>SMGT01005558.1:166520-266987 GCA_004794575.1 Lanistes nyassanus
GGGGGGGGGGGGCATCAAGCTGAAAGAAATGTTGAAGAAAAAAAAGCCAGATGATTGGCCCAGAAGATAAAAAAATGAGATGAAATAAAAGCCCAGATATCAAACAAAGATAAAAGAGAAGAGATAGAAAAGTGTAACCAGTGGGTAGCTCTGCAGTTACAATACTCTGAGGGAAGGACATAAGCAGCCCTAGCCTGCCCCTGGAGGTAACATTGTCTGAGTGCATTATTCACAAATGTTTACTTAGTAATATGTCTATAATTTATCACAAAAATTAATTGGATTATATAATGATAATCACTGATGCAAGACATGTGTAAGTTGAATGATTGGCCACCGTTTTGTTATAGCTCAGTTCAACCTGCTGGAAACACTGAGTGTTGCCTGTGTGCAGCTGATGCAGACTGCCCATAAAATTTCTAATCTGCCAGCAGAGACCAGTGTCAAGAGAAAACAAATGGTACCATCTGTTACCAAATTCTTTAAAGCAGTCATGCCAGGATGCAAATAAGTTTAACAACAAATCAGTCTTGATCCATTGCTCCTGTTGCTTCTACTACCAGTAGAACATTCACTAAAAAAATCAGAAAATACCAATGTAGGATAAACAAAAACAAAAGCAAAAAAAACTTGTATTTAGCAACACCAATTCTGACTCCCAAACTGCAGCAAGCAGCTTTGGCTTACTCTGTTGCTGGCTGGAATCCAGGTGAGGGGCCAGAGACCAGTGCCCAACCTCCCTACCCCCACCTTCACCAAAAATGACATCTTTTATATTTCAAGATTGATTTTTATTACCCTCATATCAGCTAATTTCATTAGAATTAGACCAACTGAAAGATTTTTTCTGACTTGTTTTAACCATAAAATCATTTTTTTCAGACTGAAATGAGATTAAAATCAAGTAGGCATATTTCATTCCATTTATCAATGATTTTTATAACAATAAAATTGACTTTGGCATACAATCACAAAGTCTTGGAGTGCAGAAGGTATTAATTAGAAAATTTATCATTATCACAAAATAGTAACTGGGGGGGGGGGGTGAAAAAATTACTGTCATTAATATTATTTCATCAGTACTTACTACTGTATGATCATAGTTGTCAGTATAGCTACAATTAATACAAAATCCTAAATGCAACTATTGTTGTTTTTAAACTACTGTCAAGATCATCATATAAACACTGTAAATTATCAAGACTTAACTGCATATGCCCTAACATTATTATATTACTCCTCTGCATAATAATTTCTACTAATGTCAGTGTCATACTAGACTGTGCACAGTTATCAAAGACTGACAAGACCTAAGTTCCATAATTGTAGCAACTTCTGGTCACTTCATTCTCCAGCTCTACTGAACAGCTGAGACTGGGACATGATTGGCAATGGCAGGCCTGTTCTCCTGAACACCTCAGCCGTGACTGAAAGGATTATGATGGATCTACTTACAATATCAGCCTTTGTTTTTAACCAAAGCACTGTCTGGCCCTGGGGGTCTGAACACAAAGGCTAGCCCCCAGCAAAGTTTGTGTGTCATTTCATGATCAGTGTTGTGCTTTGAGAAATCTGATCATGTAGCCTACTTTGCAAGGTAAGACACAGTGTCAACATTATGGAACATGCTTTAGTGTTATACTGGACAACATGAATCTCTGTCTGTGAAAACAACCTAAGTTATGTAGGAAGTGACTGGAGACATTTCAAATGATTATTTGAAGTTCTTTTTGGTAAGAGCCAACATCTGTCTACTCACTGTAGCTGTTCACATTTTTATAAACACTTGCACACTTAAGCAAACAGAGAAACTAGACAGAGGGGTGCAGAACTATGTTGTGATTGAGAAACTGCACAGCAGAAAACCAAGATAAACATTGAAACAGTGAAAGGAGAGGAACCGGAGTTGGAGAGCAACACACTTTCTTTATTCCTGAATGGTAAAATATCCTGATGGATTAAATATGTATTTAACTGGATGCTAGATGTTTTGCAAATTTTATATTTTGATCAACTCTGCAACTGCCAGTGCCATGTGAACTAAAAAAAAAAAAAAAAAAAAAAAAGGCAACACTCGAAGCCTAAGATTTCGAATAAGCATCTATGCGAGAAAGAATGAGATCAGATTATCATTAATCATAATTATGAATCACAGCATACTTTCAACTTTGAAAACAAAAATAAACTGAAAACGATGGCATCTAAAGCTAAACTATGCCATTAATTTCAATAATAATAGTATTTATTGCTCCAAGTACTAATACTGCCAAATTGTGACATTCGAAGTGTTAATGTTTTTCATCTGCCAGCACCAGCTAACTTATTCTAATTTCTGCAATTTCTTCAGTCTCGATATAAAAAGAATCTGCCATTTTTAAAAGCCTTTCTTAGTCTATCGCAGTCTAGTGGTTCATATTCGTGATACTGTCTCCCTCCCTGTCTGCCCTTTTGAATCTGTCTCCTTCTCCCTGAAATGTACACAAAGCACTTTTTTCTACAATCTGCAGTCAGCAAAACACTGTGGTTCACTGCACAAGTTTGAATTTACCGCTTTAAAACTGTCGCATGCTGATGCTGATAATATTTCTTCAAGTTTCACAATTTTAAACTAAAGAAAACACAAAGCAATGAACTCAACGTCTGATCCACAGTAAATTGCTTGGTAACTGTAAAGTGCATCATTGAAAACCTCACCTGCCATTCAAGTCTAAAGGTAAAGTGGGGTCAAACCCCCTTACTGTCGGCTCCATAATATCCGCTTGCGACAGGTAACACACTACCTGTTCTGTCAAACGCTATCGCTCGCCCGTGTCAACAAGTCTTTCGTGCGACTCTCCATACTTAGAATCTGGTCGAAATCAAAGCGCATGCGCAGCCTAGCGGAGCCTTTTCGGCAATCTTCGGCAACCCTCGGAATATTGCTGCGAAGTTCAAAGAGCGGTGCCACAAGAAATTCGGTCCACCAAGAAATCTGATCCATGAGTGTTCGCATCCGCACTTCCAGTCATAAGAGCAGTCGCAAGGGCCATTCGTCCTTCTATGTGCATCTTTATGTATGGAGATAAGAACATTCGTGCAAGCCAACCCGGGTCCCGTTAGGTTACAGTATGCATTCGCGTCATCGGTTGCTATGGTAAATTTGGTCAGAGGATAGAATAAATTTTATAATAGAATAATTAGAATAGTTTTTTATCACAGCATTTGGGCTATATGATTAAGGTTGGGGTTAGGCTTAACGTTTTGCCACTCTTTACGCACTCATGCCCAATCTGTATTAGTCAAATTAGAATCGTTTTGGTCTCAGCATTGTGGTGAGGATTATATATGGTAGGATACTGTTGAGGGTAGGGTTATCGCATTACCGCTCGATCTGTACTAGAAGTGGAGCTACGTACCGGAATACTCTAAATACCGATATATATATATACCGCAAGGGACACAATCAGGTTACAATAAATAATCTTTAAATAATCTTTTATTAAAATATGCCTAACCCAAACAAACAAACAGTGATAAATATATACAACTAATGAACTATACGAGAGATTTTCCCTTACCAAAAATAGTTACAATTAATTCATTGATTTGAATGATAAAGCATTTGTAAACATACATTTTTTTTAGTTGAAAATCGATCGGCAGTCTGAAATGTTATTAACAGTTGCACTTCTAACGCGTCCGAACTATACAGAACGTCGAACTTTTCACTACAAACTATGCGGTGATTTCATGCAGTCCTAAAATTTCCTTACAACATATCAAAGTTGATTGCAGGTGAAGCTGACCCCAAAACAAACTTTTTATTAGGGTGATCAGCAGCTATAGCTATTGTGGATTTTCGTCTAAAGAAGCAAAGCATGCTGGTATAAGCTAGGATTACAGACTGAGACGAATTGCTAGCCAAACATATATTATCAAATGATGGCAGCAGCTAGTTCAGCAAGTTAGGAGAAAAGAAGCTCTGAAATGAAATCATATAAAAAAACATATATGCTCGTTTCCGTGACTGTTATATCACGTACGGAAGACGGATAAATAGCAAACGATCAATAGATAACTCCAACAAAGGTACTGGCAGCGCTCACACATAGCCGTATGCAGACGCCTGTGCCCTAAAGGGAGCTTACCGTACCTAAACACGTAGCAAAGAGAGGGCCGAAAGAAAGGAACATGGCAGATCCTCATTTGTTGTTTATTAAACGATCAATATTTCTTTAATCTCTTCAGTTATCATCTCCCACGACCCACGTATGTTGTATACTTTGCGGTGTCGTCTTCAGTTCTATATACCTGTTCTACTTTCTTATACGGGATTAATACGCCTTGCCTTGCCTTGATTTCGAAATAATGGACAACTCGATCTGATCGAGAAACGTCTCGTTAGCAAGCCTCTGGGTTTTTTTTAAAGTAGATTAAATATAGAAGAAAAAGTTGCTGTTTGTCGTATATGCAAAACTGTCATCAAATTAACAGGTAAGATAACCAATACGGCCACGCACAGCAGACGACACCATTCAATATTGTTCTACTTGTCAAGTCTCGCACAAAAAAATGCATTTTTATTCGGAGTTCTGTAGCTTTGGTTTCCCTTCCCCTGTATATGCAGTCGACTAAGTTTTTGCATCGAAGAAACGTGCATACTTTGGCTGTAGGGCCGGTATATCGGTATATCTACCGGTACACATTAAAATACTGGTACGACAATTACATACAGAAAACCGTTCTGGTACCCACCTCGATCTACACTCTCTACGCAGGCACGAGCAATCTGTATGCCTGACCATATTTCTTGCCGGACCAAATTTCTTGCGACACCGGTGTATCTGTATCATGTACGGCGGAGCTAGCGGCGGAGATCTCGATCACCATGTGTGTCTGTGTGTACATGACTGAACGCACGTGCTTGGGTGCAGCCACTCTAAACAGGACAATACATCAGGAAGGTGCTGATCGAACGAGACGAGAAATGGGTGTGAATGGATTACAAGAATGTAACGTATTTAGGTTATGCATGAAAGACCCATAGTACGTAATAGTCGTATTAGATCTCACCTCCGCGCCGCTGTAAAAAATACATCCGTGCGCATGTCCATGCAGTCACTAGCATATCGATATCCAACATTAACGCGCGTGACAACTGTCACCGATACAGAGGACGTAGTGGGTTTGGATTCTGTGTTCAACACGCCCTTCTGCAACACCTGTTAACAGATCTACCTGTCGGGGATTTTCTCCACCTAGCTTCTTCTTCAGTCTTCATCGAAATCACCTATCCCTTCCCCACCCCCGTCATAACATCGATGGCCTTATAGTTAATCTATATTAATGTTACGTTAAACATACAAACAGCCAATCTATACCCACCATCCATGCAGTTCAGCCAACCATGCCAATCCGTGTAGGTTATCATGTTCTTCTCTAATATCAGTGCAGTGTACGTCGGCCTGGAACGCCTGCATTATATTTTATAACATCAAAGACGAACGAACAATCAAACAATTAAGCACCCAAAGCAAGGATTCTGTATGAAATCCTTCATGTTCCACTTCCAATTTCTCGTGTTTAAGACTTTCGGATAAGGTTCATTCTAAGAGTACTGTCACGATCGATATCCCATCAGTTAATTCATGTGTCCTAAGTTTACCTTGCAAACGCCTCAGATTATGAGATCTCTGTGGCGAGTTTACTGGTCAAGTCAGCAGCATTGTGTATAGCCTGTGATCAGGATCGAGGCTTTTTCTGGCTTTAAGGTCGAATTTTCGACCAGAGGATGCAAATGATTATGTCATAGACGAATTTACAGTTTATGACGGAAATAGCCAATATATTTTGTGTAGTCAGCATATATCAAGTCTTCGGTCTGTTCAAAACAAAAAGTTCAGCAAGCATATGAGAATTCATTGTTCTTGTTTTCAGCAATAATTTAAGTGTGGCAGGGGGTGCTATTTTTTAAATGATGATTGGTGAGAATGCCTTATATCTGCTTCATCTTCATTACGTTTCTCGGCATTGTCAGTATAGGTCTTGCTTCAGGAAAATTCAGTTTTGATAGAAACTTATCTTTGACTTCATATCGCTGGGTGACAGCGTTTCGATATATAAATTTTCTGGAGCTCCCCCCCGCCCGCATTATGTGACGAAAGACTCCAGATCTGGCGATTAATCGATTCATCTTCGACAATTGTCCTTCGCTGCGTGAGAACAGATCAGCACCATCTTGGTTGGACCGACAACCATCCATGGCTCAATGACTAAAATTAAATTAGCTATACATACTATAAATCACGCCAATTCATGTTAACCCGTTAGGCATCTATAAAAGGGGCTGTCTATAGTAGGGTAGGAAAACCAACGATCGACGAACTATACTGCTAATGCCATCAGGCAAGAGCGAGGGGTAAAAGTCAGGTTCCTTTATTCTCTTGTCACAAATAGTTAAGGCAACACGCAAGGGAGATAATAGTTATTGTTCATTGAGTTGCCGTACTTTTGTGTAGCTTGTGGAGTTACTTGGAGAGAACTGGGAGGACACGTTTTTCGTGGAGCACAAGTTGTTGCGGTCATCACATAGGAGCCCAATGACTATACAAATATAGCTATCTTCTTTTCATTTTTCTACATTCACTGCCATCACATGTTACGAAAGTATAACAAAGGAAAAATGTAGATCGTTGAGAAGTAAAAGCCAAAAGGGACATGATTCAGATTGGCCTGGGCATAAGCCATAACACACTGACAAACTGACAGCGATTGAGTGAAATGGATAGCCGAATGGATACAGAATTATAACTAAACATAGCAAAACCCAACCGCCACAACTATGGCAAACTGAGGACTGAAGGAAGCATTGAAGGTACGTACCAAGACCGTGACCAAATTATTTTTAAATGAAGGAGCGTAATGATTATTTCCTTCAATCACAATGTCAGAATATAAGTACTAAAGACAAGTACAACTTTCCGCGAGGAAGGGGATGGATCAGAGAGCGAGAGAGCCACAAATTAAACGTTAACCAGATAAATAATAATGTATTAATGATTGAGTACAGATTGGACTACAGCTACTCTAATTATTTCAAGAACCAGTAGGAAAATCATCATCAGAACTCTAAAAGTGTGATGAAGTTTTCAGTGGATTGAATGTCTGAATTCCTGTTTGCTACCTGTTGGAGTCTAACATGAAATAACTTTCTGTTTAACCTTTGATGACCCAGGTCATAACGGTAATGAGTGCAGCTGCAGTTCATACTGAACTCTTGAAGTGTTTACTTTTATAATAGTTACTAAGTTAGACATCTGGGTTTTACACTACATGAACAAATAAAGCAATGGCATTACAGCACAAAAGATGGTGACTAGAACTGAACTGAAAGTTAGAACCGTTGCTGAAACAACAAACCAAAATGTGGAAAGATGCAGTTGTTATAAAGAGTAACAAACATGTTAAGAGTCTCAGATAACAAGACAATGAAAATGTTATTGTTAGTTCTTGTATTCAGATTTCAGCTCCAGCACATTTATTTCCTTTAGATGCTGCAGCAGTTTAGAAACTGCAGGATTGCCTGCTTGATGTACTTGAATCTTTGTTACTGACTTGGAATAAAAGATCAAACAAAACGTCATTCAGTTTTCTACAATTCAAAGGGTTGTAGTGGCAGAGAGATTAAGTGCTTTCTTATCACTGTCAGCAAAACAAGAATTGCATAAGAACAGTCAGTCTCATATCTCATTATCTGATACACATTTTCTCATATTTCATCTGTTGACATTATACCAGGCTGCTTGCAATGATGAGCATGTAGTGTAACTGCCGACTTATATAAGGCACCAAATTTCAGGTTTCTACCTTTTCATGGAATGTGTAACCTGGAGGTTCTTTTGTACTGCTGGTTTCTGACCTTGTTTTTCATTAAAAGATTCCCCCTCCCCTCCACCAGCAGTGCCTAAATAATATTGTTACTAATATTTGTTCAGCAGGCAAGGAATGGGAGCAGAGAACAGCATTCTTGAAGGATGTGAATGGGGTGAGGATCTTGGGGAGTGCAGTGTAAATTGGTCTTTGCAGCATGCTACTGCCAAAGATGGGCGACAAGTAACTGTTTTCCAGCCAAAGAAAGGGGAGTGCAAGTACCATGACATGATACAACAGTTAGCCCAGGTAAGGAAATACACAGATGCTTCAGTTTATCAAATTTTAGCTCATCAGAGGGAAAATTTTGGTGGATAGGTGTAGCATTTGAGTGAACTGAGTACATGCCCATTGCACAGTAATAGTTTGCCTGTATCAATATCATGGCAGATATGTGTATATTCAGACAAAAGAGGTCATTGTTTCCAGCCTATTTGGACCCAGCAGAGTCTTGAGACAAATGTAACGTATAATAGAGGCTTTGTTTGATTAAAATCATGGCTGCTACATTGGGACTTCGAGCCTGATAATTGGTCGGGTAACCCCTCGTGCAAGATGTGCCTTCTATAAAACACTGCATTTCCAGTGTATTGTCTCTCTTGGTAGAGTATATAGATTGTCTTGTTTGGAAAGGTTGATATAATGACACTTCAAGCATTATTTAACCCAGATAATGTCAGGGAAGTGCAAGTGCTGTTGATATTATGAAGCAACATGGTCATAAGCACCTGAATAGAATGGCATGATAAGAAGATGTAATTTTTATAAAGTATCCTGAATATCATAAAGATGCTACCATTTCACTGATTCAGTAAAACCTGTTGGGCTGAACCAAAAGGGTTGTTGCTACCAACCTTTCCAGAAATAAATTACACAGGACAAAGTACACATTTTCCAATTACATGCATGTACCCTTCCTTCATTGCAGAGCCTAAAGACTCTGCGACATCCAAACGTGCTACGCTTTGTAGGAGCAGGACATTCCTCCGATGGATTCCATCTTGTAACAGAACGAGCTGCTCCTCTGGTGACTGTTTTGGACCACTTGTCACCATATGATACATGTTCTGGTCTCCATGATGTTCTAGATGCTTTAACTTTCCTGCATGACAAGGTTTGTAAAGGCTGCATGTCTGTTGGCTGTCCGTGTTGTACAAGGTTCATTATAGGATATCAACACAAGCGTTTTGTTGTTAGACATGACACTTCAGATAACAAGATGGTTTTGTCTTAAATGAATGCTTTACAATCTGGGCCAAAAATCATCATATAAACTTCTTTTGTAATACGCAGGGCCTCGTGCAAAAAGGATGTGGGGAAAGGGTAACAGGCTTAGCATTAAGTCATAGAAATCCTGTTTACAACATATGTTTAGGCATCTTTACAATATATTTAGGTTTCTTTGAAAATAAAATTTGGTATATTTAAAAATATTTAAGGTTTTTTTTAAAAGCTTTAAAAGTCATGAAAGTCATTTATAATTCTGTGTGGTATGCATTTAAATTCCTTATTTATCTGGTATCTTTTGCAGGTTGGTGTGTGTCATAACAACATCAGCATTGATGCTGTCTTTGTGGCAAGTGATGGTGGCTGGCGTCTAGGTGAACTTCAGCATACCTGCCATTTTGCTTCAGTATCATCAGAGTACTTAGAAATGTGTCGTGCCTTCAGGGATCAGGCATCTATAGCACCAGAAGAAAAGGTGAGTGCCATGTTTTGATTGTCTGCTCAGATTTTTAATTTGACTATGGATAACTTTACTTTAGTTATTTTTTATGTAGAGTTATATTTGTGTGGTTTTGCACAGACATCATAGTTAGGCTTGTCAAATCTGTCTTTGATTCAGGATGGGAAGATTGAAGTGAAACCTGGACAAGGCCATGCACGGGACATGTATGGTTTTGGTGTTTGTGCCAAAATACTCCTGGAACATTTAGGAGAGCAAGGTAAATTGTGTGCCTGTGCATGCATGCAAGAGTGTGCACATTTTTGCGAGTGTGTGTTGTTGTGTGCAACTGGCTGCGTGCACACACATGCAGGTTTGTTGGTGCGTATTGTTTGTGTGTGTGTGTCAGATTATGACGATGCTTACGGCCAGATGCGGCACCCAAAAACCCGATGATTTGGGATCATTTTATTGAGTTAACACCGTTTTCGTCACATTTGAACTATATATTATCATGTAATCACTATTTTGTTCAAAAAGTGAAACTGTAGGGCTAACAAGCGAAGCATTGATTGGCTGAAAACCAGCACACTACATGTTGACGTTTGTTTAGGGGGAAGTGCTTCCCCCTGTCAGTGTTTTCGCACAATAGGGTGAGGGGAAGGTGGTGATTGGGGGCTGGGGGCGTGCTCTGACTTCGGCGGCCAAGCTGGTGGTGGTGGAGGCTGTTGTTCTGGTGTCCTGGCTGCTGTGGTTGGCTGTTGTCGCTGTTCCTGTTGGCTGTTTCCTACTGACCTATCGATAAGTGCTAGACGTTGCATCTTCCTTATATTCTACTTTTTGGTTAGGGTTATATACCCCCCCCCCCTTTAAATGATGCTTTGATTTTTAATTTTAAAAAAAATTTTTTAGATGTGTCTTGCATCAGGATGGCTATTTACTACCTGGACTGTAAGCTCAAGTATGTGCTGCCATAGATCTTTTGGGTGGGTTAAGAGCTGATTTCAAATTTAGTGCTAGTTTATGTTTGTTGAGTTCTTCTAAAGGAAATGTTTGTATGTGCAGCACACTACACATACAAACATTTCCTTTTATGAAAACCATGTGAGCACTACGTCACCAGTTCAAATTATCATCCAATCAGAAATTAGGTTTTCTTCTTTGTGCCTACCAACCGTCCCAGGGGCCTGGTTTGCTCAGTTGGTAGAGCTGCGGAATAGCAGATGGAAGGTTGCTGGTTCAAATCCTGGTGTGGCAAAGGATTATTTCCACATTGTGCATCTCCCCGCACATTAAACTGTCTGTCTGCACTGACCATCTTACTGCAGCCATCAGTCTGTGGTTCTGTCAGTGAATAGTTAAGTAATAGGACCCCATCCCCATAGTGCGAAATCACCGCGAGGTGGAAGCACTGTCCCTCTAAATACCGTGTTTCCCCGAAAATAAGACAAGGCTTATATTAATTTTCATTCCGAAATATGACACTAGGGCTTATTTTCGGGGATGTCTTATTTTGATATATCAAAAAATGAACTTACAAAGTAAAAATTACAAGATTTACTAGAAAGAACGAAAGAAAGAAGAGACAATTTGGAAGGTAGGGAACAAGTCTGGTGTCTTGCGCACGTTCGCAAAATTACTGGGCTCATCGGAAATGTATTGTGCCCAAAACAGTCTTCATGGGGAAGGGAAGGGTAGAAGCTGCAGTAGCAAGAGCGGTTGGAGTGTTCAGTGAAGGTAGAGCAGAACTTGTCAGGGTCATGAACAGACTTTGGGTGGAAGTTAGTATATATGACTAACTTTAGAAAAACTGGAATGGGGTGATGATAGAAGGGTTTCTAAGGCAGATGCAGCAACAACCCTGCAAGCAAGACGGCGCCGAAAACAACATGATCTTCAGTGTGGACTTCAAGTTCGAGCAGAGAAAAGCAGGAATGGGGAGGCGTATGGGGCAGACATAGGGCAGTAAATTGTCTTCTTCTTGTTTTACAGCATGGACTTTAGTAAAATCTTAATTGTCTATTGCAAATACTGACAGACACTAGCTGGAACGCAGACGCACATTTTACAAATAATTGTCTAGAACTGGGGTAAATGTTTTGCTGTAGTAACAAATAATTCAGTTCAACAATGTTAAACTAATTAAATAGCATCTAAACAGTAATAACATAATTTACCATTGTAAAACAACCAGTGGGTTGAAACTCAGAAGAAATACATAAAACATGGTTTGTTCACTAATTCGCAATTTTCTCAGTTTGCCATTTTTTGTGATAAAATTAAATGACAGATTTTCTTGATATTTACCAGATTGCTTTTTTATTGTGTTTCCTAAAAAATAAAAAGAAGCTTGAATAAATTAATTAATTGGCAAGTTATGCCCATTTAAAGTTTAAAAACTGGCGTTTTTCTTTCATGGTGTGTATGATATGGCCTTTTTTATTACAGACAATTGAAAGCATTTATTGTTAATTCCTTCAATTGACAAATTAGTTTATTTTGTGCAGAATATGTGTGAAAAGAAATTCTGATTTTAACACATGTGGTTGGTGAGTTCTGTCGCTGTAAAGTGTTCTAAAAATAGCATATGGCGGCCATTTTGGATTGTTTCCATGGCAACAGGAGAGCATACATTAGACATAAGTACTTTTTTGGTAACCTCTAAGGTGTGCCTTTGTATAGCTTTAATCATTTGGTGAAGTGTCAGGCCTTACATGAAACCACTCAATCTGGTGTGAAAAGAAAACTCTTGTGAACGTAGCATTTGTTGAGATTATAATGTATATGATGTATGCCCACATGCAAACCTTAATATTTTTGCATCTGCCAAGGAGAAATCAAAATAAGTGATTCTTTTGAACAACGAGTTGAAGCTTGCCTTTCGCCTGATCCTGCCTTAAGACCACCAGCCCTGACACTGAAAAACGACAGCATCTTTCAGTGAGGAGATTTTATTTTCCCTGTCTCATTTCAAGTTCATTAAAGTATGACACCCACTCCCCGCCAAAAAAAAAACAAAAAACCAAACAAACAAACCCTGTAGCCTCTGCAACTAAGGAGACAAATAGTATTAGTTTCTCAATATGGTGCTATTTACACTTTCATATACTTTTAACATGAAGTATGTTAGGGGAAGTGGATGGCCACCTGACGAGAGTACTAACCTCTGAACCCAGAGGTGTTGGTTCAAAACCTGTGCGCTGCAGCACCCTTCCCCTTAGTTCATCGAGCTGGGAATGAGTACCTGACCCATGGGTCAGGGAAAGTAAAGCAACAAGGCACCGGCCTCATGATGACGCCCCCCGACTCCCCTACCATCTAAAAATATCACGGGACAACCTTTACCTTAAACACACTTGGAGACCTTTGATCTCTCTCTGTCTCATTTGCTACAGTCTCTTTCTCTTTCCCTTTTGTCTGTTTCCTGATTGCTTGCATTCAGTTTTGCATGTGTACATACAATCTTTTTACCCATTTAAGTCTTAAACTGTTTAGTAGGTTTTGTGGTCTCTAGAGTGTACCCAAACTGTGTCTGTATGCATACATGATGTGCATGCATTTTCCAAGCTACCTGTTTATGTACCATCGCCTTTGTGTGCAGAAATGACTTTGTCCAGATACTTTCGTTTTTGCGCAGTGTTGCGCTAAAAAACTCTGAAGAGAAGGTTGACTTTTTCAGGTTTGTGACAGACTTTCAAAATGCATATATATATATATATTAGAAATATGATGCTTTTGCCAAAACCCAAAACGAATTGGATATTTTGTTACAGCAGTGGACAATCATTAAAAAACAATCTAAGATTCTATAAACAGTAAATATGATGAAGGCACTAGGGGTCATATTCAGAAGCAGATGGTATTTTACTTGGAGGTGGAGGTGGCATGGGGAAAGTCGGATAATAAAAAGGCTTCATGATGACACGACATTTACTTTTCACCTCTGGTGGCGTTTTTTTTTTTTTTACCTTGATAGGGAAAGGCAACATCAGAGTTTATTTCCCTTTTGTCTTTTGACCTGTAGTGGACTCCTGCCACGGCTGTTAGCATTTCCAGAGGAGGTGATCGGCCGCAGGCTGACAGTGCCACTTCTGTCTCGCTTTGTGCTCGTGGATGAAACAGCTGTAAGCCATGTTATTCCACATCTTCTGACTCCTAGCTATGGTAAGTTTGCAGACTAGATTTAGAATATATGTAGAGCATGTATAGTTGTCAGGGTTCCCCATAATGCATGATCTTGTGTCTGTTATGCACAAAATCTGCAAGGATGCAGAGATATTCAGTTGTGTATCTCTGGGATGCACTTTTAGAAATCAAAAGTATATGAAGAGCTACGCTTTTTGTCAAGAGACTGTCAGAATTTCTAAGCATAAAGTCCTGAGGACCCTCAGTTTTTGAAGCTATAAGGAATGCTGGCTTTGAAAAATGCTACAACACAAGGCAGTATTTGTAACAGATATTTTGTCTGTGCTAAGCTTATACAGTAAAACCTCCACTATATGACTTTGAAAAAATTATCTCAAATCGGTTCTTATAATGGAGGGGTCTTATAAGGTAGGACTAGGTGCACGGAACTGTTAGTACCTATAACAGTATAAGTACATGTACCATGAGGGAGGGAGTGATAAACACATCTGCATGTATGTTATCATGGCTGCCAACTGCAATATGTGTTTTGAAATTGTTTTTTATTTATGACCGAACTATATGTCACAAGTTTGGGGGTTTTTGCATCTCAATTACTGGACATCACACATCAGACTTACTTTATCTCATCTTATCTAGTTTCGTCCTACCACACATCAGCGATGAAAGTTTCTTAAAACAAAGGCTTCAACACAGAATATGAAATAAGACTCTCAGGAATGAATTAAAATAAAATCTGTGATATAAACTTTTTGTCGTTCTGTGAAATGTCGAAAAGATACAGAAGTTGTAATATTGTGCAAAACCACCACTTCCTCCACTCCTGTCGGATGCAATATTTAATGCTGACTTCCCTTTGTTGTTTCTTTGTTAGGAGCACTTTCTATCTCTTTTCTAGATTCAAAACAGTTCTTTTGCAGTTCTCAGGGGATTTGGGTTGACATTTCGTGTTTCTCAGTGAATATCTTTGCAAAAAAAAATGCCTGCTAACCTTTTTCTGCTTGACCAGGGGAAGTCGTATACTGCGCAAAACCAGGCACTTTTGTCGGTTGGTGGTCGGGTTAAGGAGGGAGTCGTAAATGAGAGGTCATCTATATAGTAAATGATCTCTGCCAAAAGTTTTAGATCGTTGGCTGGAGGAATTCGTATATGGGAGGTTTTACTGTATTTAACAATCACATGTGTGTGTGAGAAAGAGAATTAATGGGAAGCATAGGTGAAGCTGATACAAGGGTACATCAGTTTTGTGAGTTAATAATGCTGACTTGGCAAGGAAGAACAGTTGCTGTGAGGAATGGGGAGATATTGGTAATGCATATACATGTATTTATCTGCAATGTTAGCTGAAATCAGTCTTCCTGATTCATAAGAAAAATATATCTGGCTGTCACCGTCACTTTGATCTTCCAAACGACCCAGCTACCAGACCCTCTCCACCAGGAGTTACTCCTCTGCTGAGTACACCCGTGTTCCAGAAATATGTGATACCAGAGTTACTCCGCATCTTCAGTGTGCGAGATGCACATATCCGCATGGTTCTTTTGTCTCATTTCTCACAGTTTGTCACCCTTTTTGACAAAGAGATGCTCCAGGACCGCGTTTTCCCACAGGTTAGTGGCTTAGGTAGAAATTGAGACATTGGTTACTTTGTCTGACTGTATTTCATGCATTGTAATTTACCACTTGTTTGCACCTGATTTGAAAGAAAATTAACACAACCAGCATTCAACCATTTTGCCTGTGTCATAGTAATAATTACTAAAAATGCTGAGGTTTTTTTTTTGGGGTGGGGGGTGTTTAGTTGGTTTGGTATGTTATCTGTTTGTGTGTGTGGAGGTATTTCTTAAGTTAGCAGTAAGCTGCAAGAGCAGATTCTGTGAGGTTCCTCAAAATTAAGTTTTGTCCAAGACATGATCAATCTTTCCCCAGATTTTTACTACAGCCATCAGCTCTAGATGTATATTTTCCAGCCACATCATCTTGTGTCTGAGGTAAAATGGCCTGTAAGTTGGTGCCAGTATGGACAGATATTTCTTTCTGGCTTGGGCATATTATATGAGAAAACCCTAGTTCCTCATTAGACAAAATACTTTTTGTTTTGCAGCTTTTACTGGGCTTACGTGACACGACTGATGCTATTGTGGCTGCCAGCCTACATGCGCTAGCAGATCTCGTTCCCCTGTTAGGTGGTGACACAGTCATTGGAGGGCCACGTGCTACAATATTTTTCCATGGCATGCCCAAGGTATAGTGATTTGTCATTATACTTCACACTGGAAAACTTTACTGGAGATGGACTGTTTTACCCACCTATATTTTAAATGACTAAGGTATAGCTATAAGTGAATCAGATGCATAATAAGTTATTATTCACACTAGAAGAGCTGCTAAAGTGTGCCTGCACATTCTTTTCTATGGATGTGCAGAGGACCACAAAGTGTTTACAGCAGTTTTAGATCCTTTTGCATCATTACAATTGAAATGGGATGGGGTAGGGGTGGGGCAAACAATGCTTTGAGAAATGCCACTTGTTTGGATAGTTGATTGTTTACTTCGGGGAAGCGGTTAGCCGAGTGGTTAGAATCCTGACTTCTAAACCCAATGGTGCTGGTTCGTTACCTGCAGCACAAATCCTCTAGCTGACCCAGCCGTGAATGGGTAGCTGACCCATGGGTCAGCAAAGGTAAGACAGCAAGGGCAAGGAGATAGCCAGTACCCTCATGATGCTGGCCCATAGAAGAGTGGGGTCTTATACATCACCACTTAGGGGCAACCTTTATCCTATACCCTTTACTTCAGCAGTAGCTTGTAGACAGACACATAGATGGACACGGGGGCCCATTGAAAATAATTTATTTTATATTTGAAGGGTAACTGTTAATTGATTTTCTGTGTCATTCAGTGTGGCTTGGCTCAGTACCTTTTTAACTTAAACTTTTTATGTGAACATTTGCATTGCCTTTCTTCTTTATGATAGAAGCAACATACACATGGTTTAAAATACTCATTATTTAAAACTTTCGTGAGGATTGCCTTCATAAATAATATGATGCACTAGTCTGCATGCTACTGCAGTCTTCCGTCCCTGTCCAAAATCATCTTTACAGTTTGTCTGCACGAGTATTCTGATTGGTGCCTGTGACTCTGACAAGCCTATTAAAGATACTCTGAAACATAATACCAAGAACACATAACAGTTGTCTATTGCTGTGTCTTATAAACTACGCTTTGTTCTGAACACATTTATGCAAAAACCCTTCATAACATCAAGAAAATATGCTCGCATTATCTATAAGTGTCAGAGTTACTTTGTCTGCTACACCACTGGGGGAATCTTGCAGCCAGTGGCTGATATGAGCAGGATGGGCAGATGAGAAAGCACAGCCTTTCTTTTAGCCGATGCCTCGACTTTCCCACAAATCTTGCTGTTATCTCGTTGTTCAGAGGTGGCTGCTACAGCGTAGGAACACACCGATTTGAGTGGATTTTAACACAGTAGACACAGTTACACTAACGTGATGAGTTATTAACTGAAGGCTAGTAAATATTGAGAAGTTTTATCATAGCTATGATAAACATGTATATTTACTAATTTAATATTTAAGAAGGCTTGTGCAGCATTTTTTTTTTTTTTGATGACTACACGTCTGAGCATGTATAAGTGCTGTACTTGTATCTTGATTTTACTGTCTCCGTCATCCCATTGCTGGCTTGTTTCTTTTTTACATTCCTAATCCTACAGGTGGATGTAAATGTATATTCAGGGCAGCTGGTCTCCCTCGTGTTTATTGCTGACTCAGTAGTCTTTCCTAGTTCATCTGATACATATTCTGATGTTTTTCTGAGAGTTGGTTTCTGGTAGTCTGCAGTTTTACTCGTACCTCTCATTGCCAACAATAGACCGCCTCAGTGGTCTAGTGGTTAAGGTGGCAGCTTCCAAGACTGGAGTAAATGGTTCACTCCTGGCTGAATCATGCCTAAGACTTAAAAAATGGCAGTCTAGTAGCTGCCCTGCCGGACGCCTGGCACTATAGGGAACAGTACTAGGACTGGTTGGTCTGGTGTCAGTATAATGTGACTGGGTGGGACTGAAGCATGTGTGACCACAGTTCCAGTGTGGCAGTACATTAACTTGTCTTAAGCAACATTCTGATATGTGGGTAGTCTGCAATGAGAGATTAAGCAACAAAAATCAAACCAACCATCACTCATAATGTGATAATGTGAGTGTACATTAAATCTTGCATCAAGAGCATTGCTAGGTCTCTCATATATCCCTGCTTACGCTGACTTATTTACTTAAAAATTGTAAGGTTTTATATGTTAAGGAGTGGGTGCATACATCAAGTGTAGGTTTGTTCATCTGTATTATGTGTTCACATGTTCAGTTCGCAGATAGGGCAAAAGCAGATGAGAAGCTTCCTTCCAGCATGAAGGAAGTGCTGCAGCCAGTTATGTCATCATCAACCTCCAAACCTCTGCTGAAAGACTTGATAGCAATGAGGTAAGGCTATTTTGTTGGCAAGAGGCCAGATCACTTGAATCTGTTGTTTCTTTGCTGCAGCAAGGTGGGCTGTCATTAAAAGGCGAAGGCAGTAGCCACAGTTTCTAGAAAACAACAAGGGGTTAAGGTCTTCTATCTTTACCCTTACTCTTTCTTTTTTCTGACTGACACCTCCCTCTGTCTCTCTCCCACAGTCACCTACCTATACACTTACCTACACTAAGAAAAAATTTTTTTGAACCAGTGACCAAAAAAAAAAATTTAATGCCGGCAAGAAGAAATAGAACAGGTCAGGTAATTGTAACCACAACACTGTTTTGGGAGGGCCTTATGATTTACTGTCTTTGTCTGTTTGACAAGTTCTAATACTGAAGGAAAGAAGAAGAAACAGGCTGAGCATGAAAAGAGGGCGGCTGAAGCTCGGCAGAAACGAGAAGAGAGACAGCTGCAAACAAAGCAGCCGCAGCTGAAGTCACTTGAAGGTGACGAGGGTAAGAAAAATAATATACATAAACAATGGCTTTGCATCTGGTCCACATCTGTGTCATATTCTGTTACCTGACTTGTGTAATTGTGTGAAGTGAAGAAGAGGGAAGCATTTTTTTTTGTCGTAATATTATCAACTCTTGACATAATTTGAGGAACAGCAAGATGCAAATGTTTAAATACTAAGTTTTATCATAGTGTTTTTTAAAGATTTTCTGTAGTGACACATTTATTTGCTCGGATTATAAGACACTTATCTTTCGATTGCTTAAGATAAACACAATGCAGACCTGAGGTAAATGGTTGATTCACTAAGATAAGATTTGGTAAATTATTGATTCCAGATGTGGTAAAATATTGTGTTCAGATATAGTATATTTCTGAGTGCACAAGTTTTGTTCTCTTTATCTGTAGCCAATGGAAAAGCAGTAACATTGTCAGAAAGCTCCAAGAATTTTGAAACTGGAGGTGATGAAAGAGGTGATGATGGTAGTTCCAAAGTCAGGCGGGAACCTCCGTTTGACACGCACAAAGCAGAAGACCAAGAAAGAAATCTGGTGCCTAATGATGAAGACACCTGGTCCGACTGGGAAGGCACAGATGGAGGACTGATAGTGTCAGCGAGTGACGATGCTATCAGCAGGGAGATTGAAGCAGAGATTGCCTCCATGTCAGGAGTATCACATTCTTTGCTTGGAAATGGACTGAGAAGCAAAGTTCAGACTTCCCCGGACCCATACAACACCCGCCATCCACAGCTTCACACAGACCTGTGGCAAAAGGCCGCCACCCACAAGGGTAGCCAGAGTGTGTTGCTGAACAGTACTCAGGCTGCCGACTCTGTCCAGGCAAAGTTGGAAAGTACAGAAGTGAGTGTCATAAACTCAGATGTTTCTGTTAATGCCGTGGGACATTTCACAGGCAAACAAAACTTAGTCCTCGGTAAAGGCATGAAACTGCCCTCCAAAGCCAAGCCTGCAGTCTTGGGAAAGAAGCCAGTGCAGTCTGATGACCTGGGAGCAGGCTACGATATCAAGAGTGTGGAACTGGCACTTGTGTCGTCTGAGGTCGACTACTTTGCAGACATGGCACCTAAAATCAGCATGACCGTTAGTCCCCTTTATTCATCAGAATCAGGGGATGTGGTCGCAGAGGAGAAGACGACTGCAAACTCACAGGCTGTATCAAGTCTGTTTGCAGTTGCTGCCAACAGTATTACAGTGAGTGACATTTATTTAAAAATAATGTGAAGTGCATGTTGTGCGTCTTGAAAAAAGAATCCTTAATGCAGCTGACCTAAACCTTTATGTATGTGTGGGATGAAACTGAGAGTTTGCATCTGAATAAGCTCCTTGTTAGCATAGGAGCTGGTGATAAAATAAATGTCCTTTATAAATACATCAATATCTTTTTCCTTTACCATTGGTCCATTCTGCACAAGCCCTTTTGCATTTGCATTTCTTTGCTCAGATATTTTTAAGAATGAAGTCCTTTGCCCTGTCCAACACCCTGGTTCCCCCTCCCTCACCATGGCCCCTCAATTTTTTTTAAAGTTTTACCTTTTTATGGCATATAAATTGAAAGAACTCAGAAATGAACATGAAGACTAGCTATTGAAACAATTTTAGTCAAAATGAAAGATTGAGGAAGAAAAAAACAGTTCTGCTGTTCTGCCTCACACCTGCTAAGGCATTTGCTAGTCACAAAGAAAGACTCGGGGAATAAAGATACAATCAGGGATTATGCAAGACTTTAATTTTCTTTCCCCTCCCCTCTCTGGGTGATCAGAAAGAGAGCAGCACGTGAAATATTGCAAGATGACGTCGGTTTCTGTTGGTTTCAGGAGGATGCAGCAGGCTGGGGAGATGATGCAGACTGGGGAGGGGGCAATGAGTAGCGTTCAGCATTACGATCCCTATGAAGATTGCTGATGGTGCCAGGTGAATTGCTGTTGTACTGGTGGTGGTGATAGGAACAGTGATTGTCACTGTTTTGTTTTGTTGCTGACAAAAAAGATGTACGTTTATTGAGCACCTGTGCATATTAGTCACAGCTGATGTGCCAGTGCCATATCTGTTGTCTTCCTCTGGTTTCGAAATGGAAGAATATTTTAAGTCACGTCTGCCCATGATGCTGTGGTTCCCAACAAGACGGATGTGTCTTGGAATGACTCAGTACGTGACATCCACTCGATTTATCTTTTTTCATAACAAGAATGTGATTTCATCAGTTATATTTACAAATAAACACATGCACACACACACACACACAAGTGAGTGGAATAGTCCTGAGTGCCAGTTGTGGTTGCTCAATGGTTGAAACCCTGTGAGGCTGGAAGTTGGAGGCTGCTCAAAGTTTGTTCAAAATCCTCAGTGGCTTTTGTAAATATGTAAAAGCCTTTACAGCTTAGTTTCCAGGAGCTGAAAAAACTTTGATAGAGATTTTTTTTTCCTTTCTGAATATTATGCCAGGGGAAGCGGATAGCTGAGTGGTTAGAATGAAGGCCTCTGAACCTGAAGGCACTGGTTCGATACCCATGCACTGCAGCAACAAACTTCCACCAGTTCACCCAGCTGCAAATGGGTATCTGACCCCATGGGTCAGGAAGGGTAAGGCAGATTGGGAGAGGAGATTGCTGGAGATCAGGTGATTGCTAAAAGGATAACACCGGTGTCAGATTTGCATGAAGGAAGCATTCCAGAATTGTTTGTTTTTGAAATGGATAATTAAGCTTTGTAATAATAGTGATTTGATTTCTGTTTACGTAGTTTATCCCTTAATATGTCGGCATGGATGCTGCAGTTGTTAAAGTAGAGAAATAATTATTTTAGTGGGTAGCTTCAGCCCCATCACACAGTTGGAGCTGTCTAAGAGGGTTGGATTTTTTCCACATGGATCCGTAATGTGGAGGAAGTGATGTTACCATTGCTCAGCTATCAAGATGGCCAGGTGTGTCCAGTCTGGACTTTTAACATCAGGTGTGCCATTCTGGATTGCTTAACAAGTGGCTTTGTTATGAGTTCTTTTCCATGTATTATTACCCGTTCCAGAACCATGCCGATTTAAATGTGGGTGATTTGTAAATTGACTGTAGTTCATGTTCGGGTTGCAGTAATTACCATTAACATTCGTATGTGAAAGGGATGGCTGTTTCTGCTGATTCAGGTAATTGATGCTGCCTAGAAAGTATATTTCCATTTTTTTAAAGCCTATGTTATGAAATCCATATCCATGTTAGTGGTTAAATTTTCTGCAAAGCTGTCTTAAATTCAGACACTATTGACAAGTGTGTACACCCATCTGTCCAATGTTAAAACAGATTTAACTTTTATCTTTCCCCCACTTCCCAGTTCTTCGGTTTTGCATTTAACACCCCTGCTTCCCCCCTACCCCAGAAAAATAAATTTTGAAAGTTTTGGCTTTCTTCAGACTGGATGGTTGTAATACTTGTTTTAGATATGGAATTAAATATTTCTCTTACTACACTAACAGGATCGCTAAGACTAAGAGCATGTGGGATATACTGATGCAACATTTTGACTGGATATGTGGGTATAGCTGAGCAGAACCCACATAGGTTTTGTCTGTGCAAGTTTGCATATGGTTAAAAGTGTGTATATTTGTGGATACACTCCATGCACACACCCCACATACGCTGAAGCATTGACCTGACCACAAAATTTAAATCCACAGAGCTGTAGGATCTATTGCCTGACTCACTCTTAGCTTGTACTGACTCCTACTGCCCACAGGCAGAATGCTGAATGCGACTCATCCACAACTCATGCCACGCGTGAAAAGTCTTAGGTCATGGTTGGATCAGGTGAATTGTTCTTCCTCCTTCCCCCCACACACACACTGTGTGCTATATCATAATATGCAATCTGTCCCCTGATAATGAAAATTTCACCTAATAACTGTTCCGAGATAATGAGAAAATTGTGTTAATGATGTGAAAGCTAACAATGTGTAACATCTTGGAGAGAGTATGCAGTGCCATCTTCTCTTCGGCCTCCATTTTATGTGTGTTTATTTATTGCCTGTCTGTATGCATGCCTGGTGTTTTTTTTATAGAAACTTTGTTGTCGATATTTTGATGTTATAGTGCTGAAAATGACATTTTTGTGACAAGACCTACTGCTACTGGTTAAGGAATTTGCATGAAGGAGAGAAATTACTTTCTCCTCATGTATTTTAAGAACTGGGCATGTGCAGACTCTTTTAGTCAGAGCAGAGATTGTACTGTGCACTTACTGCACTAGTTATGTTATTTCAAGTTTCACAAAATGGAGGATGCTTGATAACCTATTTATTAAAGAAAGTTAATGATGGGTCATTGCCACTCAATAGAATTCTCAGCTTCATAACTCACTGTAATTACAATGTCTTATTTTGACCTAAAAAGGCTGACATCTGTTACAAAAAATACTTCACCAAGCTTCTGAATGAACACTGTACATGTGCAGGACATTTTGTAGAGCTAGTTTTTGTTTGTGGCTTTACACACCAAATTTAGGAAAAAATTAAACAAGTTGAATAACAACAGTATGCTGAAGTTGGAAAAAGCAGATTTTCAATTTTGCAGATAATAAATTTTGACCCAGCTTTAGTTGCCTCATGAAACCCCTTTGCCCACAAGGCTATTAACTGCTCTGTAGAATTATACTAAAAAGAACCCATTTCAGTACAACAGTTTATATATATATATATAGATAGCATATACCAGTATTATTTCTTTTTGCCTAGGGCAGGTATTCATCAGTTTTGAAACATAAAAGCATGCACTATCCTTTTTATTTTATTTTGCCCATTTGCTTCTATCCAATGAGTAATAATTAAGTGGGAAAATAAAACTGTGGGGATAAATTTGTGAATTCTGTTGTAAATGTGTTTGATGTAAGTGAATGTGCATACCTGCTCACTCATACTTGACAAATCGAAAGTAGGTGTTAACAAGAAATTTACTTTCATGGAGTACTTTTTACTCAAACACCTGACAATGTACACTTCAGTCATTGTGTACTACATCTCGCAGCAGACTTCTACCAACAAAAGCATCAATCAAAGTTTTGAAACCAGTCCTGTGTGATCTTTTAGATCGTACATCATAATCATCAGGTGACTTGGGGGGGGGGGGAGGAGGTGCAATCATTTAAACTCATCCTGCATAATATGAAACTGAACAACTTTGGCTGGTACATTAATTTTGTTGTTATAGAAACCACTTTCCATAAAATGATCTTGCCATTATTTTTCTACAACCAGCAACCCACAGATTACTCTGACCAGTCTGGTATCCCCTGGCTCATTGTGGTCCAATTCATTACACACTGAACACCTGGCTGAGGAGGCAAGTGTGGTTAATGCAATAGGAGCAAGTCTTATTTAATCTGGTGCCAGATATGTTGAAGCAATATGGCAGTTGATTGTGAGATCTAAACTGACATCTACAGCAACAGCAACAATCTAGCAAAAGCTGCAACAAAATAAACTGAAGAAAGTGATCAGATATATCTAATGTGTCTGTTTAGGCTGTAATTTTTTAAAAAATTGCCCCCCAAAAACTAAAAATTACATTTGAGCACCATAAGGAAGAAGGTTAAAGGTCAAGTTTGTGCGGACCTTAATCTGCAATGTACATATCCTTTTCATGTTCATAGCCACACAGCTGAAACATGGCACAGATAAATGTCTTGCAAAGCAAGTGTTCAAACACCCATGCAAAATGTGATGCCCAAAATAAAATCACCAAATTTCAAGGACAAAACCTTGGAATACCATTTGGATGATTCCACCACAAAACTGCTAGGGACGTTCCTGGAATACTGTGCCAAAGAGCAAGAAGCAGTTAGCCATTGTGTTTCCAAGCAACAGGGACATTTTTAACACTTGAAACCGTCGGTTTTTATCAGGATGAGATGAAATGATGGAGTAAGGAACTATAACTGTGACAACCAATAATATTACTTTTAGTCCAATGTGCTAGATAAATGTATTTGTTTTTTCATACTTTCTGTATAACCATCAGTGAAGTTTTTGCATCTCAAAGGAGGCATAAACTGGGTGGGGTAATCATTCTCGGTCTTGGGCCAACACTTTATTAGGGCTGATGAAAATGCAGTTGATCTGACAAACTCACAGGAAAAGAAATGCCGGAATGCTTAAACTGGACCACAACTGAAGTGTGAAGTGTTCACTTATAATGATTACCATTGTACAACGCATGGAAAAGGATTTTTCAAAAGGTGAAATGAAGATGTTAAAAATAAAACAGCAAAATGGACGGAAAAGAAGCCTGCATGCATCTGACCTGTGCTGAACATGCTGAGCTGGCCAAAACTATGTGAATATGCTATGCTGGCATTAGATCACTGACCTTTGCCAAGATTTTTAATCCTCTGATTAAAGGCATATAAAAGTCTCACTTGGCATTCAAGACATGCAGGAATGAGGTCAGAATATCACAGATGAGTGCAGACAATTATTTGCTCAAATGCTTTACCGCTCTAACACAAAAATGCACATATTACACCATGTATATAATCTGATTTAACTAAAATCATTCCAATGTTGCCACACACCTATCTCATAAAAACTTAATGGATCTTAGTACCGTTATCACTCCTCTTGTTTCAAAACAAGTCTTCTCCACAAGAAAAGTTTAACAATCCACCCAGGTATTGTTTACACGAAAGGCTCATGCAAAGTCTTTATGGAAGGATGTTAAGGCAAAGCACTCCAAACACATCTCATCTTCTAATCCAACCATGCATGCAGATGCAAACATACACACACAAGTTCTCTTTACATCCACCAGCATTAACAGTGCTCATCTGTAAGACTACACATCACAAGCAATTTTGCCAAGCATATTATAAATACTAACAGTGTCTGCAGATCAGAAATCTCTTCAGTTTTCTCTCCCTCGTGTCACCACTGCTTATTTCCCAATGGGAACAGCTTTGTGGCATGGTGCTCCTCGCAGAAAAGAAAAAGCCGTTGAAAGACAGGGGAAAAGATGACAAATATGCCCATATTTTTGGTACCTTCCTTTCTATCAGCTGAACTCTACCTCACACCTGACCATATGTGTTAGCAGTTTGAGCACCAGTCACAAAATTATCAACACTGTTTCTTTTTTTTTCACCACCTGCTAAAGTCTCCGTTGTAAAACAGTATCTGTCATGGGCCTCAAGCAAAGGAAACTACCGCACACCGTATGCTGATTCCTCTTCGTCACTTGGGTATGCACCATACCCACCCATGCCAAGACGATGGCTGTACCGGTCCATTCGGTGTCCATCCTGCACAAAGCCAAGGTGGCCCTCCGGCCGTAGGTAGGGTTCATAGTCGTAGTCATCTTCCAAGTATCTGTGCCAGCAGCAGTGGAAACCCACATCATAAAGGAATTAATGCATAACACAAAGCAGAGCAAACATGTGTCTACAGAAGTATGCAGGCAAAGCTCGCCACAAAATGTCCCCTCATCCTTATATATCACATTCAAAGTTGTGGTTTTGGGTGCTTCACAATTTTAAACACTCGATATCTTGATAATGTCATGTTAACACTATGTAGGAAAGTCATGTTTCTTTTAATATTTTAAATTAAAAGACAGTTGGTGTACCCACCCTTGCCTGCCATAATAGTCTCTGTTGCCATTGTACAAGCCTCCATCATCAATATATTCAGGAGTGAGATGTCCGTCGAGCATCAAGCCTTGGTCATAACCATCTGCAAAGCAAGGTACATGTGTACACACATGTACATACACAACAAATAACAGCAGCACAGCTGCAAAGATAAGCGTATGCAATCCAAAGCTTTTCAATATAGAACGATGTGACAGCACATGGTGCATTCTTTCAATCCAAATGAGGGAAAAACAAGAGCCTCCAGTTCCCCTTGACTGGCATTACACATCTTGTTTTCTAATGCTAAGTGTCACAAAGATGTAGATGTTTAAATCATATCAGCAAATAAAAATACAGGCTTAAAGATTTTATCATTACTGTTATTATTATTACCTTTTGCATTCCCAGTCACTGGTCAAGCATGGGAGTAAAGAGAAGTATGGATTTTATCAGTATATTGCCACTTTTTATTGGTTAATATTTTAACCCCAAAAGTTTGCTGAGTGCAGTTAATTAAATGCAATTGGTTCATACTGTCATAATTATATGATCTACTGTTGTTACCAATATTAACATTACATCCTGATATTAAGACAAAGAAAACCCATTTCATTTCAAATGCAAACACCTTGCATTATAAGGAACCATATTTATGCATAGACATGCACATACCCCTAACACAGCCAGACACATGCCATTTATATGTATATAGCCACAAAGAAATAAAGACATCTGACCTCTTCTCTCTCACAAATGCATACTGCACACATCTGCAAACATGCACGCACACACAGAGAGAATGCCATTAAGATCATGCACAAGGATATATACGTTAATAAAACATCAAGCTATTCTCCCCCCCTCCCCCCGCCCATCTCGCTGTCTGAATCACACACCTTGTCACTCATTTTCTTGGACACACACACGCATGCTAGGCATGCACACATACACATGAAAGAACAATAAAAATAACCATGCCCTCCCAAAACAAAATGTTCTTCAAACAAGATGCCATACCATTTCAGAAGATTACAATTAAGCAAATGTTTCTGATAAGGCGTAGGCATGACAGTTGCAGTCCCATGCCTGTGCTTGGTGCGTGCGTGTGTGTGTGTGTCTAGGTGGGTAGAAGTGGAGGGATGTATGCATATACGTTTTCACTTACGTCGGCCACTGTTAATGTTTTACCATCATTACTTTAGTATAGATGAGGATGTTTGTTTAAAGTAGAACAGAAGACAAGCAGCATAGCAGCCAGAACCCCTGCCCCACTCCCAAAGAAAAAAAGGATAAGAGACAAGAAAACAGGAAATATTTCATGAAAAAGAAAATGCTTTCTCTTCCCTTCTTCAAACTAAGAGATATAAACTGGGTTATTAACATTAAGGAGTAATGTAAGCTTCAGGAAAAAAAAAGAGAGGAAATTCCTTTGGTCAGAATAAAGCAAGCTGAAAGAGTGGAATGCAGTTAGCAAAAACGTTTACATTCTCTTGCCATTAAATAAACGTCAGTTCTTAACAGAACCCACATGCTCTACTCAACCAGCTGCCATACCTGCATGCATTGAAAACTTCTGTTAAACAATGACAAGTAACAACCATCGTAAATGCATGCATTGTTAAAAAAAAATTTACTGTTAAGTGCCTGGTCCTGAACGGTGTCTGAACTGCAGCCAGCTGAAAGACACCATCTTTCTGTCATAAAACCTCTCCACACACAATACAGTGTAAAAGGGCAGGGACGTATATAAGGTTGCTATTAACAATGAGACGACTCCGATTTTCCAATTTTTTAAAGCGACTTTTAAAAACTTTTTGATTGGTGCATTATGAATTAAACATATGTTTCTGCGAAATGCAGGTAACAACTATAAACTTGCAAGCATGACCCAGAGATGATGAAAATGCACCTGGATTGTGCCTGCATGCACAAGAGTGTGCACTGGCCTATGAGCATATTATGTGCAAACATTCCTGTTTGCAACACGTTACGTTGGTGCTGGGGGAGAAGGGAGCTGTGACTGTGGGTGGGGGTAGGCGAGATGGGAAAAGCAAAAAAGACAAAATGAACACGCATGACTGCAAGTGTTTGCAAGTGTCTTTTGGCTTGCTTGCTTGTTTAAGTATTATGCCTATTCAGAAGCTAGGGCCACAGTCAGAGGAAAGATGTGTCCTGAAACCACATTCTCTTTCTCCCCCTCCCCATCTCTTCATGCGTGCGCAACAAAATACTTGCAGACAAAACTCAAATACTGTAGCTTGTTGCACTTACATGTGAAGCATGTAACTAAACAAATCCAGTGAACAAAATGCAGAACAAGGGTCACAAGCTGTTACCCACCAGGTCCATAAAACAGGTCAGGGCGATCAAGTATGTCAGCATCATGCAGGTAAGGGTCAAGGCTATCATCGGGGTACATGTACCCATCACTGAAGTCTTCACCCTGCCTTGTCTCCACCATCTCTAGCCACTGCGAGTTGTGCCATCGGAACTTCTCCAGCTGTATGCGTCTGGCCCACTCTTCATCAAACTCCTGTTTGGCACAAAAATCTTCCATCATCTGCCCTCCTCAAAACTGGCACAAAAATGTTCATCATCTCCCCTCCTCAAAACCACGCACTAAACAGCAGGAAGTAAAGAAAACCAGTGTTCAATACAACTTTTTCCTCACGCAGTTATTTAGTTAACAGCCCAAGTGGCACCTACCGCTATCATGTCCAGGGTGTTGTCGCAGACCTTCCTGATCTCAGCATTCTTGTCATGCATTAAGTCAATGAGATAGGCAGGGGCTTCTGTTGTGTGATCAAGGAAAAGTGTCTCCTACATTCAGTGAACGCTAATCCCTGAGCTTCGTGCTCTCCAAACTGTTTCTCTAAATGCATGATTCTGCTCCATTTCTTATTCTAGCAACTTACTTTTTTCTTGACTCAACGAAAGAAACAAATACAAATGTTTGCAAGACATCATAACATGCTCTTTTTTTCTACTGAAATCCCTCTGAATTTCCACCCATTTATCCAAAATTAATCGCAAGATACCAAACAATGAACAGCCCATTTCTCCCAGCTCACTGCCTTCCATCATTAAACACGTTTTTGTTTTGCAGCAAACTGCTATCATCAAACCATTTTTGTAGGTCATGTTGTTTTCCAATTACATGATCTAAAGGATACGTGTCTCCTTGATGATGATCTCGCGCGTTGCTTCGTGGAAGATCATTTGGTAAAAGACATAAATAATCTGACAGACCACCTCATCATCTTCTTGCTTGGCTGCACAGATTGCAAAACCCCAGCATGCTAGAAGTCTCAGTATTTCCACAAGTCAGTTGCCACTACTGCGACGGGGCAAGTAATGGTTCTACTTTTCGTGGAAAAGAAATGTGCAGAAGATCCACTAATTTTAAACTAAAATGAGTCAGACTTCCTTATAGCCTCAGACACCAAAGCGGTTACGATTCTCTGCTAGGAAATTCTGATAGTTCTTTAATAAGAAATAGGGGCACTATATTTTTCGTTTAAAAATGAAAGCAAAAATTGAATCCCAGGAATGCAGTGGTGGGAAATGCACGTGTCTATTCACGCTTCAATACACTGTACATGACAGATGTGTGATCACACATGGAATGTCACCTGAAAACTGTGATGTTTGCTTTGTTTTGAACACCGACACCAAATATCATGAGAGATATGCATTTTCCCTTGAAAACTATGTGCTTTGAAACTCCTGAGACAGAAATAAATCCAAAAGGGTTAACAATGTTAAATTCTCTCCACGCTTATAGTCTGAGGTTTTCAGATTCACACAGCACTGTGGCAAAAATGAAACCTACCATTCAAGAGCTCAATGAGCAAGTGTATGACGTTGCTGTCGGCCAACAGACGGGCGCAAGCATCATCGCTGCAGACAGTGCCGACCAGAATGACCACCTCCAGCACCCAGTCATCTTCTGCACCACCTGCAGCAAGCAAACTGCATGCTGCACTCCGTTTTACCTCCCCATTTCAAGCTTATCACCATGGCCTTTTCCCTTTGCATTTTCCTTCAAACTCCTTTTCTGTTAAGTTTTTGATGTTTGCACAATCACCCATTCACAAACATGCATGCACACACACACACACCATTCCCTTCCATTGTTAACATACTTACCAGGCTGAAGTTTGCTTTTTATCCATGGAATCAAATCATACTCTTTGAGAATCAACTCGTAATCCAAGTCAGGTATGGTAAGATTTCCCAGGATTCCAAGGCACTCCAAAGCAAAATCATCACTGTTTCCATTCAGCACTTCTGCGCACAGGTCACTGATGTAGTCCTGGTGAGCACGACAAGCAAGAAATACAATGCTCCATACAACAAACCACATTCCACACATCATGAACAGTGAGTCCAAACCTACCCACTGATCTTATTATTGGTACTTCAAAAATAAATAAATAAATATAAATAAAAGCTGTAGAAAACAAGTTTTGAGATAACTTACTATAAATAGAGTCTTGGTATCTCCCTCATGCTGTGAGATGTTGCGCACCATTTTCACGACAAATGGGTCGTGGAATTTGAATGCACGCTTCATCAACATCTTCAGCCCTGTGCCTTCACAAATGATGGCTGCTGTCCGCTTGTTTGCCGCTAGGTTAATGCAAAGAGCAAGCAGCTCCATGTCAGGGTGTTCTGGGCTCTCCAGCAACATTTTCATCACCTGTAAACATTTTTAAAAAGTCGAAAGTCTTGGGATCTGATGTCAGAGTAACTTTATTCTTAAGAAAACAGATGAGAAAAGGTATTGGTGAGCCTATTTTCAAGCCTTTTCTTGGGAAAGTGACAAAGCAGTTAGATATCTCATAACATAATATGTGAAGTCCTTAATTTATACCTCCTAACCCATATTCCCCCCCCCCACACACACAGAGAGCATGGAATTGGTCAAGGAAAAAAACAAAGGAAAGTGCTTGTGGCAAAAGTTCAATGCAAGCAAATTCCATCCATCTACATTTATTAAAGACATGTTATTAATTTGTGCTTATTTGTTGTTGTTTGTTGATCATGACTTAAGTTTTCAATTATCAAGGGAAATTACTGATGTGCAGTATCAGTTCATTCAGTGCAGGACAGTGTATTGTGTACTGAGGATCATATTTATGAATGATAACTTCAGTACTGTAGACAGACAGACATAACGCCTGAGATATATATAGATGAGAAACCCACCAATCAACAAACCAAGAAACACGGAACATACAAGATATAAATCAGAAACTTGATACCCTTTCAGCCATTTTCCCATCCATTCTCTGTTTCTCATTCTCATTTCTCAGTTTATGGATTTTTTTAAATGACAATGGCCTGTCCACTGAACAGACTGCTTGAACCAGTAGTGGGGGTGGGGGGGTCAGTCAGGGGGACACAACGACAATGACAACAATAATGGTTCATGATAGAGAGGAAAAGTGAAAAACCACAGACAGGAACTTTCCACAGCAAACTTGTTCAATCGCAAGCAACAAGGGCCATTGTTTACTCACCATGGGAATGCAGTCAGTGTATGTGAACATGGACTTGGCTTTGTCGTCCATTGAAATGTGGTACAAGATGCAGAGCACTATCAGGCGGTGGTTCTCATTGGCTGCAGCAAAATCCATCTTATTACATCACTAGTTCATCCTAGCTGGTTTGACAATGACTGATGAATGTTTGGTTTAACCTCTAAAATGGTCTGCAACCTGAGGAAACTATAACAGTGATGTCAAGTATTAGTTCAATCCACATTTTTCAAAGAGATCACAATTCCTTGACAAATTGATAATAGTGCACCACATTAACCTGTCAGTGATTTCAAGCTCGCGTGAGGGTCCAGGTTGTGAGTGCCCATTTAAGCATGTGGGTGTGTATGTCTCTGTGCGAGATTCCAATCAGGTTTTCAACCTTTCCAAATGAAAGCACCCATTCTCATTATCACAGAAGTGCACCACTAGCACTGCACAAGTACTCACTCAGCAGGCCAACCAGCTTGGGCAACAGACCGTATTTGATCATTTTACTTCGAAGGTCAGGGTCGAAAGAGAGATTGAGAAGTAAGCGCAGTGTTATGTGCAACAGGTCCTCATGATCGCAAGGCACCAGTTTGGTTACTTTTTCGATGATGTTCAAGTCAGCCTGCAGCAACAACAAAACTGACAAATAAGAGTCATAAATTAAAACACAACAAACATAATCCGACAACTCTCTTGACCAGCCATCATCAATTTGATGAGAAGGAAGGTGCATCTACCTCTGCCTTCTTTTTCAAAAAGGGAACAAGCAATCTATAAATAAACTCAATATTGCAGGTTGCATTCTTTTTCCAACTATTCAAATACAGCTTTGAAAGATGCTAATGAGTTGTTCAAATCATCTTATGTTACCAATAATACTGAATTTATTAAAATTAATGTATTAAAATTTATTGCATTTATCTAAGAAATCTTTATGCAGCTGCTCATTACATAATGCCTGATCAGTATGCCAAAAGATGTGTCCAACAAGCAATGAGCAAAGTATTAGTCTACTCCAGGGTTAGGGAACTTGAATGAAAACTTCACGCACCATTTCTTTCTTATTTTCAATGAAGATGCTGAGCTTTTTGAGAAATGACACGACCAGGATCAGCAGCTCAAAGTTGTCGCGGTCCAGCGTCTGGACCAGCATGCGCACTATGCCCTTGTTACGCATCTTCACCTCCACCTTTAAGTCCTCGGCAAGATTCAGGAGGAGGTAAAATGCCACTGTTCACAGAAAAAGTTCCATAAACTCCTACCCCATTCCACTAACAATGAAAAGATTGTAACAAATCCTGACTGCAGCTGTCAATAAGAAATGCCACTGGTATTTTAAATTTTCACAGCCACAACTGACATTTTTTTACTTAATTTATACTTTTATTTTCTTTCAAACAATCACATGCATGCAGAAGTGTTGGAGATGGGTGTGATGACGGAAGGGAGAGAGGAAAACATGCAGGCATATTGAGAGGAAGGGAGAGAGGCAGTTTGCACATCTTGCATTCATGTCCAGTAACATTTCATTTCATTTCATTTCAGATGATGATAAGCCAGTGATATTGATATTAAGCCAGTGTTTAATGTCTGTCCCAAAGGTGCAGGAAATCAGAAGTTGTGAGTTAAGATCTCACTTCCAGTTCACATTTTGTTTGGCCATGTGGCATTTGCTTAAAGGAAAAACAGCCTACTGTATAGTCCATGTATGTATAGTTCATACTCTTCAGTCAAGTACTGTTTGTGTTTGGTCAATGAATTGAGGGTGGTTTTATCAGTATAATGACAATGTGAAACTTCAAGCTCTTTGAGATTGTCCACAAATAACCATTACGGTGGACCCAAAAGTTGCATCAGCATGATCACAAGCATCACTCACCAACAGAAATAACTAACATCATTCTCAGTCACAAGTGGATAAGACTATGCCCCCCCCCCTCTCTTACGCATGTGTGAATGTACATGCACGCATGTCAGTACCTCTCAAAAGCTGCTCCTGCTTGTGAAGAAGACTCTGGTACTTGTTCAGGCTTTTTTCGTAGTCTTCTCTCAACTTGCTGCTGTTCTTATCAGCTTCAGGTGCAACACAGTTAAGGAAAATAACTGGAGGCATTTTCTCTTCCTCCAAGACCACTGCAGCACAAACGCCCACACACTTACACAAACACGTAAATTAAATTTGTATGCACTTCACAGTGATGTTGGAGGCAACAGCCAACGGTGCTTGTACATTAGTACACAAACTATACTGTACAGAATCTCTGCCAAAAATAGATGTAAAAACAAACGTCAAGCAGTCAGGGAATAATAATCCAGTGGAAACAAAATGACAATAATGTGATACAAAAGTATTCATTTTCAGAGCTAAATGTAAACATATTTTGTTAGATGTACTTGTAAACCAAAACATCATCTGCTGTATGTCTCATCCGGTATGCAATGATGTATGACAATGCAGTTATTTGGTATTCTGAGTACGCCACAAGGATATAAGCTTTCTTCTTTTTCTGAAGCTCTTCCAACCACATCTTCTGTTTCCTGAGCTCGTGGTCGATGATGGTCATACACAGCGCCCCAATCTATGTTGAAAAATAAGACTTTAAAAACAATATCTCATATAAGTTAAGCATATCTCCATATAAACCAAAAAAATAAGCAACAGATGGTTAAAGGCCCTTCTTAGCTGGACAAATGTTCATCCCAGGCCAGGTTAAGCACAACAGGGCACACATTTGTTTCATTAAAAAAGACCTATAGAGCTGCAAATGCAGCAAACCAAGAAACTGAAACCAACACAGAAATACAAAGATGTTTAAACATGGCTGGATGGAACCTGCAGAATATTATAGCAATCCTGAGACACTTGGACTGAGGCATAACATCAAATAATTCTGCCTGCAGACTAACAGACAGCTGTCACCAACCTTGAAATGCAGAATAACCCCATGGAATTGAGAGAAGGAAGAGAAGCAGAAGAAAATGTAGATGATGTTTGTTGCCATATCAGTGCTCCGTTTCCAGTCTTCTCGCAGTAGGCGTACCAAGGCACTCACTACTGTTTCTGTTGTCCATGTTAAAAAGAAAACTGTTATATTTTCTTCTCTGTCTCTTTCTCTCTTCTATGTTATGTTGCTTATGTGGGGTGGGTGGGGCAGAAAGGGAGGGAGCAAGTGTCAGTAAGAGAATGTATGTGACAAAGAAAAAGAGAGAGAAAAAAATGAGCATGAGAGAGAGAGAGACAGAGAGCATGAGAGAGAGAGAGAGTGAGAGAAAGAGAGGCAGCCATTAAAAAACTTTTGCACTCAAATCAGTTTTAAAGCCATGACACCTCTGGGTTGCAGCTGTATTTAGCTGCACGGTCCAATGTATTAAAAAATATAAATTACCCATAAAGCTCTATTTGAAATGCATGTTTCCTTCCCAATTGCTATAAATATGTATTAAATTTATATTCATTATTATCGTCCCAATTAATGCAGTAATCCTTTCCCTGTCTTTAACACAAGTTACGTACCATTCTGAAAAAGCTCTTCAAGATTATCAGGATTCCGTGCCAGCTGCAGAAGGAGAGCACTACCCTTGATTTTGTCTGGCAAATCTTCATACAGCATTTCTAGGTACTCGTCTACATCATTGATGTTTGCAACTTCATCAACTTCTGTTGTATCAATCCCAGGATCCTCTGGTTTGTCTAATAGTTGTGTTTTGCCATGAGTAGCTGAAACATTGTACATGTATAACTATACATTTTATTCAACTCCCCAACGTTGGCAAGAAAAGGGATGGAAAAGATTTTACGAGTTTTCTTATTTCTTTGAAAAACACTCGGACGGTTTCGAGTATGACTGCTTAAACTGAAAGACAAACCCTTTTGCAACAGGGAGGTCATGGAAGTAAAAACTAGAAGAAGAACACTTGAGCTTTTTTTGCTTCTTGAGTAATCTCTGAGTGGAATGGCCATTTTAGCTTTCTGTACAACAATATTTCAGAAAGAGTTTAAAAACCTTCTAGTTCTACATACACCACCCACTACCAATAATCACCTTTAGAAGCCGTGGTTTCCTTGCGATTCTGGAGGTAGTACAGAAGTTGTTCGACCTCTGGCAGCTTTGCAGGATGGATTAGTTTGCATTTGTCAATGATTTCACGAGCCAGAGCTGAAAGATCACTGTTGTCATGGAGATTTTTCACTCGGATGCTGCAAATATGAACACTCTGTCACACACGAAAAGTTTCAGCTTTTTTTCTACAGGGCCTAGCACTGGAAAAAAGGGATTTGGCATGCTTGGCTGGAGACCAGAAACCACTGAGGTGCCTTACTTATCAGATACTATGAACTGGAAATGCGCTAAATGAAAAAAATATTTTAAAAAATACATCTCAGCAGCTAGAATATACGCTTGTGGATTATGGAATGTGTGTGCATGCGCACATGTATGTGTGTCCGTGTGTGTGTGGGTGTGGGTGTGTGTGTGGGCGGGGGATGAGGTGGCAGAATGGGAGAAGAGAGATATCATGCACTACATACAAGCACAAAGACATTATGAAGGTTTTTTTTTTTGGAAACAGAAAACAATGAAGAAAACCTGAAAATGAACCTGTAAAATTTTTACAAAAATGTTTACAAATCAAGATGTAGAAGGGGCATTCCTCTTTCTGTTAAATGAAATCCCTTTTTAAAAAAAATAGTCATGAAAAATTAATGACCAAAAGGTGGGTATTTTGTCAGAACTAAAAAAACAAAAACAACTGAAGTGCCATAATTTGGAAACAAAGAATGTGAACTTTCACAATTCCACTGACAAAATGCTTTCAGAATCATTTCCCAGCAGTTATTAAGACCAACTGTTCTGTAGAAACTTCTTACTATGAAAGTTCTTACTATAAATAGGAAAAGCAGACTGTCATTGAATAGTATAAGGTGAGCAAAATTTAATAATAACGTTAACAGTATATTAAGAAACTCACATTTTCTGGCATTCTTTTCGTTCACCCAGCATGGGGTCCCCCATCTCTCCAAGAATCGTGGCCTCCAGTTCATAATTGACAACAAGTGCTTTCTCTGTGGGATGGACATCTATGCTGCCTCCTTTCACCTTCCTGCATTCAATATTTATGTTTAGGGAACTCATTAAAATGGCAGTAGGTTAGATGACATCATCACATTTATCAACCAGAAGAAGGGGATATAAACGTTTCTACCAACATATTTCTCCTTTCCAGACTGAATAGCACTCATCTTTCATGTCCGGATAGATATAATACTATAGTTATTTTGGTCATCTGGGTTCCTTACTCGTTTTCTACCTCATGTTTTCCAAAGCAGCCATCACATGCACATGCGCCTTACTTATCAGTTTCAGATACTATGAACTGGAAATGTACTAGATGAAAAGATGTTTCTAAAATACACCTAAGCAAGTAGAACAGACATGGAATGTTATTTATCAAAGCTATAGACTGACAAACTGGTAATGACAAATGGGGAAGGGAGGCCTTTTTGAATAGATTCTGCTAAAAGGAAAACAAGGGGCTAAACAGATCATGCACGTGTGTTTGTGCACGGGTGTGTAAGTTCGTAAACATGCATAACCATCCAGTAAACAACAGACGGTGAGACTAAGAGACCAGACGGGTGGCAGACCTAGACACCCAGATCCTGAGACGACCATGGGCCAACCGGACCCTCAGGGTCGATTTAAGGGCATTTTTTGTGAGTAAAGGTACAAAGCATCACAAAATGATAATGTCGTTGAATGATTCTTGTCTATGATAGTAACTAAATTGACCCTGACTTCGACAGTCAATGCTACAACAGTACAACTACTAGAGTGAAGAGATCAGAAAGCGTTTATCATGTTCCCCTGGGAACCAAATGATGCCACGCTTTTTACGTCAAAGAAGCCGCGTAACATGACAAAACATTGAACCTTTTCAGGTATCTAGCATCTTCAGCTTGCATCATGATGGTTTTTCTTGGCCTCCTTCAGAACAGATTAGAATGCACACTCATTAGGGTATGACTTCATCGTGCGTTTTGTGTTGAAAGTCGGCCATAATAAATATGTGATACTCTCTAAAAGAGTCAACCTCTTGGATATAACTAACTAATTCTTATAAAGGCTTTTGGTAATAGTCAGAAGGTATGGAATTAAATTTAACTCAAAACTGATGTGTTCAGGTAGAAGAGTTTCCCTTTTTTATATGTACGAATGGGAACGATGGTGTAGAGAGTTTGAAGCGAGAGCAACATGGCAGACGAAGAATGTTTTAATGAAGGCAGGGAAGCAAAAGAAGTATCGGCAAGTTCTGTGCAAAACCTCATCGACAATGAAAACTTCTATGAAGACGCAAAAGAATATTGGTCACACGTTGATCCAACAGTGAATGGCATGCTTGGCGGTTTTGCGAAAATTTCGCCGACAGATATAAATGGCTCGCGGTCATTTTTACGACCATTTTTAAAGGTTAGTACAGAGTGATCGCCCTGTAATTTATAACCAGACGTGTTTTGTCCGTTGCGTGCTCGCGAAAAATGCTCTAGCAATTCAAGGGCCAAGTAGGTGGTTAGTGGACGTTAGATGACTAGAGCATACAAAAAATACTCATATTGAATTGTGAAATACAGATCACTCCAGTGTAATATAGCATAAAACACGAAAAGAACATTTTCACTACATTTGTTGTTATCAAAGAAGAAAGATGATGTACGTTTTGTCTACTATACATACCTCACATTGCACCAGTTGTGTTGATTTGATTTGCAGTCTAACCTAAACACCCCCTCCCCCCCAACACAATACAGCTTCCAGCAGTAGATTGCATGGAGATATTTATTTCATCCAGACTATGTAAAAAATGGGATATTTTTCTGTCCTGGATCACAAATGATCCAAAACTAGAATTGTTAACCACATCTATTGAGTTAAGTTATGTAAATGGTTTTTGCAGGTGGGTGGTGGCAAAACCAGGGCAGGACGTGCACTTGACTGCGGAGCAGGAATAGGGAGGATCACAAAACGATTGCTGCTGCCTCTGTTTGAGACTGTTGACATGGTAGAGCTGAGCCAGAATTTTATTGATGCTGCCCCCCATTTCATCGGTCCTGATGCCAAGCGTGTGGAGCGCTTTATCTGCTGTGGACTGCAAGACTTTGAGCCAGAGGGAGGCCGTTATGATGTCATTTGGGCCCAGTGGGTTTTGTCACACCTGAGGGATGACGACCTTGTGGCTTTCCTGCAGCGGTGTCGCACAGGCCTGGCACCAGAGGGCGTCATGTTTGTGAAAGAAAATGTAGCTCAAGGACAGGAGGTCATATTTGATGACGGTGACTCCAGTTTCACTCGCCCCAGAGCGCACCTGGAGCAAATGCTGGAAAAGAGTGGCCTGGCGATTGTCAAAAAGGAGAAGCAGAAAGGCTTTCCTAAAGACATATTTGAAGTGTACATGTACGCCCTCCAGTAGTCCATGAGATCCTTCTCCCAAATTCTTCTCACCCATCACGTTTCTTGTCTACCATGTTCTTCTCATCTTCATCATGTCTGTCTGCTGGTGGTTTCTGAGTGCCCACTTCCCAACTTCCTAGATCCTGATCTGGTCTTAGTTTGGCTTTACAGCTTGGCCTTGGCCAGGAACCAAGGATAGACATTAATTTGTTACTGAGAAAGCAATGTGTTTATGTTCGCAAAGTTCTGGAATTAATAGACATCTTACATTAAAAAGCTAGTTACTTTACTGAACTGCATGGATGATTTTTGTCTCATAAAAGATGTCTGTGGTCAGACCTAGAGGGCTTCCAACCTTCACATCCAATAGTTTCACATCAACTGGTAAATAAACATCTTTCTAATTTGCATGCCCATGAGACTAGCATTGACATGCTAGATTTTTTTTTTCCCTGTCAATGCAGAGCACGATTGAGAGCATTTTCTTAAAGGGGGAACAACTTCTGTACAGAAATGCATATATTTGCACTTAGTAAACAACAGCATTTTACTGAAAACTGTGTTGGTCATCTTGGTTTGAAATTGGTATGCCTGTACAACAGGATTATGTCTTTCAATTTCACTGCGAACAAGTCATCAGGAGCTTAGAACAGCTTCAGGCATTAAAGAGAGGGGTGGGTTGCATGAAGGTTCATATTTGCCTCTCTGGTTATAATGAGGCTTGTTGTCCCTCTTTCTTTTGTGTACCTTTATGTGTGACAAGGAGATCTGAATAATCATGCAACCAATCCTGCATAGGTTTTATGAGTGTTTGTATCTACTGTTCATACATAAAGGTGCACATAAAATGCTCTTCTAATGTTCTTATGACTGAAAGTGCAGATACAAAAATTCATGCAAGCTGGCCTGCAGGTTGGCTGCAAAGATGTTTCTATCTCCTTATGCATGTAAAATACACAAAGTGATGGGGCTTTACAAACAATTAAATGACTAAAGGCAGAAAAATGTTCATGCAGTGTAGCCCAGATGTCCTGCATCTTACAATTAAGTCATCCTTCTGTTATCATATGGCTGCAAATTGCAAGATTTTAGCACTTCAGCTTGCCAGCAGCCCTAGAAAGTCTACCTGCATGTGGATTTCGATAAATATTAACATTAATACTGAAAAGAACTGCATGGCAATGAAAGGGGTTATTTGTTATTATAGACTACTAACTTTCCCCAATATTTTTGTTATTTACGGTGGTTGAATAATAATGCTTTCGTTCTGTCTTATGGGTACACAACAGGCAGACGGCAGTGTGCATGGGGAGGGGGTGGGGGAGAGAATTCTGTCTCACAAGTGTGTGATCCGCAATCAAATTCTTCAAAACCATTTTTATCTTTCTTAGGACGGCGATGCATACCCTTCTAACATTTCTGCTGATGCTGTGTAAAGAGACGGCCGGGGATGGGTGTGGCGGGGAAGGGGGGAAGTTCTGCGACCTTAGTGACAGCTAAGTGTGTGACCTTAGTGACAGCTAAGTGTGTGACCTTAGTGACAGCTAAGTGTGTGACCTTAGTGACAGCTAAGTGTGTGGAATCCGGCCAGGCAACTGGATCCCCGACGCAGTATTGTGTGAGTCCTGTGTGGTCGGGAAACGATCAACCCGCAGACTGACAGCCTCGGGCCCTTAATGAGGTCAGTGGCACTCTGCCTGACCATCGACTTCTCAGCTAGGGTACCTCGCGCAGCCGCAAGACAGAGAGAGGTGGAGGGGGTGGGTGGGTGGGTGGAAATCACTGTCGTGGACATTGGGTATCGAGAAAATGCTAGAGCCTAGTCGACGGAATTTTGAAAAGGACGTTATATCTCGTTAACGCGATAGCATCAGCGCGTGAGCATGCGGTTCTGTGTGCGCACAGTGAAGGCAGCAGTGAACAGCAGTTCCTACTTCCTATCCACACGCAAAATACAAAAGCTAATCGGGTTAGCCTTAAGACCTTTCTGAACGGAACCAGTGTGTCCTAGTTCGCTAAACCTTGGCGCATTTCCACGTACATGAATTGGGGCCTACATTCCTCTGATTAAGACAATTCCTTGGGAATCCTGCCGTTTATACACGAAGATGAACTTGGACCCAGGGTTGGCTTGCACGAGCGTTCTTATCTCGTAAAGGTGCACGTAAAGCACACACGACAAACGGGCCTTATGATCGCTTTTTTGACAGGAAGAGTAGGTACGATCGAACGCTCAGACCAGGGCTAGCTTGCCCAGCATATTTTATGTGCACCTTTACGAATGAACAGGAGATAACGCTCATGCATGCTACCCTGGAAAAGCAGCTACGAACGGGTATGCAAGCCAGCCCAGATTTGCCTGGTTAAGAAAGGTCCTTACGATCGCTTTTACGAACCGAAGACCATGTGATTATATACATGCACGCGTGTGCTCACGGCACGTCGTCATATTCACTGAAAGCAGCTTGGTCAGGCTCAACATCAGTTCGCCTTGTAGTGGACACGGAAACAATGCTGTTCGGCAGGCGAAATTTCGTTTAGTCCAGGCGGTATCTGTGTAAAGAGGAAGACATTCCCCCCCCCCTTCTTCCCCCGTTTAAGTTCCCTCATTCTCTTGACTGATCCTATATGTATTTTGACCTATGACCTAACATGCACGTTAAACTGAGCGTAGGAGCTAAAAGACATTCTAGATTGTATTTGATCGTAGTTTTCCCGAACGAAAGTTGCAATTTACCCTCCTATATATACTTAGTACTGTTCATGTCTTGCTGAATCAGACTCCTCTAGACGAAACTATGATCCGACTGGTTGCCTCAGGAAGAGGTCAGTGCTGGCATAGAGAAAATGTAAATATAGGAATTCAAGTGCGATAATGAAAAATCGACGTTCATCTACCTCTGAAAAAAAATTCGGTCTATTCTGGTGGGGAAATTCTGATTCAGGGCTGACAAGTATTTTTTCTGAAAGTTGTTTAGCATCTGCAAATGTGATTGTCTTCACAATTGTTTGCTTTGTCAGAGGTCACTGTGACAACTATTTGCCCCACAGTTAAAAAAATCGCATTATTTGGTTCTTTGGTGCTTTGGGAATATGGCGCTCTGGTCCCCTGTCCAGTCCAGCTATTGGTGGGGACAAGGGTCTGTGGGTTTCTGACAACAGATAAAGAAACTGCATCCCCGGCAGCTGACGGAAGTGTCAACTGCAGCTGGATTTTCCGTACAGAAATCACTTCGGAGCTTGTCTCAATCGTTAGTGGAACGTTTAAAGTGTTCTTCACCCGTGGAACATCCAAGAGGGAGAGAGAGGATATTTATAACCAGTTTTGCCATGGCGATGCTATTAGTATCATGAAAAACATGTAAGGCATATGGTTCTTTGACTAAAAATTGACGTTACGCCAATAGCGATAGTATCTGCACTGCACTCTGGTTCTGACGTAACGATTGGCAAAACCTGTAAAGTGAATAATTACCTAAGACACCGCACCCGTAAGCTTTGTGCAAATTGTATTTCTGCTTTGCTAGCAGAGCAACGTCCTCACCTCTCCCTCCTCCGACCCCCCCCCCCCAAAAAAAAGCTATTATCCTCATCTCTGCATCTTTATCGTCGTCCTCGTCGTCGTCATCAGCAACAGCAGTAGCATCTCCTGACCAACCAACTGACCGACTCTCCAGTCAAAATCCACCAGCGCCGCCATTTTCCGCGGTCAACGGTAGAAGCTGTCGCTAGCTAGCTGGCCGTGTACTTTTGCCGCTGGTGGGAGGGGGGCTGGATTTAATGAAGCCTTTTTCCTTTTCCTTTTCCTTTTCCTTTTCCTTTTCCTTTTTTGCCTCTGAACCCCTGGTAGCGCTGTATGACTTGGGCGGACTAGATGCGCACTGAGCATAACACATCTGGACTGCGCATGCCCACTGGACGTGCAGAATGAGACATTACAGCTGCACGGACTGTACGTGATTGGTGACAGATGATGGAGAGGATGAACAACCCACAGTGCATGCGCGCAGGGGGTAATCCTATCACAATGACAATGGCAGTTAGTCTGAGAGGTATAAATTCCCCACGCAGCAGCGCAAGGTAGGTATTTATTAAGGCGAGGATAACAAGTGGAGGTAGGCAGTGACGTCAGAGTTTCTACAGGTACGTGACGGCGCCTCGTTTCTCTCGCTATCTTTTGACAAGGGTTACGGATGGAATAGCCCGAATATCATTTAGCGCCGTCTTCCCTGAGGAAGTCTGTTATACCAACATGCGGGTACGTTTGGCGTGTTTACATGCTGTTTCCGCCTCGGGTGGAAAAAAAAGGAAAATGAGATTTTTCAGCCTCTTTGGTCCGTCACTTCAAACGCACACCTTTGATGAAGCACACGAACAGCAGGTGGCGCCATCAAAGACAGCTATAGCCGTCAGGCACCGCGTATAGACGTAAATCACACACGTATCACGAGGGCAAATTGTAGATGAAACCAATTTGACACGACGAGATAAAGAGCGAGAGGCCGGAGCAAAAAGCTGTGTTTGCAAGCCTCGTGTGCAAACGTTTGTGTTAATTGACTGGCGTACGTCGCAGCTGGCTGAGTGACTGATGAGATGATGGGTGGCTGGTGGGACGGTCGCAGGTTTGGCTGAGTGGCTGGATGGCTGGATGGGCGAGCTCACGGTCTCCAATGGTGCACTTCAGAAGAGACAAGAGGGTTTATTAGTGATTGATCGTGGGGTTACCATAGTTGTGTCCACATGGAAAATAATGACATAGCTTATGAGTGCGCAAGTAGTGCTGATTCCCGCTCTCTCTCTGACTTCTTTGTCTGTGTGTTTCAAAGTCGACAGTGTGACATGTCGGGCCGTACCTTAACTTACTGGACTCGACTTCTCCAGAATTACTGAACAACTTTTATGGTGATCTTGTAAATATTAAATTAATTGAGCAATCGTCACCAAAACCTTTACTGCCTCAGGTCAGTGGTTTCTACACCAAAGGGTGACGACGCTATGAAATAATGTGAACAACTAGAGAAATCTACCGAGGGAAAAGATTCTCATACTCTGACACGTTCGCTCAGTCTCACACAGGCAAAACACTTCTTGCTCAAGAGCCCCCACCCTCGTAAAAGACACAACTGCAGCGAACTGTTATTCAACATATATTTCATACACTAACTGGCTCGACAACATCAAATATATCTACAGATTATTTACAAAGAATCACCTTGCTCGTATCTAGGGTAAGACGCTGCCTGATTATGTCATACCAACGGTATCAGACAAAGAAGATAAACAAACTAAAGCCAGAGGGGAAATCACACTGCGACACGGCCTATGATCCCACTCTATACACAGATACAGTAAATGATTGACAACAGAGCTCCTACTCTCGTCACTACTGAAACAACTACTTCTGCGATACACAACTCTGATGCTGTTCCACGACCCAACAATGAAGCAGTAACACTGCTACGACCAGCACTTCCCTCTAACTCCTCTTGGCTTTCGCCCCCCCCACTAGCTTATGACGTCTCCTGTCTCCGGCAGGATAAAACCACCTATCTTAATCAACCCGAGTCCCAGACTCTAAGATAGATATGGCAGAGCAGTCCTAATTCAGAAGGCACAACCAAGAGTCACTTACTCGTCTATTCCGGAGGCTGGTCGGCGAAATACAACCCAGTGTATTCAGCGTGATTGCTATAGCTGCTGCTCCGACGTCCTGACTAAGATGGCGAGGGGCAGAGGTCCGTGGGCTACACGTGTCCGCGTCTCTTGGTCTTCCTACTTCATCTCTCTACGTCCATATCTCTGTATGTCCTACTCTGTGTATATCCTTCTGTGTATCCTCTATCTCTGTCTCCACTCACGCTTTCCCCAGCTTATATAAAGTACTACGCGCTCTCACGCCTAAACTCGATTAAACCGGTTCTGGCCGGCCTAGAGCAGCTACCCACATAGGGTCCACCTACCAGGTGTCAAGAGAGGGAGGGGCGAACATGCTTACCTAGGAGTGACAGGTGACAACCTAAGAGTGACATGTGACAGACAGATCTGTGCTTGTATGTTGTCTGTCGGTCTGTCTGAATCTCAGTTACTGCAGGATTTTTATATTCACCTTTTATTATTTTAGTCCCACCCCCAGCAGCAGCAACAACAACAGCAACAACAACAATTACTACAACTATACGCCTACCCACGCGAAACGAACCCGAAACCAAACTAACGATTTGAGCGAGCTACCGAACCAAGAAATAAAAATATTCAAAGAAGAGGGCGTGTATCTATATAAGCTGATAATGTGATGATTTTCTATACTCCTACAGTTGTGCAAGTTTATAATTTAAATCTCTATATAACGTTGCCAAAATGGTACTTGTCAGGCTTGTATGACTGCGTGGATGAGTCTGGGTATCATTTATACTGCAGTCGATGTAATAAAGTATGAACAGGGCACATAACAGCTCCGATGATCAACACAAATGACAGGTATGCGCGAGATGAGGGTAGGCATATGCACGAGCGGTCTGAAAGAAATTTGTGATTTTTAAATTGTTGAGCTACCGGTCAAATCTCTTTAAATGATTCTGTGTTGAAAAACACTCAAGTTGCAGTGCTCGTTCTCACTTGCCCAATCTCCCAAACCCACTAACTGACCGACTGACTGACTGACTGACTCGCTCGCTCGTGTATGCATGCAGGAGCGCGCGGCTGCACGCTGCACCGGACGTTAACAACATAGCGATACTGTCTTGAAAAAAGTTAATGGAGATCTTCAGTCAGCCACTGCCAGCAGCACGAAACGTACCCATTCTTCGTTTCTCTGACAGCCTGAAGCTTCCGTTTCCTCTTGACTGAATGCTGTCTCGCGCACGTGCGACGTAGCTGCTTGCCGCGTGCTGCAGACAGCTTACCCCTCTCTTCAGAGCGCGAGTGTCCGAGTTCATTGCCTGATTCTAGACACCGTCGCGAACACAAGCCTCCCTGAAGGGGCACTAGCTGACGTCATCCGAGGTACTGCGGCAAGCCTCGTGACGTCACAGCGGCAAACTCGGTTAACGTGCCGATCGAATGAAGCTGAGACTGTTACTTTAGCCTTCATTGTTCCTCCATTCCACTCCATTAAAGTCGTTAGTCATCAAGGTAAGGAGTTGACGGGTCGCCGAGTTGAAGGAACGCCATTGAGATTCAGTCTGGTTAGATTTAGTGACTACACGACCTCTCATGCAACAGGCCGATCGTGGCTGTAGCAATAGTGGGGAAACATCTTACTATCAATAGATGATGATGATGATGATGATGATGATGATGATGATGATGATGATGATGATGATGATGATGTCTGTGGCTGTTTCTCCTTCTTAACATCCCTTCCTCCTGTCTCCTTTCTCGTCCAGTTTCTCTCTCTGTCTTTCTGTCTGTCTCGTATCTCAAAAAGCAAGGAGACAGGACAGGATTTGGTAAAAAAAAATATTGCAACTGCTACTTCAAGGCCCGTTCGTTGAGCGAACATCACGTCTGTGATGTAAACCCTACAGACATAAGCGCTCTGATTAGACGAGTTTGAGATCTTTTGGTGTCACAAGTGGCAGCGCTTTCAGAAAAGATGGGTATATAGGCAAAGGGTGGGGGTGTCAACTGGGAGACGGAGAGAGAGAAACACATAGCAACAAGCGAGAGGCGAACAAGGCGGAGAGAGAGAGAGTGTGTGTGATGGTAGAGTGGGGTGAGGGATAGAGATGGAGGAAGACGGAGAGAGGGGAGATAACACGGAGGGGTAGAGAAGGGGAGGGTGTTAAAGAAGGCAAAGTTGGGAGAGAAAATGAAGTGAAGAAAAAGCGATGACGAACGGTAAAGACCAAGTATGGCATGGTTGCGTGTGTGTGCGTGTGCGTGCATGTGTGTGCGTGTGCTTACCTGACTGCATAAGACCGTGTGGTAGTATGTCTGCCTCAGCATGTCGTTTGTGCAGGCGTATAGGTGTGTGTGAGCACGTGTACGAACGTTTAGGTACTTGCTTGTAGTGTGCGTGTGTGAATGTGTCGTAGCTGTAACATAACAACCCCACATAAAGTAACGTGACAAAAAAAAAAGTCCACTGTCACTTCTCGCCAAAGTCTGTCTATCGCCCGCGCGTGCAGCAAGGAGGCGGAAGCAGGGGAGAGAATATCAGACGAAGGGCTAAGCCACGAGGGGAGATGACTGTACTCTTGGAGGGCATGACGTGCGCCCACAGCCGGGGTCCTGGAGATCCAGACTGACAGCCCGGGGGACGGGGTGGGAAATGCCGGAGGGGATCGGCGGGCTGGGAGGGAGCCGGGAATGGAAAGAACTGTTAAGGGTTTCTTGACCCCTTGAACTCTCGTAGCAAATCTCGTTAAAATGAAGGCCGTCTCTCGAAATTTGGATGTGCACCTCAAGCCGTGTACTCTGTGGTTTGCGAGTGTACCTGTTATCAAAAGGGGCTGCGGAGTGCAGCTGCATGTCTATGTTGTTAGATCAAAGTTTTGCAAGATGGCGAGCACTGCTTCGTGCGAGCACTGTCAGGAAAGTACATTTTGCTATGGAAAGTCGATAATTCATCCCACCAGAGTAAACGAATGGGATTGTGATATGCGTCAATGGGCGCGTTACGGCGAGATCTGCAACTAACGTGTTCGTTCAATGGGTATGGAGTCTAGGAAATAAGGAATTTTAAGAAGCTAAAGAGTTACCAATAGTTCTTTAATAGACTTTTTTCCCATGAAACGGTGGGATTGGGGGTGGGAAAGGTGAGGGGTACGGGTTAGGTATAAACAATTAGGCAAGCTGTTTGTGTGGACTCCAAATGAGAATTTCTTTACATATGTCATGCAATTGTGGTTATGTAGCATCAATTGTTTCACGTCTGAACGAAGCGAATCAAAAGTCAGTATTTCTCTCTCTCTCTCTCTCTCACACACACACACACCTACACTACACGCACACACCACACACACCACACCCACACCACACATACACACACACACACACTGCACTTAATGTTTTTAACAAGACCAAATTGCTAAATACCTTAGGCATAGAGGACTGATTTTTTTGCTCTGATCTTTTGCCGTGTGCGCGCAAATCTGGGAGCAGGCACGTGTGCGAGGGTTATTGCACGTGTCAGAGGAAGAGGTGTGGTCACGAGATCAGGTGAGCAGGGAGAAAGAAAGATAAGGACGAGTACGATGGAGATGAACACATCAGAGCTTGTTGTTGTTGGTCAGTTCGCGGTACACGGGTTTACTAATCCTACCTCCGTTCTGACACCATATACAATGCGTGTTTAAACACAGTCTATGCTGTCTTGATGGTTAACCCTGAAGGACTTTCATCTCTGGAAATGTCTAGTGAACCGAAAAAAAAACAAATTTACTGATTGGTCGTTAGCAACATTTTTCTGAATAAGATCAATTCATACGTGCAACAACGTGGTTAACCGCGCGCGTGCGTGCGTGCGTGCGTGCGGGCGTGCTTGCGTGTGTCTATTCGCACATGCCTCTATGTCTTATGGTAAGGTAAAGTACCTCAATAGCTCTTTTGCTTGTATCTGCTTGGCTCAATGGAGAGATTATAAGAAAATCATTTCGCGCCTCGCTGGTCCTGCCTTACCCCGCAGGCTGATAACAAAACTGCTTTTGAGAGCGCGTCTTGTCCGTAAACGTGTCTGAATTAAAGACGCCATTAATAAAAGTTTCTGTGAATGTTCCTATGTGAGCCAGTGTGGGATAAAGGCAAGGGCTCAGGATGATCTTGAAATTAAAAGTTTAAAAACCCGATGAAGTCTCCCAGCCGAGGGTTCGACGAGTGTCCAGCCGTATGATCATATGAACACCAATAATCTTTCACCCCTTACGAAGAAAAGGTGCAGTATATTTAAAACTTGATGTTCGGCTAGTTTAGGATGTTCACTGTAATGAAAAGATGTTAGATGTTATAAAGATATTGCCAGAATGACGTCATACCCAAAGCCTTTCCTTTGTTGCAATAAAATAATACACTGTAGCTACAATGATTTGATTCAAAGAAGCAGACTTTTGAGGCCACTCTTCGCTTATTTAGGTATTTGTCCTAGGACTACTGTTTAAGGCGGTCTAAAAAAAAACTTCTTTGAAATACCGACAGAATGTGTCAGTAATAGCAAATTCTTTGTGTTTACCCATTTTGAAAAGTTCATGCGCACGCGCAATTGGCCAAATTTAAACAAAAAAATATAATTCAAACGAATGAAACAAAAAAAAAATCCTGAACTTTTGCGTGGTATGTTAAGTAGAATTATAAAGAATAATTGGAACACGGACATCGAAGAAGCAGCGGTTGCTAAGGAACGGATTCAAGTGAAAGACAAGAATGTTGGGATGTCGTTGAAGATATCTTTGAGAAGTTAAAGAGTAGGGAAGAAGCGATGGCGTTCGGAACTGGACCGTGAAGCCACGGCTGGCAGCCCGTAAGAGCACGCAAGGAAGAAACAGCGAAAGATAGCAGCTTTGAGAGCTGCAGCGACTGTTGGTCGAACAATTCATGGCTGCTGGGCTGCGAAAAAGCTGCTAATCTGAAGAGCAAGGCCCTCTGGTCCTTATCAACTGTAAGCGTAATGGCCTTACCCTGATGAGACGGAACTTTCACAGAAATGATTTGGGTTAGGTATAACTACAAATTAAAGTCAGAGGCTTAAACTATTACAACCCTGCCACTTGTTCAAGGGTGGGTTTTTTGTTTGTTTTTGGTAATTTTCAAATGACCAGATTTAGTTCACGATAATAATTTCCAAACCGTGAGCGAGTAGTTCCTTTGCGTTCCCTAAACTGTAAACAAGGTCGTCTATCGAACCAGTAAATCAACGACCCAAAACAGAGCTGTGACGATCCACAATTTTCTAGAAGGCGATGCCTCGTGGCGCAGCTAAGAGCTAGACAGTCGTTTTTGCTTCCGGAAAATACCGGTATGACATGTTCCAGCCAAAGTCTACCAGCAAGTGAGAACTTTTTGTCTGGCGGAGGAATCAGGTCCGGTTCGAGAGAGGGCTGAGCAGTGAAACACGGACATTTTCAGCTGACCCCGTATGCATGTAAACTGTACTAAATTTATTCCCAAATAGCGGATTTTTTTTCTATCTCTGAAAACGTTGTTTTTGGCGAACTTGGAATGAGCTGTTCGCCCCTGGAGCGATCGAATAACTTAATTATTACTGAATAACGGGTGGGGGGGGGGATACGATATTCTGTTTTCGTGCATGGGAAATTCAAGGAACTTATTCCTGTGATAACGGCTATTCCGGAATAAGTAAACTATCCAGCTTTCTTGCATACGGGCCTGGAGTATGAAAAGCGCGGAAGAACAGAATCCATGGATTATGATTTTAATAAACCAGTCAACGCCAAGATGTGATGGTAAGCCCTACTCCCCTACTCCTTCTACCCCTTTCCCTAACGCCCCCCCCCTAACACCTACACCTAGTCCGTAATCTCCACCCTACCCCTTACCTAATCCTCCCTCACCGGAAACACCGTCGGGAAATAGAGCTCGCCATTTGATTGGCTTCGGGTTTTACAGCATTTGATTGGCTTCGGGTTTTTAGCATTTGATTGGCTTCGGGTTTTCAGCATTTGATTGGCTTCGGCGTTTCAGTGGTGGACAGAGGTCGAAAATGTGTGACGTCACATTAAGGACGATCATTACTCCCCCCCCCCCACCAATTAAACAACAGCTACTCTGAGTTCTTCTATGACCGCGGTCTTGACGACATCAGCAGCTTGTCGAAGTACTATATAGTACAATGGAAACCTTTTTCTACAACTAAATGACAAATTGCTAGTTGTCTGTCACGAACCGAAGACATGGTTTCTTGTGGGAACTATAGTGATTGTCCACATGAACTAATCCCCGTACCGGGGAAAAACATTGCACTCAAACTGGTTTTAAAGCCGTAAACGTGCACTACACCTCTGGGTACAGCTGTACTTAGTTACAAAGCTAAGAGTTCTTTCCTCAACACGCATGCCAGTTTTCTCTTCGTTACAGCTCGCTTTGAGGGCATTAGCTGGAAACTTGCAACCCTTGCATCAGCTGCAGGTTCTCGTTAGCGCCACGTTCCTTCCTTTAAGTGTTTTAAAGGCAAATCAAAGACGAGAATTTAAATGACAACACAACAAGAAACAGCTTCAAAAAGAGAAGCACCCGAAATGACACTTTTTTAAAAACACTTTCTACAGAAAACTGAGAAGGACCTTAGCGAAGTGTTTCTCGTACCACGAACGACACTTGCTACAGCACGATAATGACATATCTGGAATCTTTAGTAGGAAAATAATGTTATAGAGACATGGTAAATAGAATTTTTGTCAATTATGATACAGAATTATAATACATAATCCATACTGATTATAAAAAATGTCTTAATTTTTGTTACTTCGTATGCTAAAAGACACAAAATATATAATAGTGTATCTTATGACAACAGCAAAGAAACGGAAATGTCTTATATCATTCTTGCCAGCAGGAAATCTCATATTATTTATGTCAACAATAAATTTGACTAAAGAAGGAAATTTCTCTCCATAACCCCGATTTATTAGTTGTCTCCCTTTCCAACCCCCCAACCCCCGGAACCCCCTCCCAATCAAGCCCCCGAAACCCCCCTCCTAATCTTACAGAATGGGGACGAAATTGTGGTTGTTTATGGTTTAATATCAAGTCAGCTCCAAAAGCTATCCCATGACAAGAGTAAGATGGAAAGGGTTGGTAGTGGATTTTAGGGGGTGACGAAAGGGGAGGAAACTAGTGTAACCTGAGAGGTCCACCCCCAGGAGTAGTTCTGTAAACAGGTTCACAGAAAATACAAGTGCCGCACTCTTGATCCGAACCCTCGACCTTCTGCTCTGGTGACAAGTACGCCATGCTACTGGCTTCTCCTCGCGAAATCATCGACGCAGATAGTTTATTTCGCGCTCGCTCGCGCGCCGACCTCCACTTACGCACTGACTGGTTTTTATGTATGGCACTTTCTCTAACTGTAGGAAGAAACCCCTTTCAGACACACACCTGCTGCTTCAAGACCGCTGTCCGGGATATTACAATCAGCTCTTCAAAGAAGCTGCTGTGATTTCTCGAAGCAGCTGTTGTTAGGTGCAGGCGCAGCCAGAACACCAGGATTTGTCGAAAACGTCGGCTTACGCGTTGCTTTATTCTTTTTTGAGAAAACGACGACGACGATGATGATGATGTCAACAACTAACGCCATCATGGCCTCGTCGTTGTTGTCTGAACCCTTCATAAGTTGGCGGTTGTCGCAAGAAGCCACCTTTGCGTTTAGTGACAAGAGAACTTTCGTTTTCCCATCCACCCGTCGTCTAGCTCAGCAGAAGAAAAGCGCTCACGGAAGCTCGTGGCGTGGCAGGAACAATAACACACAGCCGACTGTGTCGCTGGCAAGGGCCGACAAAACTGCATTGACCGCTGCCATCCCTACTGTTTAGAATATCTGCCACACTAGCGCGCCCTTCATCCTTTAACGCGATAACGGCTTTATAGATTTATGATGCAGTCTCGACCGACGGCTAGGATGCCGATGTCGCTCCCCTCCCCCTTCCATCCTCCCCTCCCTCGCCTTCAACCAGCCTCGATTTTTCTGCACGTGTCTCCCCTTCTTCCCCTTCCCCCCCCCCCCCAAGTCAATCTCTACACACACGTACCCTCTACCCTCCTGCACTTAAACTCTCGCGCACATGGAGAGCGTGCGGCTGCTGACGGCGGCACGCGCGCCTGTCTCGTCGTCCTTTTTGCGTTTTCTTCACACTCAGACCCTCTCCCCCTTGGAAGGCGGTCTTCCTTCCTTCGCGCCTTTTCTCGCTGGTCGGGGTGTCAACGCGCGTGCTTGCGCTCTCATCGTCGCAGGTTCCTTCGGCTGGGGACTTCGTTCTGTGGTTCCTGTCGGTCAGCCCGTCTCGTTTTCCTTCAGCTAGGGAGCTGCGTCTGAGTGATAAAACCCAGGTCCCTAGCGGACGTCGCGAAAGGAGAGAGAAATAGAGAGGAAAAAAAACCTCCCACCCGACTCCCAGGATGGCGTGTTTCTTGTTTCCCAGCGTCACCCCGATCCCCCTTAACGCAATTCGCTGTCCTCCCCACCTGTCACCGTCGTCGTGAAGCGAGCAGTGGGAGTGGCGGACAAACTGCCCGCCGAGACAGTTGTGGTTGTCATCGCCCCACCGCAGCGGAAGGAGGAACCTTCGTCACGGCCAGCGACAGCAACGGTCGTTGTCGCTGAGCATGCCACACCACGAGGACGACATAACGGCGTCCGTCACAACTGTGCATCGGCTGCTGGTGACGACTTTTCCTCAAGGGCCTGTACTCTACGTTTACTGATCGCCCTACGCACTTACAGGTGGATCACACCTGAAGCTTACCTGCCGTACGTTATTAGAAAACGTTTAGGACACATTGTGGATGGAAAGGAACTGATACTACGAAAAAAAGGTCGTTCGCACTTCCATTTACTGCTGTTAAGGTGACTGGGCGGCAAATGCAACGCAATAAAGAGTTCGAGTTACTTCTGATCTTATGTTTTCGCCAGGTTCACGGTTGTCCATGCTGTAACTGCCTTTCGCAGCCTCCTGCAGGCGATTGGCCTGTGCTGTCCATGCTTCGACAGGCGACAAGTCTTTATCACATACAGGTCTCAGATTCACGTTGTTGACGCCCAGACAATGTCTTCGCTTTGAAAGGGGACATCCCCCCCCCCTCGTCTTAACTGTGGTGCGTGTTTGTACACTTGTGACAGGTGACGAGTGTCTACATCTTTGACCCTGTGACAGGTCACAGCTCCTCGTCAACAGGCGATGGCTGAGCATCCGTCCGTTAGGTGACAGGCGACAAGCCTTCGTTGTCTCAGCTTCAACCGACATCTCCATCGCCCATTCTGTGACAAGTGAGCGGCCTGCACTGACGCTGGCGACAAGATCTGATCCTGCCTGGGAATTTGACCAGCAGGATTCTGAGAGCTTCCTTTACCTACATTGACTTCAATGGCCTCACACAAGTAAGTCTTTAGTTCCCACACTTGGGAATTCTCAGCATCGTCGTTATAGCTGCAGAAAGCTGCTTTCCTGGATTATCTTCGTTTTCGTCTTCGAAGATACCTGTTGGACCTTTCTCCTCGCCCTTTGCCTCGTCGCTGTTGAAGAACAGCAAGAAAACGAAGCACAGATGTTCATAAGTCTGTCCGGAATTTAAATGTGACTTTGGTCCTTTGAAAGGGAAATCATCTTCCCGAACATTAGCTGTAAAACGAACTAAGTAGTAACTGAGGATATACTAAGTGACAAATACCTTTGGATTCTAACACAGATTTGAACGTTGTCTCCACACCTGGCACCTGCACCATGCGACTCTTTATTGGTACAGTGTAGATAAATTTCATTGGTTGAAAGAAGTAACGGCTCTCATTGCAAAAATCTTCTTTTTCAGCGTCGGCATAGATTTTCCAAATCTGGATCGTTTAACAATTTCTTTATAGTGCACGCGAACCTTTGATGACGTCAGAAGACGGGTTTTCAAATAAAATGCGAAGAAATGTTCCCCCCTCCTCCTTCCCAGGACATGTTTGATCAGCCTTGGAGTTCAAAGGTCTTGTCATGACAGGTCGTGCGGAACATAAACGACTGGCCAAGCGTCTCCGTGGTGCAAGATATATGCCGCTTTGAAACTGCGGTGCAGGGTTAAGGACGAAAGGGAAAGAAATCTCTCGTTGAAAGATCAAGATGTGACCTCCCGGGGATCTGTCATTTTTCCTCGCACGATGTGACGTCACAGATCTGACAGAGAGGCTGACAGCCATCGTGGTGATTTCCAAAATAATAATAATAAAAGAAACGGAAGGAAGAAAAGAAATTCTTTCTGCAAGACAGCCGAGAAAGAGAGATGAAATTTCCTGACTAGCAGCTCGTCGCTGCAATCTTTTGCCACAAGCCATGGCGAGGGAAGAACTCAAAGTGTCGTTAGGCTTCGTGATGAGCGTTTTGTGCTTTCTCGTTCAGCAGCTGCGCGGAGAGTTGCACGCCCCTTGCTACGGATGTCGTCTCTTTAACCTCATGCATCAGGAGCACCAGGAAAGTGCTAAAAAGGTCAGTCAGAGCATGAGAGCGAGCGACTGAGAAAGGGAGGGAGTAGATACATCATATGGGTAGGGGAGAGAAGGAAAGTAATGTAAGTAATCTTTCAAGTGGTCTTCTCGGGCAAAGAAAAAAGTTACTGTCATCAACTGCTTACGAAAACAAATATCCTTATATCGATATGCACGAATATTACATGTAATGTAATAGCATTGTATATTATAGCATAGTAGTGGAAATATATAGAAATTAAATTCGATCAATCGAGCGAGAGATGCCGGCCTGGGGGAGAGAACGTGTAAAGAAAGGAGAGAGAGAAGAAAAGCAAGACATGAATGAAGACGATAACGGCACGTCTCGAGCGTAAAAGATCAACACGACAAAAGCATGCTGGCGTTCCAAAACGGCTTGGGGCTTGCTAAATTTAGTATTTTTAGCTTATCAGCGACCTGTGTGACACTGAGGAAATGAAACACAAAGCGTATTCAGATTCACAGAGAAACGTTCGAGGACGATAACCCAAATGAAACAGCAGCGCCTGACCTCTGAACTCGAAGTTCGCGGCATCACAGCAGGAGAAGATAAATCTCGGGTAAACATGTATCTGATACGGGAAACAGACCGACATTTCGGATGTTGCTAGAACTATCAGCTATGCGATGCAGACAGTGTGCTTTTTTCCCCGTTCGTAAGTTTCTCACATTTATGTATAAAAAAGAAGTTTCTCTGTTTGGAATGTCGGATTTTCTTCCTTACCCGCCCACCCGACCCAGTCTCGCGCCCATGTCTTCACACAGACAGCCACACAGGCAAACAGACATGCACACAGAGATCTGCAGACAAAGTCTGGCAATGCGGCAGCCACAACAAAAACCGAATAAGATAAAATAGCATTTAAAGTGTTAAGAAGCTAGCGCCTGGTTTAGCGCCGAAGTCATCTTTTAGTAAACTGAAATGGAAAGAAACTGCGCATCAAGATTTCTAAGTTGGGCGGGGGGGGGGGCAGGGAGAGGGAGGAGAGAGAAGGGAAGAGAAAGGTGGGGGGAGAGAGAGAGTATGTGTGTGTGTGTTGAAAAGCAGAAGGAAAACGAGTTAGGTTAAACGCCGGACTGACCAATTTAGTTGTATTTGCGTACCCATGGTTATCACTCGCCGGCGTTACATATAATGTTAAAAAAAACAGAAGCAGGACATGAAATAAAACCGGATTACGAGATTTTACTTTCTATCGGCACGTGTGGATAGGAAGAAATGCAAGGGAAAAAAGGTGTGGGTGTGTGTGTTGGGAGGGGGGGGGATAGAAACAGCATCTGGCAAAGCAAGGAAAGGAAAAGATAGAGATTAATGCAAGGAAACAGAAAAGGGGGAAAATAGAGATTGTATGAAAGAAAGAAAAAAGTAAAGAAATATTGAAAGACAAGGTATGAGGGAAGGATGAACTGAAAAGAAGGGAAAAAAGAGACAAGCAGGAATGAATATTAACTGGCCGAAAGAAAGAAAGACAGATGAAGGCCAAGCTTGAATGTTCACCATTAAGATTGCTTGTCGCGTCACAATCACATCTGGCTGCAGAATTCCGCTTTCGTAGATCGAAGACACCGATGCATGCTTGGCCATTTGAGAAACAGCGAAGCGGGTTAATCGAGACAACAAACATGTCGTCAGTGCACGGAAACACTATCGACAATTTCTAAACGGAAAATATCGGATCTCTGGTTTCCGTAACAACGCAGGTTAGGATACTGAGTTTCTTATTTTCAAGTGACAGGTTAGGATACTGAGTTTCTTATTTTCAAGTGATCTGTAAATGCATGTAAATCCAATAAAAAAAATTAGAGTCAAATGAAACGGGTAAAAATTAACCATTAAGCTAAAAGCAAACATGCCAGAATGTATTTTTCTGTCAACCATAGGACTAGTAACACATAATGCAAGGGAGCAGACGGCTGATGTGAAGATAAACGAGTCGTTGTCTCATACAAAAGGCAGTAACACATGAAAAGAAGCAATGAAGCAGCTGCCAAGGTTTCTTTTTTGCTTTTAGGAACTATAAAATGTCTCATAAGCTTAGGTTAGGGAAGACCTGTTGGTCAAAGCGGCATCGAGAAAGAAAACCATTAGCAACGAGCTTCCTGATATCAGAAATCTGATGTGCAGAATATGTCATCTTAAAGTTTTTTTTTCTCTCTCTCTCGACGCTTTTGCGCACGCACACACATATGCACACACCTGTACATATGCACGTAAATAACGCAGACCAACTGCGCGCGAACACATACACACACATATTCACTCACACAAACGCACATAGACAAGAACACATATGCGCCCACGCACACGCGTGCACGTGCTGACTCACTGAAACCAGAGGAAAGCGGTTAGAGAGAGGACGAACATGAGTTAATAGAGACAGACGAGAGAAGGAAAGACCAAGAGAGATTGCAAAGATGAGAGAGAGAGAGAGATTAGGTCAGACTAGAGTGACAAGTAACTTTAAACGCTTTATTAACAGCTCGACTTCCTAGGCACCGACTAGGCAGGTGACTTCGTTTGCAGATCGCCAGCGGAGAAAAGAGTGAATAAAGTCATTTTCTCCACTCCCAGGGCGACAGCAGCGCATGAGGTAAGCGCCGACTGCTGTTCGCCTCCAGGCTACTGGCATCCGATGGCATGGTCTTCCTTAACGATCTTTGGGTCTGAACAGATCAGGGACCGCCGTGTGCTGACAGGGAGACAGGAACTGGTCGTGCTGTGTGCAGAGTTTCTTTGGTTTTGTCTTGGAGTAAACTCGAGCAGACTAAGTTTGACTGATGCAGTATGCAGGAACCTGAGATGCCACGTCTATATGTCTTCTGGCCGTTGCTCACTTCACGTCAAAAGGCGAGATGGTCCGGCGCCAAGACAAATGCACCCAGTACTCGTAGTTGTCGCAGAACGGATCAAGGCATCCGATGGAGAGTTTTTACCATGTCGTCTGCCGATCTTGAGTTTAAAGCCTAGCCAGACGACGGCCGTCACTGATAAAACGAGGACCGCAGAAAGCATGCTGCAACGAAACATCGAGAAGCGAAGCGAAAATGCAGTGCGTCATGCCGTGCGATCATCTTTACAGAGTCTCAAACTTTCGCGAAGCTTCTGGTCGGCTCGGACAGCCTCTGAGCAGCTTGGTCTACGGTACTGCTGGGAAGGAAGGAGTGCTCGTTGCGCCCCTCCCCTCGCAAGGAATCGCCGGAAGTCTCGAAGTTCTAAACAGCCAATCACCGCGCGATGTAGTTTCCTTATCGGCGAGACCATCAGCTGGTCTACTAACAACTTGTCGACGCTGTCCCCTGAGGTTCTGTACGTGTCCATCGATTCGCGAGGAACTGCCCAGTAAGACATACTCTCGCGTTTATGCCCAGATCTTGACGGAATGACCACATGATTGATTTCCGTCAAACGGCCAGACTATGATGTCTGAAGAGCTTCCCCGCTGTCTGAATTATTTTTCCTAAATAGATTAGAGGGACATAGACTCCCTACCAATGGAAGCGCTTGGGAAATGCTTCTTATACCTACAAGGAGCAAGTTTTGCTGTTGGGGTGGATACCCAAATGGTAGAAGCTGAAAACTATAGGTGTTCGACGCCATCTTTCGGTTTTTTTCTCCCAATTTTCATCTTTGTTCGGGGTGGGGTTAGAGTTTAAGTGCCGATTTGTTCACATTATCAAAAGCTGCACTGTGTATGGTACGCTGTATTGTACTAGCGTACTAACTGCTGCTAGTATTCACGAAGTTCTACGGGGCCTGTTCATCTTTTAAATCAGAGGTGGAAGGGTGGAAATACGCTTGTATGTGGAAATGGGACAACGAATGCACATTTAGCTTATCTTGGTTTGACGTCATAGAGCTCGTTTATCTGATGACATTTATGGGCAAAGTTATGTATGAAATGGAGATGCGAACCCTCGGCGCAAACCTCATCCCGGTCTTCGACATAAAGGCACATCAGATGGTGTGAGTAAATCGGACTGTGTTTAGCTGTGCAAATGTACAGCTGATTTTGTTGTCGGTATGAGGAAAACGACTTTTTAAAAATCAAACAACGCTTGTTCATCAATGAGTTTTTCATGCGCATAAGCAACGTGCCCTGTTTTGCTTGACGGTTTGATTAGAACGCGATAGAAACAGATCTGTTGATTAACTATTGTGGTAAAAAGATAAACACTCCAAGGGGCATAAAATTTCGTTACAACAACCGCTACAACCATTACAACACGGTTACAAGTCAGCCTATCACAAGGCCTGTTACATTTACACCACCGCCATGTCTTGTTACAGGGAACAGCGATCCCTAATAGTTTTTCTTCTTTCTAGACTGTTTCCGATGCACTGCATCGCGCTGACCTCGAACATGACGCGATCACAAATGAGCAGGAAAAAAGCCGTCTGTGGTCCCAGACATTTCTGGATGCCAGCAGATGTGTGGCCAGCTTGGCTCGCGTCCAGTCTTGCGAAGCTAGGAGCTATAGTTGCCTGACATCGCAGAGTACACCAGCAAACTGCTGAAGCGTTCGGAGAAGGGGGTGGAAGACATAAAATCGTTGAAGGTAAAAAGATTAATTTGACGAACACCCGCTGATTGTTCGTTAAACCCTCTCCATCAGGGGCATCACCTTTTAAATTTCGAACCGAAGTGGGAGGTCATTACAACCGTTGATAGGCCCCCGTCAGAGCGTAGAATTAGTTGGGGAGCGTCCCGCAGGGAAAACAGATCTCGCTCACATTGCTTTATTTTTCGTCTGCCTAGTTATAGGAAAAACACCACAAGAGGAGGTGAATAAGGAAGATGCTCATAATGACAGTGATGAAGAAAAGGATAACGAAGAGGAACAAAATCCCTACGACGATAACAACAATAGCAGCAGAATCTTTTGCTGGAGGAAGACAGTGGACAGACAGTTAAATAATAATCCAATAGTGCTTATCCGTAAAAAATCGCTATTGAAAAGTCAGTGATATCTTTCCGTAACAATTATTGATAGAGGAAAATGAGGTTAATTTACAAAATTTACAAAATATTCATGCTGGACTGAGGTAAATTGCAAAGACGTGTTCGTTATATAATTCCAATTTGTAATTTTATTACTTGTTATTCTCATCTTGGGTGGACCTCAGTCGTTGCTGTAACTCCAGAGAAAAACAGAGAAACTTGTTGGGTGTCTTATAAGCTCCTAAAATTGGCACGTCTTTGATGACAGCTTGCACGCAGGGCAAATAATAATTTCGAAACGTACTCTCCTTCTTAATAGCGACACTGTTATCGTGTTTGTTGCCAGTATGTTACAGAGATTGCAAAACAGGAGAAAATTTGTAGAAAAACATCCTATATCTAAACACACTAACTCCTCGATCTTGACAGGCGAAACGGGCGCTCTCCAGGAAATATCAAAACATCGCGATGCGCCTGCAATAAATGTCATTGCAAGAGCCCAATTATATAGAAAATCACATATATTAGCTGTATCGACAGTTTTCCTTTATAATCGGCGGGAGGTGTTTCAGAAAGAGATTTGCACGGAGAAAGATACTTGTATGCTGTGTTGGAAGAAAGAGGATGCTTGGTTTGATTTTTAAATTAAGCGCTTTAGAGGGTTTCGTATTAAATCGGATTATTTTGTTCCTCTCGAATGAAAACAAAGAAATTATACCCCCAAACCCCCCAGTCCTAAAGATATTTGTCTGATAAAACAGTGCTAACGAAACTTTCCAGTGAGTGCTAAATTCGTCTAACCGTCTGCTATACCAACCGGCGATGTAAGTTTTTTTTTTCACAACTCGAGTGTTTGTTGTAACAGACTTGCACAGCATTGTTGAGGGTATGCTGTAGACTGGAAGAGCGGACCTTTTGTTGGAAAGTGGCTGTACTAAAGACCATTGCGTTGGTTCGTTCTCAGTGTCTTCAGCCGAAACACCAAGATTCGTCTAGGGCTGTATTGTGTCAGGCTTACATGCAACGACCGAGTGTAATAGAAACTGTAGTTAAATAGTCCAGCAGTAAGTTGAAACCGGACTGTTTTCTCATGCAGACAAAGTTTCTCTTTCGGGGTGGATGCATGGGGTACACCAATCAACCTGTCGCCAGTAAAAGCGCATGCAGGGAACTACAGGATAGGGCTGTTTGTATGACAGGAAAACTACATGCAGACGCTCACGTAAATCAGTGCTGTGTCGCTGAGTACGAATAATGGGAGGAGGGTGATTGGTGGAGGGAGTTCCCGAATGGAATTGAATGAAATTTGCATTCTAGCCGGTGGCACTACACTTCTTTATCTCTATATTGTTTTATCGTGTTTATCTCTTTATATCGTTTTCACGCGACTTCGCTGCACTGTGAGATATCAGTACTTACGTCATCGGTCTAACGGAAGGTAGGTAGTGTCATACGTCAACGAAGGTCTACTGTTGCTAGGGTTATCACTGGCACGCGGTGGCAATGCCCGCTGTGCGCTGTCAGTAATAATGTACCCCGTGGACTTGATAAAACTGGAAAGTGAAGCATACACACGCAAACACGCGAGCACGAACGCACAACCCCCTCCTTTCCTCAACACACACACCTGCACACGACACTAAAGCAGGCAACTTGGTAACATGGTAACTTGGTAACATGGTAACTTGGTAACATGGTAACATGGTAACATGGTAACATGGTAACATGGTAGCTTGGTAACATGGTAACTTTATCACAAACCAAGCTCTTGGTAATTGGTACTTCATACCTATCGTTAGTTGGAGCGTTCTAGTAGGCCTACAGGTGTTCGCTTGTAGAGAAAGGATATCTGTTATCGTCTGCACCTGCAAATCGTTTGCATTTTAGTAGCAACCAAGGTATCAAAAGTAAATTTTACAAAAAAGGGAGATTAGAGACAGGAACTAAAGTGGGTTAGAAAACGTATGAACAAGTGAAAGAATTTAAGAAAGAAATGAGAATTGGGGAAAAATGAAATAGATAAATCATAGTTCAAACAGTTGTACAATCAATTTTAGTATTAAGCACATCACATCCTAAATCTAGTATTTAAACAGCGGTCGTGTTAACTTAAAAGCTTTAGCTCCACAATGTACACTTTGATTAATGGATAACACAGCAGGGATAAAAACGAGGCTTGAAGGGGAGGAAACTAGAAGGAATTCAACAGTGCGAGCTTTGACATTTTTCTTGAAGCAGGCAGGAAGTACGCAGAACAAGATTTTGGTTCAAACACACAGCAGGTGGTCCATGCGATTTGTCAACTGAAAGTAGGTCTTTTTTATATATAAAAAGCTCTCCTTTCATAGTATAAGGGCGGGAGCAGACAGCAGCGATTTGTAATGAACGTAAAGAGGATGGAGGCCTTCTGATGCTGATGGGAAGAGAAGACCGTTGTCTCAAGGACATGAAAGCTCTGACGGAGTGCAACCGGGACAGCGGCGGTAGGGAAGCTTATCGCTGGAGTTGTCCTTCCCTGCCGGTATCTAACGAAGAGGACAGAGAGAGAGAGAAAAAAAACACCGTGCTAGTTATTACTTTAAAAACACTCACCCACCCACGGTCGCTCGCTCGCTCGCTCATCGTGCGCGCTGGCTCTCTCACTCGCTCACTTCATTTTTTTTAAATACAGCTGAATGCACTTCGCACCTTTTAACAGAAATATGTCACTGAATCGATAAAGCAGACATCCTTCAGAAGATTAATGGCACAAGAAAACCCCTGCAAAATGAATATTTCCGCAAGAAGTAGGCTTCTGCAAGAGACAGGCAGCCCCATACAACTAAGACAAAAAGCGAGCAAGAGAATATTGGAGGAGGATAACGCCTGCCCAGGGCGTCGTCAAGAAAAGAAGACGGTTATGGGGGTGGGCAGTGGTCGTGGTGGTGAAACCTTCTATCCCTCTCCCCACTCTCGCTGTCTCTTTCTCTCTTTCTCTCCAGCTTTCCTCCCTCGACTTTGTCTCTGTTTTTCTACCTTCTACCACAAAAGGAGGTGAAAATCTTCGTCCCGAATTTTGATTGTATCTCCTTTTCCATTCGTACTCCATTTTCACTCGCAGCTTGATGGCAGGCCTACCCTAAATTCTGCTGAAGATTTTCTGTCCGTTTTCCAATCACGATATCTGTAGCTGCGTTTTTATGCGAGTCAAACAAGCATCATTTAACCCAACAAGTTCTGCTCATGTCTGTCAGTTTTTGAATCATTATATCTGTAGTTGCATTATTAGGTTAGTTAAACACTATTTAACCGAACATATATTCTTCTCAAGGCTATCAGCTTTAATCACTACATCTATAATTGCGTTATTATGCGAGTCATATAAAGACAATTTAAACAAACATAATAAATTTTGCTCATGGTCTGTTTGTAACCATTATATCTGTATTTACGTCATTATGCTGCCAAAATAAACACCATTTAAACCTCTGTTTTTCAGTAATGTAATCCGCAGTTGCATTTTTACATGAGTCATATAAACACCAAAGTCAGTTCTATCATACTGATGATGTGGTATACCGAATTTCTGCTTACCCAAATAAACCAAATGATATTAAACCTACCCTTCCCCTTGTTTTCTGACCTTAGTTGGACGGGCGAAAAGGAAATCTTTACTGTCGTTCTAAATCAGTATTGGCCTGACAGCTTACACACTGCATAATGCGAATGTGCTGAGCACCACTCGCCCATCTGTTTAGCACGTGCGAGGCTCGGTTTATGAATTTGAAATGCATCTTTCGCCATGGAAACTTCATTTTCCTTTAAAAGTAATGCATCAGGAGTTCTTTGTGGGGCAATAAAATGGATGTAAACGCTCGACTAAGGGTGTCGGGCGGAGGGATGGAAACATGTGGAAATTTGATTGGCTGGTGACGTGATACTAACATCTTTGTTGGCCGAGGATCGAAACGCACTTGTTAGTTGGCAGGTTGTTTTTCTCTCACACTTGTTTACTCGTGCATTTAGCAATATTTTTTACTCTCCGGCTACTTTGTGTGCGTGCGTGGGTGCGTGTGTGTCTGTGCGTGAGTGAGTGAGTGGGTGTGTGCTTGTGTGTGAGTGTGCATGGGGGATGTAAGGAAGATATGTCCTTTTGATAGGTTTCCTGGATTTTGTGTCTGATAAGAATTAACAGATGCGGCAGTAAGCAAAGCAGTAAAACAGTCAGGGAGGCAGTGTGGAGGGTTGGTTTACTTAAGCATTCGATTCCATAGCTCCTTTCCACTCGTACATGCGTTCGTAAAATTCTTATTGTCTTTACTAACGGAAACAGAGGTACACACTTTCACTTCAGCGCCCATGAGAGCTCATATTTTTTTTGGCTGTGAGAGGGATCATAAGAGCCGTTTATCCTAAGTGTACGTCTGTACGTACCAGCATAAGAACGAACGCGAATGGAACCCAGCCTAGGACAGTAATAATGACGATAGCAGCTAAGATTAATTAAGAAAATAGAATTGCATGATTATGATAAACGACAAGAGTAAAAATAAAACAATCTGACCTTTAATCTCTTTAGAGACAGGCACAATCACGCGTGCATGCACACACGCCAGCTCACGCACACGTCTGCACGGATACAATCACGCTCTGCTTTTATTGTTTGAAGCTAATGTTATAATCAAAACATGTTGCAAAATGGATGTTAGAAAGGTGGGTGGGGGGGAGTACAGAAAAGGAAAAGGTGAAAACGTTCGGGAGCTAGGTCAGTAGAAATACCCTACTTCAGGCGTGCGTACGACGCTGAAGCAAAGGTCACCGGGTTTCCCACTTAATTACTAGGTTGTGGGGCTTGCGACTGGAGTAAACTCGAGCAATCGAAGACAGTCGATGCACCAAGAAATAGACCCCAGAGCTGCTTTGTCTGCGGTTGTCTACGTCACCAACTATTCTTGGAGGTGTCATGACTAAAATTCTTTATAGGTCATAGGCATGAGAATGGCAAGTACAGTGAACGGTAATTCTTTACTAGTCTGTCAGTCTGTCTGTCCGTACGCACGTCTGTCCGTCTGTCTTTATTTTTTCATTGTTTAGTATGCCTTTCCTTTCCATTTTAGTGTTAAAGCTGATAAGCTCGTACGTCATCTAAACTCTCCGCTAAAGAAATCAGTCAATCGATCGATCGTTCTAGTTCACCAGCCAGTCGTCTAGCCAACCAGCCAGCCAGCCGGTCAGTCAGTCAAACTTATGATTCGGCGTCGATTAGGCTTAAAGAAATTTCCTGTCGGCCGGCAGGGATCCTTGGGAACCGTGAGTAGATCCTGGTTTTTGAAGGATTGTTATATAAGTGTGGGCGGTGAACGACTTTTTGTACAACACAGAGGATACCAGTCGCACCGTTAGGATTGGTCATAAGGGGATTATGTTTTATAAGCCTAGACTCTAAAGGGGGTTTGTGTTAAAGAGAACACAGTTCGTCCAATGCTGGTTAAGGTGTAGTTGATGGTTGTCTCAGGCCTTTTTCTTAACAGCCCGAATGTGCATTCTACTTGCCAGACCTGATTGTGCACATTCATCGCCATGTTCTGCAAACCAGAATGCAAGCTCGTCCGGTTAAGAAAGGGTTTGTGATCTGCATCTCAAATTTCAATAAATGTTTCCCAATGAACATCCTGTTAAAAATAGCATTAAAAGCTTTTTGTATTATCTCTGTAGAGCTTCCAGCCCTCACTCAAGAGGCGCAGCAGCCATGACACGATCTGATCCTAATGTCCACAGTGTGCGTCTGAAGCATACTACTTGAATGCAGGAGCTACCGAAGACATCTTCGCGAATTAAGCTGCTCCCTTCCTTCCCCACCCGACTACTTCGGTACGTTTGAACAGGGGTTTAGGAGCGGGAAACAAAACGGTCCTATGCCGGATAGTTTAGACGGCAGATTTCCGCTTTTGCGGCGAAACTTTTTGAAGCCCCAGCCCCGACCAGTAACGCAGAAGAGGGCGATGAAGTTCCATCAGCCCTGTTGCCCCTGTTCTTATCGCCCTTATCATGTCTTTCAAGGCAGACGTGGCTAGACTCGTTCAAACGAAACCCCCTTCCCGTCTCCCCCTCCCCCCTTCCCGGTTCTTTTCCCCTGCATCTCAGAAAGTTTTGAACGAGTCTGGTAAAAGTAGAGCGTTGCAGCGTCAATAGAAGATAATATTAAACGAGAGCAGTCGCTTGAAGACTGACGTCACGGTAAGTCTTGCGGGATGGTGTAGGTGGAGGGTGGGGGTGTTACAGATGAGTTTCTGAACAGGTGAAGGGGGTGGGGGAGCACGACTGCTTGCGCACGTAACTGTGTGTCTGTACGTCCGCGCGAAGGTGTTTGCATGTGTGTGTATGTGTCGTATCAGACATGTACTATACACGAGGTGTCCTGTTTTGCTTCATGGGAGTGACCCTTTTGGGTTTTTTTTTTAGCTGAGAGGAGTTAAGGGGTGGGGAAAAAATCAGCGTACTAGGAACTAGCTTCTTCTGCACATACCTGTCGCGGAAGTTCATTATAAATTGAGCGTGACAAGGGACTAAAAAAGCGAGTTGCACAAATTTCCAAATTGAATGTTGGCCTGCCAATCTGTGGGTCTTTGTTTTTACGAGGTCAGCGCAGGTCTCTAGCATAAACTGGCTGTAATCGTTACAGCTGGTGGGTGGGCCGTAATATATATCCGTTACATGTAATCGCGTGACTGATTTTAATGTTTCCTTCTCCATCCCCATCTATTTCAAGCGTGGAAAACCGGCCCCGTGTAATTTGTAACAAAGAAAATCTGTTAAGCGCCTTTTGTCTTTGCAAAGTTTAACCAACCGCAGCAAGACTTGCACATGAGTAGAAAATTATCGCAGATCCCGTCGTCATCGGCATCATCTTGTGTACCATATCGTCATAGCTTCGTCAGTTTTGATGTCCTAAAGGCTTTTGTTTCCAGAGGCGTGTTCTTTACCAGAACGGGGTCAGTTTCACAAAAAAACATGTTATCACCATCTTCGTTGTAATCGTCGTCATCATCATCATCATCATCATCATCATCATCATCATCATCATCATCATCATCATCATCATCATCATCATCATCATCATCATCATTATCATCATCATCATCCAATAAAAACTTAACAAACTTAACTAAAACTATCTTGCAATCGGGCTTGGTAAATGGCATAACCGAGACTTGTTTTCGAACAAGTGTGAGTAAGTGCACAGGAAATCATTAATTCGAATCGTTTTATTTTTTAACGCATAAAGAATGTAGCCACCATGTTTTCTTGGTAGTCAAGGATACGGGTGGAATCAAGAAGGAGGGGGAGGGGCCAATGCTAAGCTCATTAGTAGGCCATCGTTTTTATAAATACTCTCGAGGAACTAATTATCTGTGTTTGAGACGTGCAAACATCAGGGAGATCATTAGACCGCATGCCGAAATACCGCACGTTCTAGAAATATCATACCAGCAGAAAGGCCACTAGTTATCGGTTTTGCTTTGCATGCAGCGCTTCATGACTGGGGGTGGGGGTGGTTTTTGAGGACAGCAGGATAGACAGAGGGACATGAAGGGTAAAATAAAAGATCAGACAGTTGAACAAACGAAAGATGGATTAACAAAAGGGAGGAATAAGTGGTGAGATAGACAAACAGGCAGATAAAATTTGACTGAGAGGAAGACACAAAAACGTTAGCAAAGAAAAGACAGTAAAAGAGGAAAATAAAGGATTAGAAGAGAGAAGAAGAGGGACTGAAAAAAGACAGAAAGGAAAAAAGGAAGGAAAAAATAGCTGGGGAAAGCAAGGGTAAACGGAAGCAAATCTAATTTTAGCTCCTTACGCGCCGTTGTGGCGAAATTCGAAAACATCGTAGGAACTTTCCAGAAAACCTAGATAAACTCTGCTATCGGTGATTCGTGCTGTCTCTTGCGAGCTTGCTATTTTTGTCCCCGTGTCCATGCAAACTTCCACCGTCTATGTTTCCTGTTTCGCTGTACCTGACCAGTCGCCCCTTCTGCGTTCTTTCTTTTCCTACCCCCTCTCTTCTCTCCCTCTTCCTCTCCAATGCCACCTTCCCAGACTTTTTGTTTGTTTGTTTGTTTGTTTGTTTGTTTGTTTGTTTGTTTGTTTTAGTTCAACTTGCTATCCATATTTCCTCTTGTCTCTCCTTTCGCCACTCCTTCCAAGCAACTTAAAATTTTGTTCGGACCAAGGACACCTCCGCGTGTGTTTCTTAAGTCATGTTATCTTCTGGCTTCTCTCCACCCACACAGCCCCTACCCCTTACACCATCAACACCACACAACAACAATTAGTAATCCATTCCCTTCTAAATGCTTTATTGCACAGTTCTTGTTTCCAAACAGACAAAACAAAATAATAAAATAAGGCTGTCATTTTCTCCGCTGTATGGTAAACAATGCCAACGTGCCATCGTTGCTTTTCTAATTTAAAAGAAAGAAAAAAACCATATGTTCCTTGTTGCACTTCGTGCAGTGTTTAACGGCTGAACAGCACGGGCAGATTTTCAGCAAAGGTGCTGGTAAACTACACCTGTGATCGCTGTTAGTAGAAGGGCGGTCAACCCTTATATATATATATACTGAGCAGACATGCGCAAAAATCCAGTGTAAGGCAGATATTCTATAAGTTTACCAGTATACACAGAAGACCGAAGAGTCTGGCAGAAATTTGGGTTACAAGAAACGCAGTCCGCTATAGCGAAACGGCCTCGAGAAAAATGTAATGTCACTTGTTGCCCTTAAACCTCTCGCAAGCTGCCGGATCACTCGATCTGGGCATCTGGGTTGGGAGATGAAAGGTAGGGACCCTAAACAGCCAATCATTTATAGCAATATTTTTAAAACAAAGACAGATATAGGAGATTGTCTAGAGATCTGTAGCCAAATTAGTGCAGTCGTACCCTGGGCCGAGTTGGACGAATGCTTTTATCTCTTATGCATACACACTGCTCTCGATAGGTTAAATTGATTTATGGTCAGTTGAGTGTATGCAAAGAAGCTAAGGACGTCCATAAAATGTGGCCAGGGGTTTCACTTCATGAGCCTTTCTATCTGCCTTTTCGCCCCCGTGTAACATACGTGCAGATATTTGTGTGCGCGGGAGAAAAGATTGTCCGTACAAACTACCCCTAGTCTGTATTGAATGGGCGTTCTTATTTCCATCTTCATACCTAAGGATGAGTGTAAAATACACAGGGTGAACGGACGGTGGTTAAGATCGAAAACGTTCCAGTTTATGGAAGTTAACAGAGCCGTTGCTTTTCACCAGGAACATTTCGTAGTTTCTCGATCCATTGCACGTGATAAACATCCTGCAGCTGAACAGTCATTGTCACCAGCCTCACCGCGCAATGCTCTTCACGTGCGTTGGCATGCGACAGATTTAATAACGGTGAACCGTGAGTCATACGATTTATGAACCAAAACGTTCACGATGGGATTATCTGCCAGAGGACCAGAGGACCGCTACCATGATTCGCTGTGTGAAATTTGTCTGTTTAAGCAGTGAATTCTCAGCTACTTTATTTTTGTATAGGCTGTTCACTGAAAGGGATCTTTTTCAGAAAAGCTAGCGAGCGACCTTTCAGCGCTGATATACCTGCACCAAATAAAATAAAAAAAAGTAACGTGCTGTCCATCTTAATACCCACTCGTATTAACTATGCCGATTCACATAATTCTTTATTGTTCGGCTCATTTGGATTGCCTCGTGCTTCGGTGAGACGAGAGCTCAGCATCAGATATGCCCCTTCCCCTCCCCCCACACATCCCTATCCCTGTAACGTGACTTGTACCGAGTGGAGATGGCTAGGGGGGATCTGCAGCCTCTTGTTTCACGTCTGTTTTTTTTTTTCGTTGTTTTGTTGGCTGGAACCAAAAAAAAAGGCGTTTCGAAGCTCTATAACTTGTTGCAGGCATTTTTCTTTTTATGTCTCTAGCATGGCAGATGATCGCTTTTAAATTCTGCAAGCGAGCGAAGTCTGATGGTTTTTTGTAACGCAAGAAAGTCGGACTGGCCTTCGCACCTGCCGACAGCCGAAGTGTGGAAAAAAGGATGCGACGTTTCGTGGTTTAAGCCTGAAATATTTCTTCGCATATGTAAATAAATCTTGGTTAGGTTGCATAAGCTGTCATGTCTGCTTTCCGCACACAAAAGGGTCTATAAATTACACGCGGTGGACGCACCTTACAGTGACTTTATTTATATGTACATATATAAAACAGATATGAGGGCTTATTCAATTCTTCTTACATACTCCAAAAAAGTCAAATGTAAGAAACGGTATAGATCCAATTTATTCATCTCACTACAAGATGTGACATGCTCTCGTCAGAACATGTCCCGGATAGTCTGTGTAGGCAAACAGGGTTTTCCTACAGTCTTCGTGAGACTTGCTGTTGAGAACATCAAAATGCAGATCGATATTGGATGTAATATTTGTTGCTGGCTAGACTGTATCTTCAACACTTTCAATCCGATATTCCCGAACCATCGAGGTTGGCAGAGGACTGTGACAGCTGTCCTTTCCGAGAGCTCTGGGGAAAACTTTCAGAGGGGTGCTTGGAGTGACTAATATTTTCGTGTTGGCCCACGTTAATATTAGCTGAAAAACACGTGGCAAGTTCCAAGGAAAGAGAATGCTGTGCAACCTTTCAAGCCAATTACAAATGTCGAACAGACTAGAGCTCGCTCATTGGCTTTTCCAGTTTCGCGATTTTAGTCTCGGGTCAAGATCCACAGAAAAGATTTTCAAATTTGTCAGCATTACAAGGGGTGGGCCAGTTTTAACTGGGCCAGCGTTACTGAGGGTTTCCCTGTCCTTCTGTCGGAGGCAATGAGTAAATGTCATCAGCAGTTCATTGCGGTCACAGAACTGTTTATGCACACAATCCCCTTCACAGATCCGTCGCTTCTCGTGGAATTTACAGAGCCCGCCCTATCTCGTTTAACCTTAGACTTTCTCCTTCTACCCAAGACCGGAGGCACTGCGCTTTTTTTTAAGGGTAGGAGGAGATTTTGGTTGAGGATAGAACCTTTGCGAATGTATATTTTCTCATGTCTGCAGATCATGCATAATTTCTTTCTGCCCACCCGAAGATGCAGTCAGCCTTATAAACAGCACTTTCTCTCTGCTCTGTATACCAGCTGACGCAGGTCTTCCGGCAAAGAAATAAAAGCCAGATGATTAATGGACCTTGTAGGCGCAGGCTGATGTCAAAGCATTTTAAGGTTGCCTTTTAATCTTTTCCGCACCACGACAAACGCATGCATCTTTTCGCTCGCAGGCGTCAGTCAGCCGTAGAGAAAGTGGGAGGTCGCTAAACGATCTGTTAAAGCTGCTACGAAGGAATAGGACATGCCAAGAATGAAGAAGTTAACAACGTTTTTCCCCCAAAGTTGTTCGAACGTTTAACGACAGAAAAGAAGGGAAGGGAAAAGGGGCAGATAGATGATGGGGAAGGGAACACAGAGACGGGAAGTGAGGATACAGACGATGCGATACAACATCATTTATTGACATAAACAGCTGGCTTATAATCAAAGGGGAAGGGCAGAGAGGGGGGAGAGAGGGGTGTGTTTGTGTGGAGGGTGGGGAACATTTCCTACCCAAAACAAGGACTCGAGCCTTCGTAACTGTGTACACGTCATTAAATTGTCTGGGAAAGGGAAGTGGTAAACATATACGGGCTGCCAAAACCGCCTTCTCGCATTTGCTGTCCATTTACGACACAAAACCTGAGGGAAAGCTTTATACATTGCACGGAAGGGCGCACGCATGTGCATGGCGCGAGCGCCAGCATGCACACTAGCCATGGCACGAGGAGAGTGCACGCGGACCATAAAGACGCTGGCGGAGAGCCGCCATTAAACAGCAGCGCCCCCTGGTGCCAGACTTTAGGGGCGCTCTGGGCGAGGAAACAGAACAAACAAGAGAGCAGGCTAAAGTACATAAATACGGGCATGCGCCACCGCCTGTGGGCTTATGCCAAGAAGATAAACATATATAGTGGAAGAAAGAAGGAATAAAGGAGGGGAAACGAAACAGAAAGGGAAGGAAGAAAATAGCCTCTAGGCGTGTCTCGGTGACACCATCGAAGAGGTGTCAGAAGTGATGGGAGGGTACGTATAGACACGGGGATATGTGTTCGAACACATGCACACGAACCATATAATTATGTATGTATAAATATATTACATATATGAATATATTAGGTGTATAAATATACTGCGTGTATAAATATATTACATATATGAATATATTAGGTGTATAAATATATTGCGTGTATAAATATATTACATATAAATATATTGCATGTATAAATATACGAAAGCAAACGTGCTATGTATGTATGGATGTATATATTCATCTGTCCATTCAAACATTGAAAAGCCCCACATCGACCCAGTCCTCGATCTTCGTGTACAAATAGAATGATCACGCATTTAGAGATCACGTGTAGGTGTTGACGTATTCTCTCAATCGTTCTTCTTCGGATCATTTTCTGTTCCTCTTTCCTTTCCTCTAACTCTTCGTCTCTCTTTCTCAGTCTTTTTTCATCTGTTCTTTTCTGCTTACTCTCTCTCTCTCTCTTTCTCTCGTGCCCTCCCTCCCTCTGTCGTTCCATCTTCTCCACCCTCAATTTTCACTGACTTTTTTTCAGAAGAGTAGCATTTTCTCCGCTTGAACCCTTGGGCAGTTCTCCGCAGCATCTGTCCGCATCCCTCACACCCCATATCACTTTGGAGACATCCTTGGGGTATTTTCCCTGTTTCTTTTTACTCTTCTTCACTCCCTTGTCCTTCTGCTACTCTCGCTTGATCTTCTGCCACTCTCGCCTGGCAGTGCTTGCAGTCTGTAGGTACACAAAACAGTCGTGTTAGTTTTTGGCGTGCTTCGAAGGGGGTTCCTGGTGCAGTCAGACAGTCGGATCTCACAGACTGTCTGATGGAGCGGGTAGATTTATTTTTTCACGATCGCTGGGAACAGGTGGGCGTATGTATATTTTGCAGACGTTTTCATTATGTACGTCTTGATGCTGAGAGTATCTGTTTGAACCAGCAAATGTTTTGAACCGTCTTTGTCCGTCTGTGTCTATCTGTCCGTCTGTCTTGACAATGTATCAGCTGAGGTTATCACTTTTGTAGCTTTGCATCGTGTTGGTAAAGTAACGATTTGTTTTTCTTAACAACGGTTGTTCATACAGATGAAAAAAATGCGAAGTATATATATATATATGTGTGTGCGCGTTTTCTTTTTCGAAGACTAAGATGATATTTCCCCGTTGTGAAAGCGAGGTTCCAGGAATTATAAATTAAGAACAATTATAAATTAAGGGCAGCACGGACGAGAATCACGATGAGCTTTTATGCTGCATAATTAAGTGCGAGATGAAGTGAGAAAGTGAAGCAAAACTCGGGAGGGAACAGACACACGGAAACAAAGTTGGGAGACAGAAAGAGGCAGAAAAGAAGAACGAGGAAGGCAAAAGATGCGAAGAGAAGGTGGTGGGGGAGTGGGGAGAGCAGGAGAAGGCATTCCTTTTGTACTTTTGTCCAATCATTCTGCGCTGTTTCGCGTTAAAGCTATACGCTGCTTGGCAGTCTTGCAAGATAAGAATGTTGATATGAGCTACTAACATTTTTCCTGACTTGATGCTGATTGCATTTGACATACAGAAGGTGTGTGTGCACGCGGGCGTGTGACAGACGAGAGGACAGACTGACAGAGAACGTGTGCTTGTGTACGTGTTCTTTTTTGTGTACAGCGCTTATTACGCAGAACATAAAAGACTCGTTTTTTCCCCAAGTAGTAAACAAAGAAAGAAAAAATTCAAAGACAAGATTTCATAAACAGTTAAGCGAAATGACAAGAATGTGTGCCATACAATGTTTAGAATATGAAAACTGCAATAGCAGGGAAGAAAAAAATACAGCCCAAACCAGAGAAAGAAACGCAGAATCGCGGAGGGTTCAAGAGAGCGAGACATTTGGAAAGTCCTTACGGACCTTTCCGTCAAAGTGCAGAAAGCACGGATATCAGAGGACAAACATGTCGATCGCGCCATGGAGTCGATAAGGTAAATGACATGCCCGCTTTATTTTTTAACAGGAATATCGACAAAGACCTATGTTTTCGTCTCTTATAGCCCCCGCGACAAGACAGAAAAACATGCTTCCGTGTTTACTATGGTTCACCTCCGTGTTCCGTTGTCACGGCTAGTGAGCGCGGAAGGATAGAGGAGAAAGGGAGTTGGTCCTCTTACCTGGCTTTTGATAATTCAGTCCGCAGACCTATAAACGGTTTAAGAATAGCTTGGCGAAATCCCGCCCCTGTATGCAAGCTGGAGTTATCAAAAAGACTAGCAAGCAAGCCATTTACTAACTTAAGTGCCTATTCGACCGAAGCATTGTATAAACACTGCTTACGCAACCAGTCAGCCTGCAAGCGAACAACTAATTTTTTGAAATTTTGAAGGAGATGATGATAACGACAGCGATAATAATGAAGACGATGATGATTCATGTTGTCGATGCCGTCGTACTCCTTGTCCTAATCATCACCAAAGAACGAGGAGGAAGGCGATGAGAAGAAAGAGGATAAAAGGATCGGAAATATGAAGCACAGGGACACGGTTGCGGACTAGAGGAGGATAAATCTGCAACTAAATGTTGATCGCATTGTTGAAACTATCCAAAAATATATCGACGAAAATACCTGAGGAAGTGCGTTAGCTTGTGTGTGTGGGAGGGGAGGGGTAGGCAAGGGAGCAGGAGAAAGAGAAGGGATGAACGGAGGATGAGAAGAGAAACGAAAGAATAGAGGCAGGACGCAGAGAAAAGGCAGGAATGGAATAATGGACAGAAGGAGGACAAAGAGAGCGGGACCGGTGAGAGGGGGGGGGGCACAGGATATAAAATGAAAGAGGAGCAAAGAGCAGGAGGGGGAGTAACAAAACTATAGGGGGAAAAAGGAAGGTAGAAAAAGAGAACAGAAAGACGAAAAAGAAGAGGCAAGGAGGAAGAACTGCGAGCGAGGAAAGGATCAAGCACAGCGAACGACATAAACTTCTACCACCACCGCAGCTCACGCGGAAATTCCATCTTTGTAATCGTCAGTCGCATGGAAACAAGATTACCACCCAGTCACTGCAGAGATCAAAAGACCCAGACTGCCCCGGACGCCTGCTAAGGCAGACGAAGTGTGAAACACCGGAAGCGCTAATGTCAACACGTCATTGCCGGCGTCATCAGCAGGCGTTGTTCACTCGTGTCGGTGCTGGGGGCCAGACTGGGTGTAATGTGCCAATCAGGAGTCCATTCACCGCGTCAGATCCTGTAACAAAAGGGACGTCACTCGCAGTTTTTTTTCTCATCCAATCAGACCCCTTGTAGTGCCGCTATGTACCCACAGGATATTCAGTTAAGCAGCTCAGGATAACTGACAGGTGATCTTAATGTTAGATGTTGGCGTCGGTGCCAGATAAAGGATTGTGTGCACGCGTAACGAGTACGTGAGTGCCTGTGTGTATATCTGGCTTTTTTTGAGAGAGAGAGATAGCTCAAGGGTGTGAATACGTAGTTCAAAACAGAGTAACGTGTGTGTATAATTATATATACACACGTACACACACACACACACTCCCCTTCCGTACACATAAACAGTCGTCATCCACAAACGCAGACATGCACATTCGCATGCACACCCACAGGGGGAGACAAAAACAGAGAGAAAGAAAGGATTGAAGTGGGAAAGGGGGTGGTGGTGGAGAGAAGGTAAGGGAGAGATGAGATAGAGAGTGAGAGGTCATGGAATGTGTAGAACCGAGAGACGCACGGTGCACGCGCGTGCTTGAGTGCGAACAAGCGTGCGCGTGACTGGATCAGAAGGCGAATGTAGCTGAGTTACAGAACTTTCCCACTCTTATTTCCCCCCCTTTCCGGGAAAAGTTGTCTCTCCCTAGCAACAGCACTTTGCTGGCTTCAGAGTGGTTTCCCTTTGTGCCACTTTCCCTGTAAGTCTTCTCTTCCGTGAAGTTAAAAATGTCGGGCAGGGCCGTGGACGTCACGATAGAGGGGAACGAAAACATTAAACATCGGTTCAACAGTCACGACAAACGTGATCAGAACTCAGTCTCTCTTCATGTAGCAGAAAATTTTCTTGTCCCAACGTGTCCCAATCTTGCTGTTTCCTGAGGTAGGAGTGTAATAAACATTATTACTACTGCAATTGACCTTCACCTTGAAAATTAAGCCAATGTCGTGGGTTTTAGATAGGCAGAATCATGGGAGAACAGCGGTGTAGAGGAAGCGGAAACCAGAACTCCGAGGACAGGGGAAAGGGTGAGGTCTGCATCCGAAGGTCAGAAAGATCCGATTTTCGTCTTCAGGACCGAAGTGTTTGTCTTAACCTGCATGGTTGTACTTCAGAAGCTCTTGTGTTAATAGCTCCTCTTCCGGTGCCAGTGGTCCAGAGCCGCCTGTCGGCTGTTACCTGCAGAAACGATTCCCTAGCGTCCGTGAAATCCAACCCTGGAACTGAGCGAGGTCCACAGACTGCGATGGTAGGGCGTCCGCTAGGCTTCGAAAGATCTCTTTTCTTACAGTGTCCCCCTTCCTCCTTTCTGTGAGACGAAGAATTGAAGCTGATTGTGCATTAGCGTCAAGCGACACGGTCTTCAGGCGACGCATGTGAAATGTGAAGTGCATGTGGTTACATGCATTTCGCATTTAACGTGGAGTAGATGTGATTTTTGTCTCGGTCCCTCTCTCCAGGTGCGTGTGTGCGCGCTTACACGCTTATTTATTCATGCATGTTCCTTTTATCTGTGTGTGTGTGTGTGTGTGAGAGAGAGAGAGAGAGAAAGAGAGAGAGATTTTCTAGATCTTGAATACGCAGAACAACAATTCATCTAGCAAGAGTCAAAATAACATGTTGCCAGTAGACGCTAGTGTACTGTAAGGCTTTATATAAAAGCTTGCGGTACCTGGAAGTTTATCTTTTCATTTCTCCGTAACATTATACATTTCGACATCGTTCACGATTTAAAACAAAACTCATTTACACGTTTGATTGTTTTATGTGATAACGTTTGTCTCCAAGATATAATGACACTGTGTGAAGTCCTAGCTAATGTGAGACACTTATTAAAAGAAACTGGATTGCCATGTTTTGAAAATGTTTTATTGAGGTACGGTCGGGACAAGGCAGCGGGAAAGGCCAGTTCTGTGTTTGGGGGAGTGAGTGGGAGTTTAATGAACTGGTGCGTACGTGGGGTAAGCGAGAGGGGGGACGTGGGGAGGGGATAGCGCGGACGGAACGAGACAAACAAGAGGCAATCGACCAACGAATCTTCAATGGCTTCCCGCGCTTTCTTTTCTTTCTTGTTCCTCTGGGTGGGTCTTTGGATCGGTTTCGGCCCTAGATCGAGTCCCGTGCCAGTGTCACGTATCGTTAAGGCTGAACCTTGTAACGAGTTTCTCGTTGAATATCGATGTTCTGCTGACGAGGCAGCGCAGGGTGGTGACCAACAACAGGTAACGAACTACCGAATTACGAAAAAGTCCTTTTGTTATACATGGATTGGAATGTATATTCTTATTGTTTTTCAGAATCGATAATAATTTCAGGCAACGCGTGGTCTTTAATTGAAACAGCCTGGGCTGAGTTGCAAAAGGTTCTGCTTGTACGGTCACAAGAATGGTAGTAAGGACGGTTCAGTCTTTATATTTTATGAACATTCTGTGTATGTACTGTCAACGGATACCAACGCCCATGTAAGGTTGCTTTGGGGTAAGTTGCATGAATATTCGTACACCTATTCATACGTAAAGGTGCACGTGAAATGAACAGGGCGAACGAGCCTTACGTCCATTGTTACGACTGCAAGTGCAGATAAATCTCGTGCAACCCAACCCTGGATGAGAACAGCAAGGGCTCTTATCGCATTCGGAACGATATGTTAGTGCCATGTTTGTGGCTTCGGAGGAGAACTTTGCTAAAACTTCATCAAGATATTTTTATGGTGAACATCAATAATAGTTGACATGTGGTACATTTTTAATGTCGTATCACATCAATGGCAGCCGTAAACGTACAGATAAAGAATGTCAACACAATAGAAAAGGGAGATGTACACACACAATAAGGTAGACACACACACACAGAAGGGAGGAAAGAGACGGGGGAGAGAGGAAACACATGAAAAGCAGAGTAAAGGGAACTTCCACTTCTTATAAGACCATCTTCCGAGGCGGGAGGTCGGTGGTTCGCATCCCAGTCGAGTCATACCTAAGACTTCAAAATTGGTAATCTAGTAGCTGCCCTGCCAGACGCCTGGCACTACAGGGAACAGTACTAGGACTGGTTGGCCCGGTGTCAGTACAACGTGACTGGGTGGGACTGAGGCCCGTGTTGCGCCATCAGTCCCACGTGTGGCAGCACGTAAACTTATCTAAGCAACACCGTCCTGATATGCACATAGTTTGGGGCTGGACGTTAAGCAACAAATACCACCCCCCCCCCACACACTTCTTATAAATGTCTAGGTGGGGCATATGAAGTGTGCGAGGTATGAGGATATATCTCCAGGTCAGAAGGAAGACTATCAGCTAAAAAAATGATTTTTTATAATATAGAATCAAGGACTACTATAAGCAAGGACGTGCACCGCTAATTTTCAGGCTTCGCTAGCGAAGGCCAGTTTCTGAGCCAGCGATACCGGCTGGCTCAGTGCCAAGCAGTCTATTTTTAGCACCATGTCACGTTGTCTCGGCGCAGTGATATAGAGTAAAATAATTTAATGCAATTTCATTACTTGCTACAAATATAGTTTATTTTAACAATTATTTATGTCATATTTACTTTATTCAATAACAAATAAGGATGTGATATCCAATAAAATTTCTTTATTTTGACCCATAATAAGTGAACTATTTTTGAAGGCGTAAGTTTAGAAGAAGGTACAGTTCCCTTGCGTGTTCGATACGAATTTCTCAGTCACTCAGTGCTTTGTTCTCAAAGTTTTGTAGCTTGTTTTGTATCATCATGCCTAACAAATGTGGTGTAGTGAATTGCAAAGGAAATTATAATGATGCTAATAAGTGTCGTGTGTTTAAAGTGCCCAGAGAGGAGTTGGAAAGAAAGAAATGGTTGGATGTTTTGCCTCCACGTGAAAATTTTGTTGTTGTTGATCCATCATCGTCTTGGGATCCATCACTGACAACCACAAAGTGAATCAGCAATTCTGCAAGCTTTTCTCTCAACCAACTGAATGCTCTTCAACAGCCACCCATCCTTTGGATGAGACGCGTGTCTGGTATCTTTTATTTGACACCGTGCACCTATTGAAGTGTATCCGCAACAATTGGATTACTGAAAAGTGCCAGAGATTGACGCTGGACAAACAGTCTGTTGGATCATTCTCAGACGTGAAAAAGCTGTATGAAGCTGAGAAAAACAGTATTTTAAAGACTTCTCCTCTCAATCAAGCAGCAATCTGTCCTTCTAAACTTCAACTTCAGAATGTTCAGCATGTTCTCAGAGTATTCTGTGACAAAGTGGTGGCTGGACTCAAGTTACAAGGGAACCATGAAACTGCTAGCTTCATTCAAAATGTGTTAGACTGGTGGGATATGGTCAATGTGTCTGCTAAGGGACAAAATGTGCGCATGAATGATCCGCATCAAAGTGTGCAAGACCAGCAATCAACTAATCTCACAAAGTTTCTTCATCAGTTTGAAGCTGCAGATTCAGGTCATGGTGGTAGTAGACAAGAGTGTGTCACTCATGATACCAAGAAGGCGTTGGTTCAAACAATGCGTGGACTTGTTTCTGTTTGTAATCACTTAGTGACAAAGGCAGGATTTGACTATGTTTTATTGCGAGAAATTCAAAGTGATAGGATTGAAGGTAAATTTTCAGTGTATCGACAGTCCAAGGGGGCAAATGCCTTCATGACATCTAGTGATGTTCTTACAGCATGTAAGAAACGCTTAGCCAGACATGCTGCATCATATCTTGAGTCACTGGAATTTCAAAAGGAGGAAAAGAAACACATCTGTTTTGGCCCTGTGAGCACTGTTGATGCTACTTCTATAGAAAGTAGCATAGAAAATGTCACTCTGACCACCAATGAAGAGAGTAGTGCTGCCTATGTGGCTGGATGGCTGGAGCGTAAATGTGAACATCAGATCAAGTTTGATGATGAGGAGCCTTTAGTGACAAGTGAAGTCAAGGATTTTATAGAGGAAATATCTCGGGGGTCACTTAAGGTCCCTCATGAGTGTACGTATGATCTTGTAAGATATGGACTGAGTTTTGTCAAAAAAGCAAAGCACCGAGCATGTTGTCATCAGAGACTTGTTGTGATTTTGTCCACCATGCAGCAATTTTATGACATTGGCCCACCATGTGATAAACTACTTAAACATTTGGCAAATGTACTTTTAAGTGGACTTCACAATCTGGAAAAGGACCACCAAAAGAATGTAGTACTTCTTCAGACTTCAATCAAAAAAGCTCGTCTGTCAGATTAATTCATATGGGCTGTGTTGGTAAGGTATTTTTGTTTTATACAGTTAAAAGTAGACTATCATGAAAGACTCTTTCCATATTATTATTATTTAGGCAATCACCTGTTACATGCTGGTGATAAGAGACAAGACACAAGTTGCCTCTCTTACCATGAAACAATTACGGAAGAGAGGTAACTCCTGTCTTACACTGGAAATTCCACAGTCTACGTGTTAAATACCCATTTTGTTTTGAAATTTACTTTTATGACATTTAATACAACACCTATGATCACATGTGTGATGACCTTTGTTTAAAAAAAGTCTCGGTTAAGAAGAAAATGAATGGCCTTCGCTAGCAAAGTCAGAAATTCAGGTGTGCACGTCCTTGATTATAGTAGTCCTTGTATAGAATCTATTTTTGCGAAAAATTGTGTTTTACATTTCACTTGGTGGTAATATTTTTCTATCCGGTATCTTGCTTGTACTTCCTTCATGAAAGCAACAAAACTGATTCGTCTCTTTAAACATCTACATCGATAAACGTCAAACTTGGCCATAAGTAAAATCAAACTGAAAACCTTATCTGTTGTACAGTCATTGTCAATACCGAATATAATCAGTTGTTTTGTGAGTTCTAATCTATCGCACTGAGCAAACGTCTCCTGTTAAGAAATTTTGTTGATTTTTCGTAATTTTAAACGAACTTTCTCAAATCTTTATTGTGCACATTCCTACATTGAAGATTTTCAACTTTAGTTTTACTGTATCAAGAGAGGTTATACGGAAGTCTTTCAGCTAAAGTTTTTTGTTTGTTAGTTTGGATTTTAGCGTTTAGTTGATTCAGATAAGCTGGATATTCCAACAATGACGTCGTAATCTTTCAGATAATTAATAAACAAACAAAAGCAGAAGTTGATTTTGCAGCACACCCCCTCCTTTGAAGATGTGATCAATGAAATATTTACTTTGCGAGGTTCAAGTTTGCACCGCAGTACTAGCCAGAAAAACTTTTTGTTCGTACAGTTTGTTGAACGTTGGCGGTTGACAAATGTTCAATTTCCCTTTTCTCTAGGGTTTAGTCTAAAGCTAGTTGGTCGATCGTTCCCTAGCGTGACTAAACATATTTTGCAGTAGGTTACCTAAACTGTGGAGAGCAGAGAGTTCCGCACGCACAACTGAAGTTGATGTAGACATCTCGACACTCGAAAAAGATGGATGGACCGCTAGAACATGCTGCCCGTATTAAAGCCACACCAACTCACTGACGTAGAATATCTTAATGTTTCCCTTGAGTCGAGTCCTTTGGGTCCTCCTCACGTCTTCCTGTGTTTTTAGACCTCAGTTCCTGCCCGCAAGCGCCCCTCTGTTGACTCGGCGGAAGCCGTTTTCGATCGCCTCCCTTGACAGGAAGTCATTTTGCGCCTAGCGGCATCTTGTTCTCGAGACGGCGTTGTCACGACGACAGGCTCTTTAAGCAGAGGCCCGTCTGGTTGCCCGGTTATCCGTACTTGAGCGAGAGAGTCCGTGACTTTGTTTTGGACTAAATTACAATAAAGATGACCCACCAAGCGAAAGGCTTGCCTACGCTTAGAGATGATTGTGCTGTTCGGAAAACAACGTCACGCGAAATTGGAAAATGAAAATTAAATATGGAATTATTTAAACTAAAAGCTTAGTTTGGATCTTTTTCTTGAGAGCTCACTCTCCCTCAAATTCTTTTGCAGCATCACACTGCATCCTTATTATCTTTAACCTTTTTTCCCCCCGTAGCTATGGGCTTATACTTTTAACGTTTGTCAGCTAAACTGCTTTAGTAGAATTCGATCTGTCTATCTATCCATCGAGCTGTACCCGGTTCACATCTATTGAATACGAGATATTGCATTCATGTCTGCCTTCTCAGTAGGGGCTGTACCATGCTGCTGTGCAGCGTGCAAGGCTAAATCACCTACTGAACAAAGATCGGTTTGACAACATGCGCATGAACGTTGGCAAAACCAAAGAAAAGGAATAAGCGGAAAGAAAGAATATTTTCTAAGTTCCTTAATGACACTTTCTCGCACTCTCTCCCTTTTTATTGCATCTCTGATATTGTCCTTCATTGTCGTTCATCCTTCTTCTTTCTTTCTAATTCTGTCTCTTCCCGAATGTCCCCGCCCCCACTCCACATTACTGTTCCGGTGGTAGATCGAAGTGCTTAATTTCTGACCACCACCACCCCCCTCGTTGCAGGAAACGGTGTGGTGTCATTATCCCTGTCAGTGCCCCATGGAGGAGCTCCGATGCGCGGAGGGAGTAAACCTCATCAAGGACGGCTGCGGCTGCTGCTACATGTGCGCGCGACAACAGGGGGACATGTGCACCCCCAGCGCCCGCTGTGACGAGAAAAAGGCCTTGCATTGTCACAAGGAGGGGACCAACCAGACAGGCATCTGCAAATGTGAGTCCAGATTGCCAGCTACTTAAAAAAACTTCAATCGGTCGGTCGGGTTGGAAAATGTTAAACTGTATATCTGTAATTACACAGATCATGTAAATACAAATGCAAATACAAATACTTTGTCTGGAAAATTTGACTTACTCAGACTGACTGTAAACACTGCCAGCAAATTTATTTCCCTTAGCGGTTAAAGAAAAACGGGTTTATCCTGTCGCAGATTTCTGTGCGTTTGAGGTGAAATGTGGGGTATGACACGGTATGGCAAAAATTGCCTGATATCATGAAACCCTGTGATATTACACATTATGTCATAGTTTGCAGGCTCCTTACACGACATGACAATTTGGGTTATTCGTGTTTTCACGTCTTATCGTATCACAACGGAATGTCTCTTCTTGGGGCACATATATGTAATCTGTGTTAGAAATTGATAGTGCCTAGAGGTGTGTACCGTGCAAAAGCAGAAGTTTAGGTAAAATTCGGAATTTAAGAATTCCAGGAAGCATATTTGGTAAGGTTTAGCATAATTCAGTACTTCCACACTTTGGGTCTTCAACGTCGGCAACATTAGCCAACATTAGAGTTGGCAAAGCAGTAACACAGCTTAGTTCACCTTTTTGCACTGACCTTGACCAGCCCAGGTGCAGAATCCGTGCCTAGTGGACGGCGTGCTGTACAGGGATGGCCAGCAGTTCCAGCCCGACTGCGCGCGCACCTGCACGTGCCAGAACGGGTTCTACGGCTGCGTCAACAAGTGCCCGCAGGAGAGCAGGCCTCCATCGGGCGCCTCGTGCCTGAACCCACAGCTGCTGCCCGTGGCGGGCAAGTGCTGCAAGGAGTGGACGTGCCACAAGCTGGAAGCCTCCCAGGCGGGCGGCAGTCTTCTAGACGGCACCCGGGGCTTGGAGAGTCAGGCGCTCATTCTGCAGCGACCTCTGTGGTGTGAGTAGACAGTGAGCGAGTGAGTGGGCGAGTGAGTGAGTCAGGGAGGGAGGGAGTTAACGTGTGTGCATGTGTTGGCTGGTTTTGGTGGCCTGATACTAATCGCATACCTAATGCCCGCACTTTCTTGATTAGCTTAAATGCCAGGGATGGCTTGCATTAGCGTTCGTATATTCTGTTCATACGTAAAGTTGCACGCAAAATACACAGGGCAAATGGGCGTTACGGCCGCTCTTTTGACCGGAAGAGCAGGTGGGAACGCTCATGCAAGACACCCCAGAGTTACCGATATGAACAGTTCCAGTAAACTGGTTACAAACACGGTACGGACCCAGCTAGTGTCTGCTACATCACACTTGGAAACCACGAATCTCAAATGATGTAACCGAACCACATCTTCTAGTTCTTTCTTTCTTTCTTTCTTTCTTTCTTTCTTTCTTTCTTTCTTTCTTTCTTTCTTTCTTTCTTTCTTTCTTTCTTTCTTTACAGTAAATCTTTAGTTTCAGAGGAACCGCGCGGCATCGAAGTGTAACTGAAGCCTAAGTATGGATGTTGCAGACATGACAACGACCACAGAAACCACCACAACGACCACCACCACAGTACGGCCCTACTGTCACGCCACCACGACGGAGTGGTCTCCCTGCTCAGTGACCTGTGACGCCGGCATGTCCGTGCGTATCGTGACGGACTCCAGCACGTGCACCACGCGCCAGGACAGGCGCATCTGTCTTCTCAGGCCCTGCGGACCCATCGTGAGCACGCACGTGAGTATGACGTCAGAGGGGCTGTGTGTGTGGGGGGGGGGGAGAGGGGGAGCAAGAATTTGGGGAGTAAGAGGGAGAGAAGAAGAAAGAACTAGGAGGATCTGAAGGAGGAGGGAAAAAAGGAGAAGAAAAAGAAGAGAGAAAACAAGACTGCTTGCAAGTTTGCGGTGTGTTTCTGATCGTTAACACGTGCTTCTCCCCGTCCCCCCTACCTTAGTCGCGAGGACAGCCTAATGAGACCGGCACCGAGGCTACAGGCGACAGGTGATTGGGTCATCAGCGCAGGAGAGCAGCAGGTGATTGGCTGAGAGGACGCGAACCGGCATGTCGTTAGAGCCGAGGGACAAGACGGGGAGACTTTGAACAAGATCGATTTTAGCCGGATAAACTGCAACTGCTGGCAGCCATTGAAAGGGAGCAGCCAAACGCTTCCGGCCATCCAGCGAGCCGCCGATTATTGTGGAGGCAGCTCACAAAGCTTGCAATTATCGCCATATTATTTTTTTTTTCAGTTCGTCTGAGCTCTCCTGCTGGAGAAGGTGGTTTCTAGGACAAAAAAAAAAAAAAACGCTTGCAGAAAAAAAATTGGTTTGTATTTTTTAAGACAAAGTCAGCATTAAGAAAAGTATAATATATACACACACACTTATACTTACGCTCTTATAGTTTTCATAGGGAAAATACATTCATGTTATCTAACCAGAAACACAATCATTGCAGTAGTAAAACGCAGTGATTTCCCTTTTCGTGAATGGGTTGGTGAGGAAAGACCTAGGTGTCTCTTCACCTGTGAGAGGATTCATCACCTGCGTAAATTCACCAATCGCCTTTTGCTTTGATATGTAAACTCCGCGCCTCCTCCAAATAAAGGTTGCACGATAATATCCAAGCAAAATTAAATAGAATGTATAGATTTGTTTCTGTCTATATAAATCAGTGAAGGTGCGTATTTGCGTGTGTGCATACCTGCGTGCGCTCTCACTCAAGTAAGGACGTAATTAAGTTTTTTTTAAAAAGTCATCCAGGGAGCGATCGAGTGAGTGATTAAATGAACAAATGCACGAACGAACGACAGATAGAAAGGATAAACAAATAAATGGTTTGCAGGGTCGCAGCACGTGCACGCCGACCACGCGCAGTGGCCAGAAGATGCACGTTCAGTTCCAGGACTGCCTGAGCTTGCGTCAGTACCGCCTCAAGTGGTGCACGACGTGTCGGCGGGACCGCTGCTGCTATCCCAAACGCACCCGCACGCGCTTCATGGACTTCGAGTGCACGGGCGGTGTGCGCGAGACCATGCAGTTCATGTGGATCAAAAAGTGCCGCTGCGACAGCCGCTGCTACCGCGCAGACCGGAACCGGAAGCGAGGAGCAGCCCGCGGCAGGCAGCAGCGGAAGCGACGTCAGCGCTGGAACAGTGTGTAAACTGCGCGGCGAGGCACGCGACACGCGGCACGCAGCGCGCGGCAAGGACCCAAAGGTGCGTCGCTGGATTATGGAGAGGTCAGGGGAAGTGTCTCCAGGAAGTGATGGAAAGCTTATCGTCACAGGGTTGCACAAATCCATCCCAAAAAGTGATGGGTGGGGGAGGTGGCTTCGTGACTAAGTTAATGACGGCTACACCATTAGGTGATAACTACCCGAGCCACGGTTGATATAAGCTGACTGACTGCATTAAAGCACCTGTTTCACTACGCGATAGCGAGGAACATCGCTAGGTGATGGAAAATAACCTCACTGCTACTGGAAACCTACCTCCCTCGTTACAAGAATGTTACGCCAGCAGTTAATGGGAAGCAAGGTTACTGGGTGCTTGAACAACAGTCACGCACCTACGGCATTGGCCAAGGAATGGGGATGACAGAGAAATGGAAATGGAGGAGACGTCAACGAAAAACTGATGAATAATGAGCCGATAAAAATCAAACGCTTGTCAGACGAAGCCAGACTGTGGCTAAGATTATAGAGGACCTTAAAGTTCATGAATATTCATAATCACGGACACGTAGATGCAAATGAGCCCCGAAGGATGCGCCCACACGTAAAGTGATATTTGCAAACTGTCCTAAGATTGAGAGACAAATTATTTTTCAAGGCGAAAGTGCTGTTACATTTTGTGAGTTTTCACGGGGTGACGAAGAGTTGAGGAAAAAACATATTTTTTCACAGTGCAAGTATGTACATGTACAAATCTATATTTAAAAGTAAGATTTTTAACAGATCCGTTGCCAGAGACGAAAGACAACTAAAAATTTGAAGACGTTTTCTCACAGACTTGTAGAAAAATGCAGTGTAAAAATAAATAAATAAAAATACGAAACAGAAACAGTTTTCCAGTTGCGTCATAAAGTGAATCAAGTGACATATTTAGCAGCTTCTTCCCCTAGGAGTGCCTAAAATTTCGGCAGGGCGAACTTTCTTGACAAAACTTCATCGAGAGAGACTGATTCCGAGTGGCGCCTGCATGATGCAGGGCTAAGCAAAGACCATTCGAACAGGGGGGACCGCTAACAAAGGTCACTAGAACGCTATATAATCCTTAATTTATCACACTTCTGACAAGATCGGTCCAAGGGACAGAATCACACATGAACACAGTACCTGACGGTCATGCTTGCAGAATCTGCCTGTAGATTAGCACGCACTGAATAGCCGGCGGCAGGATAATGATTAGATTGAAGGTTTCGTGCCAGGCTAGGTAATGTGGTGGTGAGCCTAGTTTAACAAAATCTACGACGAAAGACCAGAACTGGGCGCTAGGTGTGTACCTGCTCAGAGCTAGGTCAAGGTTAGTGATGTTTGCTGGAAGAGGTGGCGGTTGGCAAGCTGGATACCGTTGTGTCACTGGATAATGTGTCAGCGCCCCATTTTCCCTACCTTGCAGCGGTGTCTTGCTTCAGTTTGCTTTGAAAAATTTGTCTTTGCAGCACTCGTGACGTCGCATATTATCATGCAAGTCGCGCGTAGCATGGGGGTGTTCGCTTGAGTGAGTGAGGGAGGGAGTGAGTGAACGGCAGACGTGGATAACAGAGGGTGAGTGAGAAAGAGGCGGTGCGAGTTTCTCTATTTTGTTAAAACGAAAACAAACAATATTAATTAAACGGACAGCGTTCTGTCTGTAAGTAATCATCAGCAGTGAGTTAAAAGTGTTGTGATAAAACTGCTCGGGGCTTCGCTCTCTCTCCAATCTTTGCGTCCGTTCCTGCCTTGCTAACATTATCCTGGGGACGTTTTACGGAGAACGGACGGTAACTGCGCATTGGATAGGTATAGCTGTTGTATAAAACTTTTGTAAATATACAATATAGCCTTTGTATACCTCTGGTTGTGACGTCTGTACATGCATTGTGTATAATAGCAATAGACTTCATATACAGCCAAGTTTGTTAATCTGTTACTGTGCGGAAAAGTGACAGTGACAAAGCGTTATAGATCTCTGTTCTTCTTGACTTCGTTGTCGTCATTATCGTCAGTGTCGTTGTTGTTTCTGTCGGCTAAAATGTCACTCCGTTGTATTTGTGTGAGTGAAAGAATGGTAGGCGCGAAAGTTTGCTGACACCGGCGAGGCGAGGAAAAAGAAATTAAACGACAGAACTGAGCAACTTGGTTATGAAAGCCACGTTTACTATTGTTTCTGAAATTTTCTGCACTACAGATGGACCGCCTCGGTTCGACCAGGGATGGTTTGTCCCCTAAACCCCCCCCCCCCCCCGATTCCTTTTGGCTTGTTAGCATGCCCTGGAAGGGTAATGGTACTGCGCCAATGAGCGGAAAACTGCTAAGTTCGTAAGTCCTACGAACAATCATACATGTGCGCACACACACACACACACACACATGCCTCACGCAAGGTGATTATAGATTTGCAGTAGGCATTTGCTAATCTCCTGGTTATATATGTTTCTGCGCTTGAATACATCACTCCTCTGTGCTATTTGATGATGTCAGGTTTGTTTAATTTGACGTAATTTTCTTCTGTTAGTCATAATACCCATATCAACTGACACATAAGCAGACTTAAATACGTCAGTAAAAGTAAAAACAGCACGGCTGATTCCGAGCTGCATCTCCTAAAAAGGAAGTTGATTTCTATGTTTTGTATAATAAATGACGTGTCATTTGTCTGAAGCAATTATGGATATTTGTGTTCTGTGCATTCGTTGTATTGCTTTGACAAGACTGTAGGTACTGTTGTTATATCCTCGTTATAGTCTGGTTGGATTATCTTCTTTTTCTCCTTTCTATTCATTTCATCGCTGAATCATCCTCAAAACCATGTCATTAACACACCTGTTGTTGACAATAAAACTGTCTTAATTAAAATTGGAAGTTGATTTTATTTTGCGAGGAGTCAGATATAGTCAACGTTTGCATGACGAACATCCAGCTCGCTATCTTGATCATTAAAAAAATGAAACCATGAAAAAGACAGAGGAGCGGGTAGGCCAGAGATGAAATAAAAGATGAGTCCAGCTGGAGGAACCTGTAAGCAACACGTGACTGTATTGGTACTGTGTTTTTCTAATTTCTTTCTATGTCGTCATTTTTCCACCTCAGTAAATATGACGATGCACGTAAGCACACGACCAGAAGGAAACATGCAGTGAGGACACACGAAGGAAAGCAATTCCAAGACTGGGAGAGGGGTGGTGAGGCTAATAATGAAAGAAAAGGGTATCGGGAGACCTAATTAAAATGATACACAGGGAGAGAGGGAGGTCTCATTTTTGTAGATTATAAGCACTTAAATTTCCCGTCCGTGAAAGCGAGTTTAATTGAAGAAATCTCTCTCTCTCTCAAGAAAAGTCTCAGAAAACGCTACATCAGATTATTCTGTCTTTAACCTTCCTGTCGAGTTTCTCGCATGGTGGTGAAAGGCTGAGAAGTGCATCGAAAATATAGCGAGTAAAACGAACAAAGAAATCTGAGTCTCGTCGCAGGGGAGCGAAGTAGAAAGAGATAACAAGGTAGGGCAGAAAGAGTGCCGAGGGAGATATACTGATATGGGTAGGGTACGGGCAGTGCGAACTAAGGTACGAGATGGCGAAGGGGAAGAAAAGTTTAAAAAGTTGAGCGGAAGGGAAGAAGGAGGATGGAACAGGGAGGGGAGAGAGAGACGGGGAGGTGAATTACTTCAAATCGTTCTTTAGAAACGTTAATTTGTACTTGCAGGCTCCCCTCTATTTCTGAAGTTTTTGAACATGTGACGCTGCAGCCGCTAAAATATTGGTCGTGATGAGGTTGAAACACGAGAGCCCATTTGCCTTCACGCTGGCAGACCCCATTACACTTTTCAGCCTCCTCTGTGGATGCAGTTCTCTGGTCTTGCTTTTTGGCGCCCTCGGCCATCTTAACCCTTATCTTGTTATGGTGAAAACGCACTGGATCGCTTGTGGATTAGCGACTATATGTATTACTAACCTCGGCACATGCAAGTAGGGGTGTGTGCGCGCGCGCGCGCGCGCGAGCGTGCGTGCGTGCATGCGTATGTGTGTCTGTGTGTGTGTGTGTGTGCATGCGTGTGTGTGTTTCCATGTGGCAATGGGAGGGGGAAGGGTGCAAGAAAAGAAAATGGAAAAAAGAAGAAAACAGTGGTGTCTGCTTTTCAATCCCTACCCTTCCCAGTTCCCACACCCTTCTTGGTGATTGCACGGCACCTCCACATCCCTAGTGACTACTGAACACTAGTCTTTAGACGCCGCCAATAGATTTACAGACTGGAAAGGGCTTGGAGGTAATCGAAGCAGGATTTCCGTCTCGCGTGAAAGTAAAATCAATACAATGCTTGCGGACAGCATCGCAGTGACCGTATTTTTTAAAATTTTACATAGCCTGCTAGTTAACGTTTCACAGTCAGTCAGTCAGTCAGTCAGTCAGTCAGTCAGTCAGTCAGTCAGTCAGTCAGTCAGTCAGTCAGTCAGTCAGTCAGTCAGTCAGTCAGTCAGTCAGTCAGTCAGTCAGTCACTCAGTCAGTCAGTCAGTCAGTCAGTTTTTGTCTCTAAAAATGTCACGTAGTTTGTGTGTGTGTGTGTGTGTGCGCGCGCACTCACGTGTGTGTGTGTGTGTGTTGAAGATCCGTATGTTTGTTATAGTTTGCATTCACCCCTACCCACCACCCCCACCACTGCCTTTACACACACTTCTATGATTTGGATGTTCCGATTATATAAAGTTCCTTCAGCCCACATATTTGTGATTTTGCCTTGTAAATTGTACTTTCCGCGAACCCTTTGAAATAGACTGATAGCCTTAAATAAAAATGTATATGTGCTTGGATGTCTAGTTGTATTTCTATGTGTATAGCCATTCAGCCAAATGTGCGTCCGTGCTTTTGTCTGAAAGTTAAAGTCAGTAAAATCTGAAAGTGTGATTTTAGCCTCCCTCCCCCCAGTGAATTCGAAGCATAAAAGACAATCACAAGCAAATGAGCAACGTATATTATCACAAGATGAGGACCAGGAGTGTGAACATAATATAGGCCACATCACTTTACCTGAACATAAATCCTTCATAACAAGGATGAGGTCGCAGTAAATGTCTTTCTTAATTACCGTCCCAGCCATCAGCGACGCCCGTAACAAAACATTACTAATAACAGGAAATGACTCCGGTGCGTAAATTACCAGGGTGGGATGACTGTGTCGGGAAATCATTCCCTCTGGACCGCGGTTTGGGCCTAAATCCATAGAATGGCGACTAACAGCGCCAACTAGAATGAGGGCTTGGCTGGAAATTTCACTGAAGAAGGATGTTTGTGAAACGAAATTGCATTATAGTCTCTTACTAACATTATAGACAAAGTTTGTTGGAAAAGGATGTGTGCACCCCGCGCGCCACTTCCCACCCCTCACCCCCGAAAACACCTAAACAAAGGGTACAATATAATGGGTAAGTAGAGAAATACAGAACAGGGGGGCTGAAGGTGGGTACGGAGCAAGAAATAAATTTTATGAACAAGACGATGAATATGACTGTGACAAAGCTTTTAAAATTAAAACCTAATTGTGTGAAAGAAAAATAAATTCACGTTAATTCCGCAGCTAGACTTAAAACTACAAATAACATGAAAATAAAGAGAAAGAATAGAGACATTGCCCACGATGATGCTACAGTCAACCCACTATGCTTTTATTACATGATTAAGGTGTACGAATACGAAGTGAACCGGAGTTATCTCCCCTACGGACAAACTGTGCCAGCTTCCAGCCAGTGTAAAGTGAAGGCGGATCGAAAAGGTCCTACAATGAAGAACAAGAACGGTACTGGGTGAATCTTGCGCATGGAGTAGATGCATGCGGGCTTGGACCAACTGATACTTGTGGACAGCAAAAACAGGATAAAGGTAACGAAGAGTTGTCGGCCCTCGTAATGTCATCGTGGTTAAAACCTCTCACGGCAAGACCTCTGTAAACAAGAACCCTGCTGTGAGGAAACTTCGTTTGTGTAATAAATGGAAGGGTTTCCTTGCAGTGCTAGGAGCTAGGAAGTAGGGACGAGGTGCAGCAGGGCGTAAAATGAAATTTCGATTTTGAGTTCAGGTAATTTACTGATCTTGCGTCTGTACGGGGGAGGGAGGGAGCTAGGGGAGGGCCGACGTGTGTGCGATGTTTGCTGGAGGTCGGACGTAAGGCGTTGCAGCCCACAGTGTTTGAAGGTGGGAAGGAGTGGGATTTGGGGATTTTAGCGACTTAGCTAGGAAGGGAAAATTATGTTTACTTTCCCACACAGACAAAAACGTTGCTAAAGTGTCATGTACTGTCATGTATACAGTGACACTTTAGTGTAAGACGGATGGACGAACAGACAGACAGACAGATATAGACAATGAAACATGCAAATTAATAAGTTGGTTATTGTTTATCATCGAGTGAGTAAAGACGGCCGTCTCATGATGGGGACAGGAGGGGAGAAGGTGGTGGGTGATGAAGGGAGCGGTGGGGGGTGGGGGGGAGAGGAAAGGATAGGAAACCGCGGCATCCTTTGAAAACCTTCACCGACCAGAGCTGTGACAGAAATCGATGGGCCGACATGCACTCGGATGGTCGGGCGCAGGGAGAGACAGATATATGTTGGTATGAATTTGGATATGGGGGCGTGGGTAGGCTGGTGGATGGGTTGGTGGACGGACGGACGAGCGAAAGGACTGATTGACTGACTGAATCACTGACTGACTGACGGACGGACGTACGGACAGACAAAGTGCATAAGTTCTGGATTTTTCACGAAATCAAAAACACACACACAAAGCACACCGGGAATGAGGGGGGTATTCGTGCATGTGTGTGTGTGTGTGCGCGCGCGCGCGTGTGTGTGTGCGTGCGTGTGCGTGCTTTCTTCGGTTTTACTGTAGATATTTCAACAGCTAAGGGAATTAAGATGCGTTCTTGAGAGCATTGTTCTAAACACAGTTTGGACAGAAGAGCCACACTCCTGGCATTAAATCTGGATTAGTCTTGGCTAAAGCCTATCAAATGAAAAAGTTGTAGACGGGTTGACGAATTTCATTTCCATTTTACATAGTTCAGCATTCAAAGAGAGAACCATTTTCTTCATCGCAACGATTCGAATGCAGCTGTGACTATTTAAACTAGACTACAAATCTCATCTGAATTAATATTACTTAACGACTGCCTGATACAAAATTTCAGATTAACAAGGATTAACACCTAGGGAGGATACCCATTCGGATGACGCTCAATTTGTTCAAAGAGGAAGACAGCAAGAAAACAGGGGATTCTTTTTAAACTTTCCGTCAAGACGTTTCAGACTTTGGAAGTGCGGAATGCACTGACAATTTAGTCAGTCGCCGAATGCTTTCGTCCCTTTCGTCAAAGTAAAGCTCAAAGTTAATATTATCGTTATGCTTGCGCGGCAAACAAACAAACAAACAAACAAACAAACTTAAGCCCAAAGCGCAACGACGACATATAGTAAACGCTATTTCCTTATCAGCAAGTAAATGTGAAATGTATTTTCTTGTGTTTATCTAGCTTTCTATAATTCAGAAACTGCTTACCTCGGGTTTTTCCTTTCATTCTCCATTTAAAACCCACGCAGTTATGACAGCTGTGTGATCAGTGGAATGATTTGGATGGCCGCACTCCTTGATAAAACGAAAAAAGTTTTCAGTCGCTCCGTAAACTCGAGGGGCTTTAAAAGTTATCGTTCTGCTTTGATCCCTCGCCTCATCTTCAATAAAGCGTGTAGTGACTAAATTAATACATTCCAGAAAATCGCTTGTGTAATCGCTTGCAGCCAATTTGCCATGTTATCTGGCTAAAGTTTGGGTTGGAGGATGGGGTAGAGGTGGAAGATGGAGGTGGAGTGGGGTGGGCGGGAAATGCGGTAGCGGAAGAGAGGATGTCGGGAGTGGAGTTAAAAATGGTGGTGGAGTGGGCTGAAAGCTATAAATAGAACACGCTGGATACGTAAAAAGAGAAAGTATGTAATTCCAGGGTGGTACAGAAAACCAGAACCGGAGGGGGGTGTTAAGTGAAGGGCGGAAAGGAACGAGAAGGACAAGTTTCATTTGGATGGAAATAGCAGCAATTATGGAGGATAACCCCCCGCCCATCCTTTTCTCCCACCACGTCCACTTAACGTAAGCAAGTCGCACGACTCTGGGTTGCTGCACACGTTACTGCTCTCCCTTGCGCGGTGCTTGCGGCGCCAGACGTCGCTGCGTTTCTTTCTCCAGGCAACGGTGGCGCCGCCACAGACCCTTCTCTCGCTAGACGTTATTCACCGCCGGCTTCTACGCTGTTTTCAAAGGGGGAATAATCGCGACACGAGGTCAGTACTTCCATCATCCTCTCTGGCTTTAATTCATTATTTAAAACGCAAATTTTCCTCTTTATTCGGACGTGTTTCAGTCTGAACATTTTTACTTACTCGAGTCGAACGCAGTCTGTCTTGCCAGTCTCATGGTTGAAGTTGCAGAAGTCTCTTATGAGAAATCCTTCATTGTCAACGGTACACCTGACACTGCTGTTAAAACGATTAATTAGGCATCGCGTGTTTTGATTCAGAGAAATGAAAAATATATTGTGTGACTTTTTACTTTGGAAACCTAAACTTTTGTTTTGAAAGCCAGTAAAAAAATGTTTTCGCAGAAACAAAACTAAGGTTTCTGAATCAACACATATTTTGCTATTACGGACGTAGTATAAACAAAGTCTTTCTATCCACATAGTTAATTTATATGTATTAAACAGAAGATAAACAGAAACTGATTTTTAAATGATAAAAGGCTTATATGGTTTCATGAAGGCTGATAATACATTTTTGTAACAGTTCCTTTTCTTTTATCGTTATTCGCATTAACTTCTATTTCTTTCTTTTCCGTCTTTCTTCTTTCCTTTCTTTATTTCTCTTCATTCATGTCTTTTCTTCTTTTTTCTCCTCTCCCGGTCCTCCATCCCCCCCTTCTATTCCTAGCTGAAAACGACGTTTGAATATGAAGGGTACATGCCCACCCACACAGGTGCAAGAAGCGTCTGTTTGAAGGGTTCCCGAGCTCCAGACGTTGACATGGGGGTCTTGGATCCTCCACCCCCGGCATCAGCTGTAGTATTTCCACAAGCACACTCAAGACAGAGCCCCTCCCGATATCCCCCTGCTCCATCCCTTTTCGACACTCCCAGGCGGACGCCAGATGACGTAAAAACATTTTTCTTAGTCAGTACTAGACATTTTTTTGAAAAAAGAAATCTAAAGCAATTTCCGCTACAGCCCTCTTCCGGACCCACACCTCACACAGCTCAGGAAAATAAAACGAGGGCAGGAAAAAGTGTAGGTGGAGAGGTCTGCAGGATTAAAAAAAAAATTTTTCTCGAAAAAGTGAAGCTGGAAATGAGGTGTCAAAGTTTAAAAGATGCCCACGTGGTAGGTGGCGGTTGTAAAGGGGACGAAGATGCACGAAGGAGTGGGGGTAGGGGGTGGGGCAGGTTGAAGCGGATTCTCAACAAGTTAGTTTGCCACAGAGAAAAACTGTCAGACTGGGAAATACGCCAGTGCAATGTCCTGTTGCATTCCCCGACACTTTATTTCACCTTCGTCTGGTAGGTGTGCCGGGCAGTAACAGAATGTTCTAGACAGCAGCACTAGGTGCGGACGAGGACCGAATGACTCAGCCAGCACCAGCCGAAGTCCCGAAGTAAGCTCCTGTTGGACTTGTGTTGGCCTGCGTTTGGCCTGCCAAGTGTGGGCTAGCTAAAAAGTAAACTTGCACATACTTTCCTAAATTTCCTTCCTTCTTTCCTTACTTCCCTCCTTCCTTCAGTTCCTTAATCTTTGTTATTTTATTGATGTGTTTCCTGTATTTTGGTTTGTGCGCTGTGTTGCTTCTGTCCTGAAAACTACAAATGCTCCTGACGCGCCCCCCCCCCCCCCCTTCTGTTTGTTGCATTGTGGCCCGGCTGTCAACGTGATTGTTCTTACTGTGTTATTTTCCAGGCTGCAATCTTTTCTTTTATCTTTAGTTTTTCTCCCTTCCGCCAATATTCACCCCGCCCCCTCTCCACTGCCCTCTTCATTTGTCCAGGACACAACAACTTTGAGCAAAGACTTGAATTATCAGCCCGGGGTCAATCCTGACATGATGGGGTCGTCAAGGTCGCTCGTTCTCTGGCTCTCTCTGGTTCTGGCTTTCTCGGTGCTGACGTCACTCGTGGACAGCGCTTGCATGACCCGCTCGCTGACCCTTAACCCTTCACCTGAGAAAGACAGCATAGGAGGTAAAGCAGCAACTGTTGAGCATCACTTTCCACAGCAAGCAGGACGGTTCTTCGATTTTGTTAAAGATTTCTGTACTGAACTAACGAACGACCAAACAAACCAGAACAAATAAACGAACAAAGAAAGAAAGAAAGACAAAGAGAACAAACGAATTTATTTTGCACAGGACGACGACGACGACGACGACGACGACGACGACGATGATGATGATGATGATGATGATGATGATGATGATGGGAATTCTCTGTGCTAGGGTGGGTTTCTAGCAAACTAAATTGCTTTTTTTATTTGACAGTATTCTGTCAGTACGGGGAGGAACGAAAGAGATTGTTCACGGCCTGGGTGGACCTCAAGTCTTGCGTCTACTGTTCCTGTTCTCCGGCTGGCATGCGCTGCTGCACGTGAGTGCTCCTTTTTTCAAAATGTCTGCTGGCTTCATGGGGGCTTCACATCCCCTTTCCATTTCTGAAGGTGCATGTATGGGTAGTCACGTTCTGGAATTTGTGGGCACGCACGTGTCTGTATGGAAATCCAATATGCAACAGTTATACAACCCAGTCTCGTAGGGAAAGTATTTAGGGATCTTATTCAAATATTCATGAGCTGGCTCGCATAAGCTTTCGTATCTGCACTTGCAGTCATAAGGTAAGGCGTATTTGCTGTTTGCGTATGAACACGAGATACGATCACTCATGCAGCCAGTCCTAGCGTGAAGACAGAAATAAGTAATATCGGTCTTCTGAACGTAAAGTTGCGTCCGGTTCCAGATTTTCCCATATTTGTTTCTTTTAAAAAGTCAGAAAAAGAGCTGTATGGAAATCTCAGAAAGATTGTAACCATGGTTAGGGATGGTCATAAATTTTCCAGGACTTCCCTACACCTAAATTTGTTGTGAACTTCTTAAGGAACAAATATGGAAAATATAGGCTATTCTGTAAACGTATGGGAAGTACAGAACAGGGAAGAAAAAAGTGCAGATCAAGCACTTAGCTCGGCCGCGTAACAACAGTTGTTATAACCTTTATGTCAGTCAGATTCTTTCAAGGTAGCTGTATAAATATAGTGAACAAGGATCAATGTTCCTACCTTGTTCTGTTCACATAACATTGTGCGCGAGACCCTTTCACGCACCGAAATAAAATTTTATGGGCATTTTTGCGTGATGGAAAAGGGACACGGGCGAATGCGCAGCCAAGCGCAGGCAAGCACGAAAGAGGCTGTGAGAGGCTGATGGATGGATAAAATGGTAACAAAGTCACCGCAGGATCGGCGAGAAAGTGCGTGATTGAAGTAGATGGCTTAGAACGATCGCATACAAGACGACATCTTTGAATTCCGTGATTAGAGCCACGTGCGTGCGTGCGTGCCATTTTTCGAAGGTCAGTTTGGTATCTCCCTGCCTCCGGACCCAACTATTCGCGTGAAATAACTTGTTCTTATAAACTTTCTTTCAGTCTGGCGTTCGGAGACGCTGCTGTCGCCTGCCAGGCTGGCGGATGATCACGTGACCCGGCTGAAGCTGTCGTCTCTTTAGCTCTGGAGCTAGTCTGGAGAGGCCTGCGCATGCGCGCAGGGATTATTTGGATGCAGAAGGGCACACGGACTAGCCGCTGTCTCGTCGACTTGTTTCTATGCATAGTCACAGAAAAGAACAATAACCCAGTAGTGGAGATGTCAAAACTGGATTACTCGTTATAACTGTCAGTGTGTTTCTTTCTTCATCTATCTATCTATCTATCTATCTATCTATCTATCTATCTATCTATCTATCTATCTATCTATCTATCTATCTATCTATCTATCTATCTATCTATCTATCTATCTATCTATCTAGTTTTAAGGTTGAGGTGGGGTTGGGTTATAAGCCAAGAGAAAAGCTAAAGTCCCTTCTTGGCGGAAGGACGACTGGAAGACATAACGAATCGGCATTAGTTTCTTTGTTTAAGACAATCGAGGTTAAGAAGGCCATTGGTTAAATTGCTGTCAATGATAAGTGAAAGTGATGTTGGAAGTTGAGAACAGACAAAACAGACGGACAGATCAACGGACGTTATGACAAATGGGTTTATGTATGTATCTTTATCAATTAAAATACATTCCTGAACGTAAAAACAAAGCCACTTTAGTTGAAGGATTATGCAAATCAGATCTCACGTGAACACGCTGTTTTGTTTGAACAAAAAACTGTTACTGAAGTTGTTAGGCTACTAATGCGATAAAGAAACATACACGCGATGGAAAAATAAATGCAACCAAAAACTGTATATTTATTTCATACAGACGCAGTGCTCAGTCCTAAAGGAGGTAAGCGTGGGCATTGACTGATTGACATTTTCCGGTGTTCTCCCTTCACCAACATTAAAATGCTATGAACAATTTAATGCTATCTATGAACACTTCTAGGATGTCTCAGGCTAATAAACATTTCGGATACATGAGTTAGATGTTGGTAAGTGGTAGAAGGATGACATTGCAGGAGAAGAGGAAAAAATATCGGAGGGGAGAGGAGGTTAGGAGTAGGAGGAGCAGGGAAACGAAAAAGAGTTTAATAGGGGAGAGCACTCAGTGCAGATAGGATTACTCTATCCCAAATAACTCATTTCCAGCGTTGATCACGAAGCCCTTATTACAGTGTTCGGTCCAGACCCGCCATCACATTTAATCGTTGGCGTCTGCTGCTGAAGAAAGCACGTCAACATTATTTTTTTTATCAGATCAGGAACAACCCCATACATTCGCCGCTAATAACGGCTGTGTAATAATGGAGAAGAAAAGTAGTAATTTGTTTCGTTTCGTTTTGGTTTGTTTTGATTTTTTCCCAATCAGTCTGCCACTGCTTTCTGCACCGACTGTACTTGGGGACAAACTTTGAACTTTGTGGCCTCCCTTTTGTTTACTGAGCTATGCGTGAGTTATGAAGGCACCTGCATGATTACAAAGGCATTTTCATGATCTTTACTTATGCATGATTAATTAACTTACAACCAACATCAATTTGAAGAATTATTTCCCATAGAGAGGGAATTCAGTGTTCTGAATTATAGATGACAATAAAACATTTTGTATAGCGGAAATTGGAGTTGTTTGCACAGGTACATGAGGCAGAGAGAGAGAGAGAGATAAAAAAAGGCTTTTACATCAGATTTTGTTTTGTGTATGCGTGTGATAAATAATTTAGTATTTGTAACTTTCTTCTTACATTTCTCGTTTAGCCCCATTACCGCTCCCTTTTATGTCTGCACCCATGAATCCTTTGATGAAACCACTATCAGTTAAGTGGAAAGCAATCGCTGACAGTGTGCACAGAAGATGAGCCAGTGTAGCGCTTTAACAAGAAAAGCCATTTCCATGCATAATACAAATTGCTTGATAAAAGAGGGCAACCGCCTTGCTATCAAAAAGATTTAAATGTTTCCTTTTCCTGGTTACAGGTTTCCTTTTATTTTATTTCCTCTGCAGGCTATTTTCGTTTATCCGACGCGGAAATCTCTGCGAAACCATAGTCGCTCACAGCGGGTGGCGCAGTTCCCAGCTTTCGCTGCCAGCTGACCGACAAAATCAATTAAGGCGCTCTATTTCGCCCGGGGGAGATTCTATATTATTATGATAATATTAGGCTGCTAACGCACAA
>SMGT01005558.1:267430-311865 GCA_004794575.1 Lanistes nyassanus
CTAGAGAAATTACACTTGTAATAACTGTGGTTTGTTTTCAAATGATTTCCTTCAGGAGTAGGAAGAAATTAGCTGATCAGTATACTATTAGACACTGATTCCAAATAAAATCTATAGATATGAACGAACAGATAGACTGACGACCGACAGAACAAACAAAAGAAGGAAATGATGGACGGGTGATTGATTGATTGATTTATTGATTGATTGATTGATTGATTTATTGAGTGATTGATTGATTGATTGATTGAGTGAGTGAGTGAGTGAGTGAGTGAGTGAGTGAGTGAGTGAGTGAGTGAGTGAGTGAGTGAGTGAGTGAGTGAGTGAGTGAGTGAGTGAGTGAGTGAGTGAGTGAGTGAGTAATATTGGAAACGGGTTCTTGACTGTAACAGAAAAAAACTTATTTTATTTTCCAAGTATGACGCTCTGCAGGTTTTGTGTTTCTTATCAGTGGCGGAGTGGGGTCTTTTTAAAGTGGTCGCTGTAGATCATTTCGATGGAGAGGGGAGGTGGGGAAAGGAGTACATTATTAGATTATTTCACAATCCGTGTGGCTGATCTCCGTTCATTTGTGTAGCACCTCATGCTACAGGAGTTGAAGCAAAACCTTGATGCTTCTGTCCCACCTTTAGGCATCTGGAGCGTAATTATCGTATTTTCAGAGCTTCTGGGAATTCTATAAATCGCTCGAATTTTCTTTGGTTAACCGACAAAACCAAACCAAAACAAAACCAAACCACCTCCCTCCCCCAAAACAGAACAGAACAGAACAAAACAAACGACATAAAACAAATGAAATAAAACTCGGCACGGAATTTATCCCATAAGATAAAGTTTCTACAACAGAGGATATAAGGACCACCCCCCCCCCTATTTTTCTGTCATGCAGAATCTTTCGCAGTGGAACGAATGTAATGCTAATAATCAAGTACACCAGCCATTTGAAACAGATACAATGAACAGCCACTTTTGCCCATACATGCTTCGACAGACTGCCTCAGCACTTCGGGTAAAACAGTTCGTGTAAAATAGCCTTTAACAACATCGAGTGCTGCCTTTCGTTTCTGGTTTGGGTTGCATAATCTTTCATATCTGGACTCACATCACAACACCAGTCGTAAGGCCAGTTCACCCTGCGTATTTTGCATGTACGTGCGCCCTTTTATGTCACCAAGAGAGACGAATGCTGATTCAGTCCAGCCGAGCTGTTTATTCTGTCATAGCTGAAGATGAAATTAACTATTCAAAACCAACAACATTTCTTTGCCTCCCTTTCTGTTGCTACTCCTACAGTAGGTTTGGCATCACCAAGACAAGCACCATGCAAGTCACAACTGATTTATCCTAGAACCTGTAGTTTATACGCAACAAAAGAAAATTAACTCTGCATAAAGACCCGTCATATGTTGTAGGTTCCCACGCAAGCGGCGGCCCTTTTGCAAAGATTACATACAGTCTGTCCTCTATCCTCGCCTTATCAAGGCATACTTATCTGCCACGGTCTCTCCCCATCGCTACTTCCAGAGTGGAGATAGGACTCTTCTGGTCGCCATAGCTTCTAATCCAAGTTATTTGTCTGGTGTATCACGTCTTTTTTGGAACCTGCAGAAGTAAGTGAACATGTTCAGTCATGAATATTTTGTCAGAACACAACACAAACGACTTAATTCTTTTTGTTCGTGATTTTTAAAGGTTGTCTATACGGATTTATAATGAGTTGGAGTAGCACTGTTGCACGTCTCCAAATAAAGCGCATTTTGACAATGGAGAGATTAGAGCTTTCGTTTAAAAGTCGTGCACGCAGCGACACGTTTACATCCCCAGCTTCCAACCAGCTGATGTTCCTGCCGACTCCCATCGTAATGTCTTCTCATTATCCCATATTACCTTGACCGCTTGTCACCACATATCATTCAGAGGGCTGGTCGTGCCGCATGACTGCTTGCCGTTCTGTGTTGCCCTGCTCATCCTCCCTGACTATTTGCCATTCCACAGACTTTCGACCATTCGTGTCTGACATATTGACGCATCTGACGGGTTGGACAAACATCCCTCTTTCCAGTAACCCGCGGCGCGGTAAAGTAAACAAATATGTTTCTGTTGCACTTTGACCTTGTGTAGTGCAGACCTTAGCTGTTCCGGATCCACTCTACATCTTTCTTTGTCCAATCCGTTAATAATTCTTTTTTTTAAAAAAAACCCTAACTACGTTTCCTCCTTCAGCATCTTGAGGATGACTTTGGAAAACTTGTGATAAATGGTTCATCAAGTGAACAGAAAATGGAGAAGAAGAGAAAGAGGAAGAAGGAAAGAAATTCTGAGGTGGTTCACTAATATTTATGAAATCATATAAGGAAAGATTCACTTTTAGGGACTTTTGTTTTGGTTTGGGGTTGGGGTTTTGTCTCAGCTTCAGCCGCCGATGAACAATGGCCGTCGGCGCTTCGAGTCCAAGAGCCCAGGCTGGTCTCCGGCGCTGCACGTATACAATGCTAGCTGTCATCTGCATCGTGCAGACGTCCTTACTGGTGACCTTCACTTTGCTGCACGTGCGCCGTCACGCAGAGTTGCAGAACAGCCTACAGCAGCTCAAACAACGGACCAGGAGGCTGGTTTTCTCGTGCGGGTTTCCTCAGCAGGTGAGAAGGGTCTTGTAGCCTTTTGCTGAGAACTGAGAACTATAAATTATGCGCTGTGGGCCAAGCGAGAATTTTGCAGGCTTTTTAAGTGAGGAATGCTCAAGTCAGAAGCCGAAGAATGAATGCCACGCAATTGTTCTGAACAGATAAAGATTTATAACACAGTTTTTTCCACGCGCTTGACACAGACCGTCAAATCACGTGCTGCTGAAGGTGACCGCGCGTGGTCTGAAAGATGGAATGACAGGGTGTGTGCGAAACCGCCCGTGCCTAACACAACAATTTTGAGGGCAAGAAGAAATAACGATTTGTTGGCTTGACTTACATCAGTAGGTGAAACGCATCTATTTCACGGGTCTGCCTATCAGATGAGGAATCAATGTTTATTGACATTCCCGAATAAGCATAATAATATATGTGGTATTTCTCGACCCCGCAATAACCAGCGGAAGCTTTCGTCGACAGGTGATATACATGAGTGCAGCAGGCAGCCCTATCAGAATTAAAATACTCAGTTTTTGCTTTTTCAGTAAATGAGGCACATAAAGTCTTTCTGGCTTCTTTAGTGAGTTTGGCATATCCTACTTCAGATTAAAATTATCAACGTTGCATGGAGGCTGTTGCACTATTTAGGGCTACGATATATAATTAATCTGTATTTCACTACAGACGCTTGGGCAATAAAATTCCCTGAAGTTTTGCTTTTCGCCTGGTCGATGATCAGAGTTGTGCTTATCTTGTCAGTGTCTAAACGAGAAGAGGGATCGAGCTATTTAGCTGAGGTATCCAAGACAACCTGTCCCAGAAAACACCTACTCTTTCTGCTGGCACGGAACGTGTCACGATAAAATACTCAAACATGATTCATCGTGAGTCATGGACGTGTGTGTGTGTGTGAGTGGTGCGCGCGCGTGGGTGTGGGCATAGCTGCATTTCTGTAAGCCTCACCTAGGTTGTTAACCCCATCAGTTCTGCTCGCAGGACCTTGGCAGCGATAGGCCTGTTCCGCTTGACCGAACGGAGCGTCAAGTCTCCGAGGGGTTTACCATTGCAGAGTTTATCGCCGAACAGGTACGTTGTGATTCACCTATCAACACTCCCACGTCCAGGACGCTTGTACCTGTCTGTCCGGCGGAACCCAGTACGTGGGCATGACGCACGCGAGTTTCCTTTTACCCCAAGGGAAACCATTTTAAAATAAAACCTCGCGGAACGGTAGTGAAGGAGAGAAAACTACGAAAAAATGCACACATATACACACATAACCTCCATTCCACACACACACACACGCACACGCACGGGCGCACGCACGCACGCACACACGCACGCACGCACAAACTCAATCAGCAGGAAAAGACTTAGAACCCTGATGCATGGTGTGTTTGCTCTAGAAAAATTACTATTTAAATGTCCTGGCAACATTCTCCCTTCCCGTGCAATGTCTATGATTTGGGCTAGCCCTGTACTTCTACTAGATCTGCTTAATTATCTCTCCCTGTGTATGCGTGTGCGTGTGTGCACGCTCTTGTGCAGCCTTATATTTAACCGTACTAGTGACCAGAAGAAGATGACATCAAGATCGGATTGGAGGTGAAGGGCAAGCGGAAGAATACCACTAATTAACGAGTGCTGACAAACCAAACCAAACCAAACCGAACGAAAAGTTGTAATGTTTATGGACATTTTTTTCACCACCTCCCCCTCCAAAAATTAAAAAATTCAAGCAATAGAAAATGATAAGGGGTTGATAAGAGTTATTTCTAACAGGACAAGAAGTGAGAGAGAAACAAATTCGTTGGCGTGGTGCTCAACGACAGCCGAGGAAGGCATAAATTTTGACTGTCACGATCAACGTTCGGTTTATCTGTACGGTTCACCGGGGCTAGAACTCCTGTCAGCACCGAACCAGAGCTTGCTTATGATTGGTTCACACTGTGCGACCAAAGCCAACGAAAGTTTTGGCAAAAATAAAACCAGAACAAACAAAACAAAGAAAAACTTGAACCCAAAGGAGCACTGTGCAAAAATACGTTTTAAAGCAAAGAGGAAACGCGCGTATGTTTGGCTCAACTGCATAATTACGTAAACTTTATCGCGCGGTGGAGTTCGTAGCGAAAACTCTGCTCAAAAGATCGGAGTCACATTAAACGAAAATCAAACAAAAACACTTCGCTGCAGATGGCTCAACTACAGTTCTTTATCATTGACTCTATTCTACCAAATTGCACCGTGTGAGTGCGGCGCTAACACCGAACTATCTCGCGGCTTCGGACCTCGTGTGCAGCCACATCAGCTTTATCTCTGGCTGCATCAGCAGGATGGTGGAGAGTCTGCTGGCTGGCGCGATCCCCTGTCCTCAATTAGAAGAGAGGTGGAGAGACGGGTGGTGGTGGGTATTCACAGGTAATCAAAAGTGAGCTTGCTTTTTCAGATAGGGTACCGTGCAGTCTACATCCGGTTTGCTCACTTCAGCGATTTCCCACCCATTCGATGCAAAGCCACCTTTCGCCAGCAAAAACTATGTGCGTGCGCTTTTGTCACAGCGATGCTTAGAAAGGGACCCCAAACATACATTTTTTGCATTATCTGCGAGCAACAGCCGAGCCTCATTTCCCCATCCCCTCCACTTGCAGAGGCTGTTGTTGCCACCTTTGCCCCATTCTCAATTTTTGTACGGAGTTTCTAACGATAGTTCTGACATACATTTTCTGCTAATAATTTTTTTGATCGTGACGTTCGCTTCCCTTACAACCCCATTCTTTCACGGACAAACGAGATTCAGAACAGAGTGGATATCCTTGTGCATCTATTGAAATCAATATCTGTATTCCTCTTTGAACTCTGAAATCCTTCACATCGGCAAATGTTAATCCTTTCTTAACTCTAAAAAAATCCTTTTCTTAGCAGCAACAAATGTTAATTCACTCTGAACTAGTCGGGGGCGTAGGGTCATGCCTGAGTGTTTGAATGAAATATTTTTTTCCTGCTGCAAGGGCAATTCACGGTACACAAATCATTTATGCTATGAATAAAACTTATCCTCCTTACTAGTACCCACACTGAACTTTAATTTTCTGCATTTGTAGTTATACTTTCTTCATTTCTAGTTGTATTGTCTGCATTTGTAGGAAGCTATACTGGAAAGGCACTGCACCAATGAAACCAAGCTGTGCGTCACAGGTAAGTAAAAGGTCATATTATTTACAATATACACAAAACCTGTGGCTTGCCTATAAGATGTTCTTCTGTCTCGCCTCCGTCGTAAAAATGCAGTCGTGCGCTGTTAAAGGGCTTGTTCTCCAGTGCGTTGTTTATTAAAGCAATGCCACACAGGCAATAAAAATGTTTTTTTCTAAACCTGTTTGGCAAACAATAATTTTGGGTAAACCGCTCGGTAAACTGTTTCGCAAAACTCTTGTAATTGAGTTCGCATATTACAGTGGTAGCCAGTCCGGGAAGTGGGTTTTAATTATAATTAATAAAGAACAAATGGGGACCGAGCGCTTAAATTATCAAATAAAACACGATTTGCTAGTATATCATTGCAGACTCAGCTGATAGGACACCGACAAAGAAAAGCTTGTGTTAACGATTTCACTGCATGTAATGAAAAACACAATGAAAAAAATCCGAAAGCTAAATTTAACAACAAAATATATAAGAAGGAAGAGAAGTGTACCATAAAGAAAGGAAGAAAAGACAATCAAACCACGCTATATAGTGTGTGTGGGGGGGGGGCGGGGCGGGGGAGGGGTTGAACTAGAACTATTTCATCCATCAAACCTCCCGAGCCATTAAGCTGTATGTGTGTGTGGGGGGGGGGGGGGGGGATGTGAGGGCGGGGAACTAGATTACTTCATAAAATAAGCATACCTGCACTTACAAACACAAAGAAATGCTTATATTTAAAATGTATTTATACTGTATTCGCAAATACAAGGAAAACAAGCAAAACTCTGGGCCACCAAGCTTGTGGTAATACAATAGTTGAACGTCTAACGGAGGTTCAGGCGAAACAAACATTTCGAACAGCTACAGGTCTCTCGCTGGCGCTAGCATAAACACGAACATTCTCAACATCTTTCATTCGCTAGAAACATGTTTGCAATCAATGTCCGTGTCTAAACATTTTCTGTAGTCTTCACAACAATGGCACAAATTGTCTCAATAGTCTTACGTTATACTGTATGTAGGAGTAGGAAAACGCTACTCTATAGAATTTGTAGGAAACGGTGCGCATGCATATCGAAGAGATAACTGCTTACGACCCCGAGGTGAGCACGTGACGCCATAACCCAAAGATCTGGAAGATTTGAAAGGCTTGACGAAGGGTTTTCCGCAAGACTCAGTAATCGCTGATCAAACAACGGGAAAGCGTGAATGCTGTTTGACATTAATTTGTGGAAGACGTTTGCTCAGACTGATTGCAAGCGAAGCAGTTGTAGACGTTGCACGCAAACAGCTGGCATCGATCACGTAATGGGTGGAACGAAAAATGTCGCGAGGTAAGAATGAGATAAGACAGTTTCTTGACATCTCCATCTCCCTTCCCCTCAACAGACAGAGAGAAGAAAGAGATTTTTTTTTGGGGGGGGGGGAGAGCAAAGAGAATCTCCAATTACTCTTTCCTGTATTGATGTTCATGTTTTCTGTATTTTACAGGTCCGAAAGGCGACCCTGGTCTTAACGGAGAACAAGGTGCGTGCGTTCTGCGAGGAATGAATGAAAGAAACGAAAATAAAAGAAGAAACAGACAGGCAGTTAAAGACAAGCGTGACAAATTAAGAATGACAAAAGAGAGAGAGAGGAAAGAAAGAAAATGACAGAAAGCAAACACGTCAAGGAAAAACAAAATATAAAGAAGAAATCAAGGAAAGAAAGACACGAAAGAAAGACACGAAAGAAAGGTCGAAAACGCAAAAAAGCAAGGAAGGTGTTTGCTTAACGTTAAAAAAGAAGAGTATTTATTTATTTCTGACGTTTCGTTGTTTTTGTCCTGTCCGTAACGATGGCTACAGGAGCCCAAGGTCAGCAAGGACACCGCGGGGAGGATGGTGTTGAAGGCCCAGCGGGGTCCCAGGGTTCAGTGGGTAACCAAGGGCCCAAAGGACGAGACGGAGCTCCGGGGCCAAAAGGCGAAACAGGGGACGTGGGCCAACCGGGGCCCAAAGGAGAAGCTGGCTCTCGTGGGTTGAAGGGAGACCCGGGCCCAGCAGGCAGCGCTGGGCCACGAGGGGTCAAAGGTCTGCCTGGGCCCAAGGGGGATGTGGGATTGCCAGGAGAGTTCGGTGACCCAGGGTCCCACGGCCCGCAAGGGCCTCAGGGGGAGAGAGGTGTTGAAGGTCCTGCAGGCCCACAAGGGCCACAAGGGCTGCAAGGAGAGCGCGGAGATCAGCTCACAACGGCCTGCCCCTGTTTCTGTAAGTTCTCAATGCAACTTTTTTTTCCACACAGATGTTTAAGTGAATGAGAAAACAGTATTCGCGTCATGGCACAGCATGTTTGCAGACTCTCAAATAGAGTAGTAAACATCAGCTTGTTCACATTACTACACATTTACAATGTTGTTAATATTCTTCTTTTAATTTTAGCCTATGCTTCCAAGATATGTAAACAGGTGATGGTTTTGTTCGTCCGTGCATGTTTATAAACCAAGTTTTATATAGAGAGCATGTATCCCTGTAAAAGTATGTTTCAAACTCTTCATTAATTAGGAAACATAAGCAGATAGTTCTCATTTAAAATTTGTTATATGTTTTAAAAAAACCCGTAGGCAATCGTTGCTTCTATTGCATGCTTGCAAATAATTTTAAGAAGTTAAATTAGCTTGATTTAGTTGCACATTCAAGGACGTTTAAACAGTTAACTACAGTTAATCTTAATATTCTGTTTCTACAGTAAGAAATTCACTAAATACATTTTAATGTTTTGTTTCATTTTCTTGTGAATACAATCTGCCAAGCTTCTGATATTTTATTAAGGACCTTTTTCTCTGTGATGTCCAGAGTTTGTAACAGCTTCCGTATACATGTAGACGGAACGTGGTAAAAGTAGTGCTGCAGGTGTGTCCATGCAAAAGGCCGTAAAATGTGTCAGTTATTAAATGAGGGAAGTGTCTCTTTTCCCTCTTTTCCCACAGCCCGTCCTAGGACAGAGGCCACCACAATACTCAACCGCGTGGCTATTGTCGGAAGTGAGGTCGCTCTTAGCTGTCCTGTTTCTGGCTCGCCCCCTCCCGAGATACAGTGGGCGAGGCAAGATGGGTACTTCCCTGTCGATGTTGTAAGGTAATATGTGTGTTTGTGTGCGTGCGTGCGTCCCTGTGCGTGCGTCCCTGTGTGTGTGTCAGCGCGTGCATGTGTGCTTTCTTTTGTGGTCCAAGACATTTGTATTGTCCTCAGCAGCGCCCTCAACATTTTTCTTTTGACATTATTAAGATAACTTACGACATGGCTTATACTTTGTACGTCCTTGTTCAGGATAACAACTGCAAAGATACTTTCAGCTGCCAGACTCGAGTTCCAGCTAGGTCAAAACACATCGTCTCTATTGTCATCTGTTAACAACTAGTAATTCACACTTGGTGGTTGAAGGCGGTATTACTTTGGTTTCAAAGCCAGACAAATGTTTGAGGCTGCAAGATACAGTTAATATGACGTAGGTTTTGTCGAAATTAACGGCATGGTATCTGCGTCCGAAGACCACGACGGCGGTATACATTGGCGGCGGTATACATTGTTAAAAAACGTTTTCTTTTTCTTTTGAGAGGAAGGTGAAATCAAATACCAAACGTTTACTCTCTCGGTTCACAACTTGTCCAGGGTCGGGTCTCAGCTGATTATCAACAGCATGTCCAGTGTGGACGAAGGAGAGTACACTTGCACCGCCACAAACCTTTTGGGCAGCACTGAGGTCACTTTCCGCGTCACATTATTCGGTATGTCTGTCTCTGCGTGTGCGTGTGCGTGCGCGCGTGGGTGCGTGCGTGCATTTTTGTGGTTTAATCGAAAGCATGCACTGGCTATGCATGTTTCTACGCATGCAATGAGAGTAAACGAAAAGAATAGAGTGTCTACTGGCACCAGACATCAAAACTATACACTAGTTTTTTTTTCCAGCGAGGTATTAGATGGATAAATCGTCACGTGGAACTGAAGACTGGAAGGAAAAGCACAGCGTGAGAGACGGTCTTGAATGAGTCTGGAGGCATTGTAGGGGGGAGGGGGGTTGGTGTAAGAAACGTCATGACACTCTGGCGGAAGCGTCATGTTGTGATGAATGTCGAGAAGTTTCACGAGACTTTCCCGGTCAACAGATCTCGGCTGTGACATGGAAAATGGCACGTGCTCATGGTCCCAGTCCAACACGGACCAGATGGATTGGACTGTGCAGAGCGGAGGCACTGACACCCCACTGACTGGGCCAAGATCGGACCACACCCTGCAGAACCGTAAGACCAGGACAACTGACATTTTTGCTTTTCTTTCTTCCTTTGTTTCTTTCTTTCATTTATTCACTATTTCCTTCCTACCGTCTTTCTTCCTTTCTTTCTTTTTCCCCCCGTTTTCTTTCCTTTTTTTCTTTTTCTATCTTTCTCTCTTGTGTCTGTCTTAGACCTTTATCGTTCATTGCATTTATTATCTCCGTGCTCAACACCCACCAGACCTGCTGCGCTTGTCTCCCTTGCACAGCTAGCGGCCACTACCTGTACCTCGAAACTGACGTCGGTGAGGAGGGAGACTCCGCTGACCTCGTGACCCCTGTCTTTTCTCCTGCGTCACCATTGTGTCTGCACTTCTGGTACAATATGTACGGCTCTGGCACTGGCACCTTGTCCTTGCTCCTCAGGGTTCGTATTCTGCTAGCTCTCGGACACTACTCACCATTAGTTATATTTTTTTTAATTGTTAAAAGTTAAATCAGAAGCGAAGGCGATCCCATGTCGCGGGAGGGGGGTGGGTGGGAGGGAGGAGCCTGCTGTTCTCGCTGGAGACTTGTCTTGTCCTTAGCGGCGTTATGAAAACACAGTTATTTCCCTTTTTCGAACCCCCACCTCCCAATTATCACAGAAGAAAAGTTGATGCCACAGACATTCTTCAAAAATAGCTATAAATCTGCATCAATATGTCATAAGAAAGAGTCCTGCTTAATTACAACTGGAATGTTCGCTGTCTTATCTTTGTAGATGTAGATGTAAATGAAAGGGAAGTGTCCGAAATGTCGATTATATCGTTCAAAATGCGCTGGCATGCGGTTCACTGCAGAGCTTTCATTGACCGTTGACGCTCCTTGTACCGGGTACTCTTAATTATCTAATGAGTCACTATCATCGTTAAACTGATAAATTAGTAGTAAGTGGTGTATAATCTTTGGTCAGGCTCTTCTGTTTTCCATGCAAATATTAGGCACATACCGCTGTGTCCAGGGGCAGCCAGGCCTGCAGATTCGCTTCCATTGAATACGAGATATTGTAATTATTTCTGCCTCCTCAATAGGGGCTCTAGCGTGCTACAGTTCAGTTTGCAATGTTAAACCACCTACTGAATAACGATTCGTATGACAACATACACATAAACATCGGCAAAAAAAAAAAAAAAGAAAGAAGAAATGGAAAGTTAAACGGAAGATGCGAAAATCGAATACTGCATCTTCAGTCGATGACCCAACGCTTTACCCATTTGGCTACTGACCACATCGGCAGGTTGTGTTCATTCCAGCTATAAGAAGTTGCATTGTGACGTCTCGGCTCGTGCAGCTTCCTATAGTTACAATGAACAGAATTCGGCGAAGTGCTCTGTAGCTGGATGGTTAAAGCATTGGTGTTAGGAACTGAAAATTTCTTTCTTTGTTCGTCGTGGGGATAGGGGTTAGGTTCTTCCTCGCTTTGTTCCTTACGCAGTTCGTGATTTAGCGTTACGGCTGCATAGCAGCATGCTAGAGGCAGAAATGACTGTAATATCTCGTATTCAGTGGATGCGACCCGGCTGGGCAAGCAGAATTAAGAAATAAAATAGAACGTTAAGTGTGAGTGTAAATAAATCTACTAAATGGACCTTAAAAAAGACAACAACAATAAATAAATATTTTGTTGGCACAGGACACCACCCAGCTGGAGACGTTGATCTGGAGTAAAAGTGGGGACCAGGGTCTCGGCTGGAACGATGCCAGTGTGACAGTGCTCGGCGACTTCCAGCTGCAGGTCATCATACGGGCCACCCGGGGTAGCACCAACACCGGGGATATCGGCGTTGACGACATCACCATCACCCCCGGCGTGTGCATCCAGACGTGTGAGTCAAGGCCTGTGCTTGAAGCACATGCAAACACGCAAGGATTTTTTGTTTTAATTCCTGCACCATTTTTCCACTTGTTGTCTGGGGTAGCTCTGAGTTTAGATAAGCGTAACTTTCTGCTTGTTTATCTGTACGTGTGTTTGGTGTCCCGATGAAGGGATAGTGCCCCGAAACCTCAATTTTTTTCTCCGCCTGTCTTAGCTTGGGCCAGTTTTCTTTATTGTCTACATTTTGTTTGGGTAAGTAAAATAACACCAACCTCGCTTCAAAATACTTGGTATATTGGAAATATTACTATCGATAAATAGTCAGGAATAAAAAGAAATAAACTGTAGGCAGGTCACATGCGATATATCAGAAGATAATGGTTACATTGAATCGAATTCAAAGTAGAGACGCGAACCACAGCGTGCGGAAGGACAAACAGTAGAAATGCCATAATTATGTGGAAGACTATCTTGAAAGACTTACTTAACATTCAGGATAAACTGTACCCACTGGACGCGTCTATTAAATAAGACATGTAAATTATTTACCCATCCACTAAGTGATTAAGCGAAATGTTTGTCCAGAAGGTGTTCATGTTCGGAGGTTTGTCAGATGATCCTGTACTGCCCTTAAAGCAGCCGACATGATCTGTTTACTGGAATCTATTTTTCAGCCAGTAGTCTGAGCTGTGACTTCCAGAAGAATTTCTGCGCGTGGCTTGTGGAATCGCCTCAGTGGATCTGGACACAGCATCAGGGATCCTCTGGCAAGACGGACACTGGCCCTACGGCAGATCACACAGGGGACGGTGGGTCTCAGGCTCAACAAACATTCGTGTTGTATCAAGTTGTGGGCTTATTACTGTAGCGGGCTTAGTGCGTTTGTTAATTACTTGATGGTAAAAGAACAAACGAAAAGAGTTGATTATTCAGCATAAAAGAAAAAATTAACAAATAACAAATGAATTAACGAATTAATAGTTCAGTTTTAAACTGCCGTTATGAGTAGCCAAATTTCTAAGTGACAGAATGATTGACTAGCACACGGGTAGACTGGTAGAACGAACGAACGAACGAACGAACGAACGCACGCAAGCACGCACGCACGCACGAACGAACGAACGAACGCACGAACGCACGAACGAACGCACGAACGCACGAACGAACGCACGAACGCACGCACGAACGAACGAACGAACGAACGAACGAACGAACGAACGAAGGGATGGTTAAAGCGTTGGTTTGAGGAGCTGAAAACTAAGTGTTCGAGTCTTGTTGCAACTTTTTTTTCTTACTTTGGTCGGTGTCGGGGTGGAGGTAAGGGTTAGAGGAGGGTTAGGATGGATAGGTAGAGAGACCCTGCGTGTTTCAGTGACCAAGTACTATGCTTACCTGAACGGAGCTGGCGCCGGATCCCCCGGTGACCGGGGCAGCCTGACCTCCCCCTACATCCAGCCCAGGTCCGAGGTCTGTGTGGACTTCTACTACCACATGCACGGCTCTGGCGAGGGGTCACTGTCCTTGAGGATAAAGGTAAGTTCAAGGCCAAAGTCAAAGGTCGAGTTCAGGGCGAAGGGGAAACCAGTCAAAGAGATGACAAAAATGAAAGTTTCCTATTCTCACCCGTGTTCATCTTAGAAGTAGCACTGCGTCATAGAAACAGAACGACTGCCGTGATTACGCAGTGATCCTCCTCCAATCTGACGACTAACACCATGATCCCGCAACAATTCCATGGCTCCTGTTTCCTTTACTACAAGTCTTTACTACAGCACCCTGGGACGAACGCTAGCACTTCCACAACTATTTAACTACAACAACTACAACAAAAGCGTCTCCCTGCCGACAGTACCGAGACGGAAAGGACGTGTTGCACTGGGAAAGGTCCGGTAGCCAAGGCACGACGTGGCAACATGAGCAGATAACCGTGCCGGCCACTCCCTCCGCCTACAGCTTAACATGGGAGGCAACCCGAGGGTCATCTGCCTCCAGCGACATTGGTCTGGATGACATTACAGTGTCCAACGGCCAGTGTCCTCCTAAAGGTATTTAAAAAAATTTAAGCAAAAGTTTTTAAAATTTTCCCTAAGGAGTATGTTATTTTTTTGGAGGGGCGAGGGTGGGGATAAAGATTTTTAGTTTCTGTTTTCCACACAGAAAATCACTGACCACGTTTTCGCAAGTAACGTTGACTCAGCTACGTGCGTCTGGAACGCAAGTGTAAAAATGAGGACCATTGGGTGTCAGACCGTGATATACAAGTCTTTCCATCTTGTCACAGACTTGAAGTTTATTGAACAACACCTCCAGACATCCACTGCACATTGGTTAAAGAAAAACTGAGCTAAAAAGACTAGTTACTGAGGGAAGGAGTAGGGAACAAAACTTTGGTGGCTTTGTAATTTCGAAATCTGTCCGCAGACACTGTGGGTCTCCTCGGCTGTGACTTTGAACTGGCGGACTTGTGCAAGTGGTTACAGGGTAGCGAGGATAATCTGGACTGGGACCTGCAGGTCGCCAGCACTGGCGCCTTGTCGGGAGGGCCAGGCAAAGACCATACCTTGAGGACAGGTGAAATACAGTGATATACATTCATTGTACTGAGAGAGAAAGAGAGAAATAGAGAGAGAGAGGGAGGAAGGGAGAGAGAAGACAGAAGACAGGAAAATATAAAAAAGAAGGAAAGATGGAAAGGAATAAAGAAGAAAAAGTACAAAAGAAGACAAAAACACAAAGAAGGAAACAACGAAAGCGAAAGAAAGGAAATAAGAGCGGAAGTAAGCAGCGAAAAAAAAAGAAAAGAAGAAGAACAGATAAAAAATAGGAGAGAAGGAAGAAAGAAAGTAACAAAGACAGAAAGAAAGCTGGGAGGGAAGGAGAAAGAGACAGAAAGATGATAATTAACTCGTTGGTGGCTCTGTTCAGCTGGCATTGTGGTAGCGATGAGAAACGCGGGGAGGGGGTGTACTTCCTGTGTCTGAGTGGGCGTTTGTCTCCCCTCTTACGTGTACACAGTGGGATTGGAGTGTGGGGTGGGGTGGGTAGGGGGAATGGAGAGGGTATAGGCCTGTAGAGTTCTGGACTGTGCTGCAGGTCAAGGCCATTACATCACGATGGTCACTCATAATGTGGCGAACCAGGCAGCTTCTCTGCAGTCCCAGATCCTGACTCGTGACGTCAGCTACTGTCTGCGGCTGTGGTACTTAATACCCACTGCGTCTTCAGGAAAGCTCACAGTCTTCATGGAGGTACGGCACATTGTCTTTTCCATAGTTAACTTTGACAGCCCGTCTGTCGAACCGGTGAAAACGACTTAAAACAGAGATTTCACGGTTCATATTCCAAGTAGGCGACACGTCGAGAGGCAATTAAAGGCTACACAGCAGTTTTTGGTCCCATGAAAGGCCGATATGACATGCGTCTTTTTTATTTTTTAAATCCCACCTGCTCACGGGATCTCATTTGTCTGGTGGAGGACTCGACCCGTTGTCCTATATGCGCACATGCGCTCCAACATGCACTCCAACAATTTACAGGGAAATACTAAATAGGGATGTGTTCACGTTTCTTAGGTGTTTTAAGAGATATGACACCCGTTTGACTGGCTGAGTTCCTGGCAAATAATACATGTTGCACATTCTTTTTGTTTCTGATGTTCTGTTCAGGTGTATGGTCCCAAAACATCCTTGGCGACAGTAAGCGGTGCTCACCCCGAGTGGACGCCTTTGACAGTAAACATCCCCAGCCAGCAGACTATGTTCAACATAGATATTGTCGGCTACACTGGAAGCGGGAATTACCCACCTCTGGCTGTTGACGACGTGTCCCTGTTGCCCGGAAAATGTCAACAGTAGCGTCACAACATGGCGACTGGCTCTGCCACTGTGCACTTGGCGTGGGTGTAAAGAGCTCAGAAAAAAAACCACCGGATAGAGAATAAGTGAAACTTCCAAAAGAGTAGAGATATTTCTTGGAGAATATGAATTGTGTTCGTGAGAGGGAATTAAAGGCGGAATCAGGACGAGTAATGCAATGTATATATATAGAGAGAGAGGCGTATATATTTAATTTGTTGAAGAGGTGCTTCTTGTTTGCAAACGTGGAGGCTGGATCGAACCCCACTTTACCAGAGGTGGCGCTAGGATCGCAGCATGTTTGATATGATGACATGACAAGTTTAATTTCCAAGAAGGCAGAAGTAGTGTCCACCGTCATGATTACAAGCTGTAAGTCAAGCGAGCCGCTATGTCGACATGCAATCAGTACTTTCGCAAACTTTCAGAGTAAACACGCACAAAAGCAGATAATAAAGTGCATATGTGTGTGTTTGTGTGTATGTGTGTGTGTGTGTGAGAGAGCGTGTGTGCATGTGTGTGTGCATGTGTGTGTGTGTGCATGTCTGTATGCATGTGTGCGTGTGCGTGTGCGTGCGTGCGTGTGTGTGTGTGTGTGTCAATGTCTGAGTGCTTACAATGAGCTAGATGCATCAGCCTGTGTTTGTGGTGTAAACTAGTATATATATATATATGCTCATCATTATCAAGTTGAAGTGGGGGAGGGGAACGTAACGACAACAGCAGATATAGGCTTCTGAACATGAAATAAACTAACTGCAGCCTCAGGTAGGACGTCGCCGATTGGATCTAGTTTAAAGCACACTTCTACCTTTCCTGTTCCACCTCTTACAGTAAATTTATGTGATTAACAACTTCCCAAAGATTTTTTCAGCAAGTGTGCGTCGATATTAACTCTATCGCAAACCGATGTTATTGTTAAATCCTAAAGTCTGAAGCCTGCTTTTTCTCTTGATGAAGTAACTTGTTTTGTAAGAATCTCGTGTGGCGTGGTGGATAAAATTTTTCAGGTACGTACCAATTAAAAACGACTGGAGCTTTTTTCCCGTAGGTTCTGCAAATACAGGTAAATTTGTGCTTATACCTTTGTGCAGAGTAACTTAATAAGAGACTTTTAGAAAAATGTCTCTTAGCAGGCAATAAACTGAGAAGTATTAAAATCATCGATCGCTTACTCCATTGGGGGAGAGGGGAGAGCCTCGCTGTTATTCTCTGTAGACTTGATAAAGATGGCGACTTTCATCGTTTTGATGCAAATCCGAACGGGCTTAAGGGGAGTTTAACGTAAAGAATCAATGTGAAAACGATTCTTCACAAACAATGGACACAGGTATGTTTTGACGATCGTCTAGAACTCAAAGCAGACACACACTTGGAGGGCAACCTGTGAGGACTGTCTGACTGTCTGACTGACGGACTGACGGACGGACCCACCAACCAAATGACCCACTGATTGACTGGGGTCAGCTGCTCAAATGATGCTTCATTTCAAGTGGACATTTTCCGTCATCCAGAGTCGATCCCTGCTTCTCACAGTGATAAAGATGGCGTTCAGTGTCTGGCCCTTGTGTTCTTCCTCCTTATCCGCTTCTCTGAGGGCAAGCACTAAGCACATCATCTGAGACGAAAAAGGCAGAAAGAATGAATGAACGAAAAAATAAAAGCCGAAAGGAAACGAGGAAGAGAAAAAGGAAGGAAGGAAGGGAGAAAGAGAGAGAAAGAGAAAGTTAATTTTCCTGCTTAACCAAAAATGTCTGTCTAGAGTTTCGCCTACGTTTTTACCACACAGTTTTTTGACATCGTATTGTACTGCTACATATATTTCCTGTACATGTCAGACAGTAAACATAGTGCACCAAGGGACGTTTCCAGGTATATATATATATATCGTGCATCGTTTTTTTTAAATGCTTAGGCCTTTGTGGATTGCTTGGTAAAATTTAGTTTTTTTTCCACATTCAGTTTCATATTCCGCACATCACAAGGAAAAGCGAATAGAGAAAATTTGTGCTTAAGTGATTGCGAGCGTGTATTTGTGTATGTGGGTATGTATGCCAAGGGTACGTGAATGCGTGTTTGAGTGTTTGTGTGCGCGTGCATATGAAGGCCCATGCATACGTGCTTGCCTGAACACGCATGTGTGTGTGTGCGCGCGCGTGTGTGTGTGTTATTTGCAGGCGCAAGCCCAATGGGGGACAAGGAGGAATTACCTCTACGGAGTTTCCAGACAAGGACGACAGTCAAAGGGTTGAAATGGTCTCCCTTTTACTGCCTCCTTTACGTCGGCCAAGTTCACTGCAAAAAAGGAGGGTGCATCCTTGTTGTTGTTGTTGGTATTATTATTATTATTTAGCATTTATATAGCGCGTCACCGTTCAGAAAACGCGCTGCGTGCGCTTGACCCACAAGCATGTATAGGCATAAACGGTACAGAAAACAACAAACTATACAAGCTATACAAACAGAAACTACACCAAAAATACAACACTAGTTCCCACTCCGGGCCATGTGCGATCTCATGAATGTCGTCGTATTTGATGCTGCTGATGGTATTAACTATCGACGTTAGCAGCAATTGACAGAATAATACAACGATGTATGTCAGCACGGTTTGTCGTGTTCTTCTTCTCGTTGCACGTTGTTGTTGAACAAAAATAAAAATCCATAATAACCAGGAATGAACCATAGGGGATAAAGCGAAGTTCAGGGCGGTCTGTCAAAAGGAGACCTGAACACATGCGCGCACACGCACTCACACACGCACGCACGCACGTGCATTCAAGTTCGTGTATGAGCACAAAGGAAAGCAATAGTGCATGCACACACAGACACGCACCCACACGCACGCGCGCACACATACAGGCACACACAAACAGGGATTTGCTTTTCATATCCTTTTGGCCCTTTTGTCACGGATTGGAAACATTTTATTTCGTTGTTTAAAAAGATCAAATTTCCTTCCGAATTTTTTTCCCGATCTTACATATCCAAGAAATTACAAGTTTCTGTCTTGAAGTAAAAAGTATCCCAGGGGAGAAATTATTCATCGATATTGTACGTTAAATGAAAAGAATAACCCTCTATTCTACTAAATCTAAATCTACTATGTAATCTAAATCTACTATATTAAAAAAAATTACAAAATTAAAAAGGGGGTAAAAACCATCTAGAATACACCAAGTAAGCTATAGAACAAGCGTAAACTGTACAGCATTAAAAGTAAAAGGCGAACACCAGGTAGAGATAAGCAAAATATAGGAATAGGGCGACAGTAGGGTCGACCAGCAAGCGCTCCACCACTCAAGCCACAGGCAGCCACTTTCCTCCAGCAGCGCCAGGAAAGCGACCACATAGCCACCACCAGTCCAGAGCACCAAGCCACGGCCCCCTTCCCTCCTTTTCCTTCCCCAAGTCCACTCCCCCCCCCCCCCCCGTGCGAAATCATCGCGAGATGGAAGCGCTTTCCCTCCCAAAACAACAACAACAAAATCAACAACAACATCTATTCTACTCCCATTCACAACATTTTGCTCATTTTTCGTTTCACGGTCGTTCAGAACAGTTTTCGTGGTCAGAGCGCGCTTGGAAACAAACGAATACAAAAGTGAGTGGGCTGTTCAAGGTACGGCACTTCCTGCTCAAATGTCGCTGGGCGTGTTTAAATTAAAGCAGTTCTACTATCAGCCCTCGTCAACCGTCACGGTGGTATCTTGCAGTTCTATTTATCAGCAAAAGTCTACTGAAAAATCTGTTGTCAGTATGTACAGCACTTAATCGCGCTGACAGAGACACTTTTTTCCTGTTAATCCCGTACACATGATCGGCTGACACTTATGGTCTATCTATCTAAACGTGTCCTAGTTGTAGCTTTTTTTGTCTTTTTCCTTGTTACTTATGCACGTGGCGAGAGTCTGCTCGCGTGCTGTGTGTGTGTGTGTAGCTCCGAGAGTTGCCACGTTGTACTGTCGAGTGCGGTACGTATGCGTATGTCCGTGTTTGTCTTTAACAGTTTAAAAAGTCTGGCGTATGATTAGGCATCCGGCCCATCCTGCAAGCACCGTTCAGCGTGCTACGCATATCACCACGTCACTGATTGTTGACACAGAGAAAATCCGTCAGCTGAAACTGTTGCACCTGTTGTCCGCCCGTCAGCAATTCGTCCAGGATCTGCCCACACACAGATGCCACAGTAATACCTGTTTTCAGTTCTTAAAGGTTTAAAGTCCCCAACGCACAGCAGTTTCAGACAAAATTCGGACACCCACGGAACTGCATCCAGCTCTTAATAATAATAATAATAGCTGATGATGATTGATGGATGGACGATGGATGATTGATGGATGATTGATGGATGGATGGATGAATTAATGGATGGATGGATGGATGATGATGATGATGATGATGATGATGATGATGATGATGATGATGATGATGATGATGATGATGACGACGACGATGACGACGACGACGACGATGAATTCCAGCATATTTTATCATGCGTTTTCTCCCTTATCAACATAACGCTAAATCGTTGATAACGAACTAGGACAGGTTCCATTGTATAAAATCACACAGATCACCGGGGTTTCAAAGCAAGGACTGTCCAGGTAAGACAGCCATACAGGTGGCTGTTCCCACATAGAACAGTTAACTTTTGTCGACTTGGTTTGATTCCTCAAACGTTTACCTGCTGATCAAGATGAAGCTGTTGTTGCTGGTGTGTGTGACACTCGCTGGAGCTTTGGGTAAGTCAGCGCTTGTATCTAGCCAGGATAGAATTGTAGAAATGAAAAGAAAACAAAGGAAGAGAAAAGAAAACAGAACAATACAAAAGGGGGGGGGGAACTCATAGGTTCGGAGGATAGGATTGTAAAAACCCTGACAAGAGAATAATACATTGTCAGGTTTCTCAAGACAAACCTTTTGTATACTATTTTATTGTTTTCTTTTACCTTACCTGAACACATACTCTGTGCACATGAGATCAAGAGCATACTCCTTTCCACTGACTTCAGATCCCGAGGTAATCCATCCTCAAGTATAAACACATTGAACGATAACGATATTCTTTTTCGTGTATCATTTCATTTATTCGCTATGAACCCAAGGGTGGGCGAGCTTTTCAGGCCGACAATACAATAGCAAAGTGTACAATACAGTACAAAAATCCAAACATCTAAAACGTATATTAATAAAGTAAAAGTAATAATAAACAGCAAACTGGAACGCAAAAGGTAAGACTACACCATTCACAAGGAACAGGTAGGCAATAATCATATTAAATTTGCTTCCTGGAGTCTGTGGGTGTGTGTGTGGGGGGGAAGGGGTGTGCGTGTGTGGTGTGTGTGTGTGTGTGTGTGTGTTCATTAGCTTGTTAAATTTATAAGCATTTGGCTGATGTGTGAAATTCGCAGGAGGAGGATTTTTGCTGTTTGTAAGGCTTGGTTGAGAACAAAGAAATTCATCTCCCTTTTCGTTTAGGGACACATATGCATTATCCTTTCCTCTCTAAAAGTGTCATCGTATCTCAACTGTTGTACTGGTAACCTGTGAAAACGCAGTCTAATTTAAATAGCCTTGTTTTCAAAACTGGAGACAAACATATAAACAATTTTCAAAATCAAAATTATCTTTAAATGCACGTACGTAAAACGTGTTAGTGTTACAAACACCTTGCGACATCTGTATAAACTGGTCTTAAAGATCCTGTATTACTAACATTTTAGCCTCATTCAGGGAGTAACTGTGACACATCTGTATAAACTGGTCTTAAAGATCCTGTATTACTAACATTTTAGCCTCAGTCAGGGATTAACTGTGACACATCTGTATAAACTGGTCTTAAAGATCCTGCATTACTAACATTTTAGCCTCAATCAGGGAGTAACTGTGACACATCTGTATAAACTGGTCTTAAAGATCCTGCATTACTAACATTTTAGCCTCAGTCAGGGAGTAACTGTGACACATCTGTATAAACTGGTCTTAAAGATCCTGTATTACTAACATTTTAGCCTCAATCAGGGAGTAACTGTGACACATCTGTATAAACTGGTCTTAAAGATCCTGCATTACTAACATTTTAGCCTCATTCAGAGAGTAACTGTGGCGTTTACAAAAAGTAAACGAAATCAGACGATGTTCACGAATCATCGTGCAGAACAGTACACACAAGCGAACTTACGAACCTGAACTGTACCTCTCTGCGTCCCCACACCCTAAATTTTTCTTTCTTCTTTATCCCTTCGCACAGTCTCCTTCCTCCATCTCTCTCTTTGCCTCCCTCCTTGCTTAGTGTTTTGGTTTCCAGCTGTCGGCAGGTAAACACATCAACGTCTACTGTACACGTACATGTTGCTGTATAATCAGGAATTTCTAAAAGCGAGTGCATCAGGTTTCACGAGCGAGTGCATCAGGTTTCACGGGCAGTCGCCACTTATTCAAGCGTATCTGTCCAGTCAGTTCACCTGCTGAAATCTGCGTCAATGCCAGATACACGAAAAAAAATAATAAGAAAGAGAGGAAGAAAGCGTTAGAAAAGCAAAAGAAAGGATGAAGGCGAAGACTCGACCCCCTCCCTCCCCACAACAATTAATCGTTTCTGACTGAATGCGAAGGTGGAAGCCTTTCGATTGTTTTTGGTGCTGTTTTTTCTGCCTTAATATGGACGACGTTTCATTTGGAACTTTTCGGAGGGAAGGGAAGTGGGTTGGGAGAGAGAAAAGGAACACACCTGTGAAAACAAGACGAATAACCTTGCTGCTGCATTGGACACCTAAGAAGATTCGAACTATTCTGACCCCAGGGTGCATCCTGGAGAGTGGAAGTAGGAAGTAAACATCATGTAGGCTCAGGTTTACTTTCAAAACTGTGCCAAAGTCCCCCTAACCCTTTCCTCCCTCAAAAAACGTAATTTGTTCCTAAGGAGCCTCAGTAAACAGGGATGTATCGTACACCTTAACCCGGATGTGTTTTTATGGTTGTCACCTACACAGACCCTGACTCTCGGTCGTTGTGAAGAGGAGAGAGTACGTGTATAGTCAAGAATACAGAGGTCATGCGACAAGAGTACAGAGGTCATGCGACAAGAGTACAGAGGTCATGCGAAATGCCCACGTATCACGTTCTGAAAACAATCTTGATGTCAAAAATGACACGGAAGAATATTTGAATAACATGGAATTAACATCATTGCAGAATGATTTTTTGAATATAGCGAACAGTTGTACTCAACAATTATGTAAATTCATTTAAAGCCCCCCCCCCCTCCCAAAAAAAACCCTCTTTGGCTTTTTTGTAATTGCTGGTATTGCCGACTGTCTGATTTTACACCGGAACCATGGGCTAGCTCGGTCTAATTGTATGACTTGAAATCCCTGGTTGCGATGTCATGCAACAATTTTTTTTCAAACAGTATGAATATAGAAAAACATTTACACAGGTTTAACGTGCGCAATACGATCGAAAGGTTTGTGTTACTAATGGCGAACGTTTTTTTTTAAATTACACACACAAACTTTTAGCAGCATTGGGTCACTCCCGTGTGCATTGCGAATGTCGTAGGAGCCTATTAAATATTTTCGCTTTATTTCCATGCATATGTGATGGGCGCAGCCATCACGGAGACTGTTTGTCCATCACGCTCACAGCCACAGCGTGCGCCGGGGGCGGTATGGGTCAAATACTGCCAGGGTACCGTGTCTGTGACGCACTGTGTCCTCTTAAGGCCTGCTGTGCTAGGCTCACACTCTTTAAACGTTTCTATATCCTTCTAGGATAGTTGCAGATACTAAAAACTAACGTATTAGGATTCTACTCGATATATTCTTTCAGTAGATACTAAACTCACCCAACGTCTTAATAGATTAGGTTAGTTTGTAGGCATATTTCTTATCTTTTTCTATACATTAGCTAGTTTAACTGCCTTTTAACGTAATTATCTTTATTTCCTTCTCACTCTATTTAACGTTCCTTAACACTAACAGGAAGAGCAGAACGCACTCTCTTTATCGCATATTTTCATGTTCGTGTGCATATATTCTTTGAATTTTTAATCTTAAGTCTTGTGCATGTAACAAACACAAAATTCGGCATCCGCCGCATGTACGCCGGCTAGCTGCCGCTGGCCCGGACAGTGGCCCCGATGCGGTCCGCCCCACCCGATACAAGTGGGGTACGGACCGGACAAAGGGGAGATGAAGGGCAGAGTGCAATGGGGAGACGAACCATGTAGGCAGAGCACGAGCGAGCAGATCGGAACGGGCAGGCTCTCAGAGCGACCCCAGCCGTTGGCAGCAGCAGCGGTGGCGGCTCCAAATAAACACATGTACAGGACGAAAACCTGCCTTTGTTGGGAAGAGAGAGAGAGAGAGGAAAACTTACGGAGCGAACCTGCTTCATCACATATACAGAGAGTTTCCAGAGGAACTTTACAAAAATATTTACGAATAATTTGACATCTACAGCAGATTAGTGTTAGTCTTTGGTATTATTGAGGAACTGGATCTTGAGGCGAGTGTTCTGCGGTGACTTAAGTTCATCAATAAATTTCTGCTTGTTTACCGTTATTTTGAAGACAGACATTTGTGCTTGTTTACAGTTATTTTGAAAACAGACATTTGTGATTCATGTCTTCCTCTCACACATCGCTTGCTCACACAAAACAGCCCAATGGTCATTATTTCACGAAAGTTTATTGAATAAAACGTTCACAGGCAGCAAGATAGCTCAGTTCTGTATCGACTCGCAACAATATCGAGGTTAAAGCGTGCCAACATGTGATTTACTACGTCTCGACAGCCACAAGGGCAGGCAAACTGGCTTATGCACGACCTCTTTAGTCTTGAGACCGCCTCGGTGGTCTAGTAGTTAAGGCGTCCGCTTCCGAGGCGGGAGGTCGGTGGTTCGCATCCCGGCCGAGTCATACCTAAGACTTAAAAAAATTGGCAATCCAGCAGCTGCCTTGCCAGACGCCTGGCACTACAGGGAACAGTACTAGGACTGGTTGGCAGGGTGTCTGGGTGACTGGGTCACATTATACTGTCCCACCTGTCCCCACCTAGCCACCTGTCCCACGTGTGGAAACATGTAAACTTGGTGCAAGCAACACCGTCCTGATATGCACATAGTTTGCGGATGAACGTTAAGCAACAAATACCCCCCCTCTGTAGTCTTGACCATATGGCAGGTTGCCGGAACCAGAAAGTTGAAAGAGACAATTATTTAGATTTATTTGAGTGACGCACAGTCGGTTTACACCTCTGCCTGCGGAAGGCGGAGATGATGAGATTCAAGTCAGGCGGGGCATGCTGTTCTGTATATTTGTTTTAAAAAAAATGCGTTTCAAAAGATAAGCATTTGTAAACTACTAATGCTTTGAGAGACAAGGGATGTCGACGCAGATCCTCAATAAAATATATGAATTCCTAAGAAATAGCCAGTCCATGATCTCGCTTGAAACACGTTTGGAAACTCCAAACTGATGATGCCACAGAAGACTGGCATGTGTTTTTCTTGCAGAAATGGCGTTTGGGATGCACAGGGTTTCTTTTCTATGTCTGCTCTGTCTGACATGCGCGTTTGATCTATAGTATAACATTTGTGTAGCAGATTAATTACTTTGGTGTTCTGTAATAAATATTATGTGTGTGCTTTATGTAAGGCATGCGCTACGAGTAAGGTGTACCCCATAATAATTGTGTATTGTTGTAAATTATGTAATCTGAATAGCTTGCATTTTGTGAAGTTCTTGAGTTCCCTAAAAATTTGTCTGTTGTGGTGAACCTGCATGTGTGTGAGTGAGAGAGAGAGAGAGAGGTGGCATGAGTGTATGGTGTGTTTAGGAGGTGCTTGTGCTGTGAATATGTTCTTCTGAACTCGTAAAAATATACACGTCAGCGATCACTTAGTTATCTGCTGTTACTTTTTCTAGGTTACAAGATCAGAGCTTCAAGTAAGTATTCATTTAATTAAATTCTAACTTTTATATCACGAACGTACCATATGCATAGATCATAGTTATTTCTCACAAATATTTGATATATGGGTAGATTTCTTTTTAAAGAAAGGCTTTGTTTAAAAGAGAAGAACTGCTTGGTCGGGCAAGCTTTCTGGATTAAAGTGAGTAAATGTGTGTGTGTGTGCGTGCCTAATGTATCGACATATCTTCAGAAATAAGTGTGTGCTTTTCTTTTCTTTCTGTCTGTTTTTCTCTTCTATCTCCCTTCCTCTCTCTTTTTCTTCTCCCTGTGTGGTGTGTGCGTGCACGTGCTTGCATGTGTGTGAGTTCCTGTGAGAAAACACCACTCTTGAACACATCAAATGCCCAAAAACCAACCTGCGCGTTGAATCATGCTATCTGCACACAGGTGATAAGGCAGGTGTGTGTCCAGAACCATCTGGCATGGCTGGCATCTGCGTCTTTGATCCTGACGTCAACTGCCTCTCGGATTCTGAGTGTTCAGGCGGTCAGTATACCTGCCCCACCTGTCTCTGTCTCTCTTACCTCTCCTCTGTTCTCTGTCTTTCTTGCTCCTCTATGTTTCACTCTCTCTCTCTTTCTCTCTGTTTACGTTGGAGTTGGTTTGGGTACGAGTGTGTGAGCCCAAGTGCTTCAGACTGAGAAATTAAACAGCGTCTTCACGTGCGTGCGTGCGTGCGTGCGTGTTTTTGGCTGTTTATGAAATGCTAAGTACTTATGAAGAGAGAGAGAGAGAGAAAAAACAATGTCTTCATTACCGTCGTATATAGGTTCAGGAAAGAATAAAATCGTACTGGACTAAGCATGAACGACAGATGGCATCAGAGGAAGACTTGTTTCTAGACAGGGGAAGATGTTAAAATCTAAAATTGTACCTACAAATGTCTGACGTTCCTTAGCCCCGTGGAATGCATTTTGAAACACAAGCGATCAAAAACCCCGAACATATATACAGTAACTGAATCTACGACATTATCGTGACATTTAATTTGCACACCTTCTTTCTTTGATTTGACAGCTCTGAAATGCTGTTCTGAGGGCTGTGGCAAGGTTTGCAAGGCGCCGCTCAGTTCCACACGTGTACACGCAGGTGTGTAAGAACTGGATGAAACGGAAGATGATGCAGACAAGTCTGTGCACAAGCATTCACAGCGCATTTATTTTATTCCTGATATACTTACGTGCTTTTTTCTTCTTAACGTACGTAGAAGTGAGAAATATTTTCTTCCCCCAGAAAATTATCTTTACTCATCCTACTCAGATGCATTACTTTTTAAATAAACACACACATATATATATAATCATTCTTATACGTCACACATTTTCTTTAACTATTTGTAATATTTCCCAGTTTTTTCAATTAGGAACAAAAATAGCAATTTCTGTACTGGTGTAGTATTTTTTTGTTACCCAGAACTAAATTTAGTAACCTGTCCCTAAGCTGACGTATTTTGAATTAATTACTTATGCAAACTTTCGCTATTATCTCGCAGCGACTTTTAGGGACTAGTAGGAAAGCTGCAGATTGATTCATTGCTCTAACTTTGAAAAAGGACGTTTATGCGCAAAAGGATAGCTTAGCTGGGTATCAAAGACTAGTTTCGAGTTTTGTTTAAAGTCCTTTATTAACTGGATGCAAGTTCGTCGAATGTAGTCAGGTGTCTGGCCACTTCCTGCAAAAAGGACACAAATTCGTTTGGTTAAGAAACGTCTTTAAAGCTTGTGGTGTCAACTGAAAGCAAACGCACCAAAACGATACGATTGTAATTCTCCAGTGAGTGTAATTCTCTACAAGGATGAGAAGGAAAAGAAAAGACTGCTGTATTCGGAGTTCATGTGCTGTTTGCGTTATTTCCTTGTTATTAAACAGGAACTTGCCCCGAGCCTTCCGGGAATGCAGGCATCTGCATGCTGTTGCCCAACAACTGCAGCGGGGACGCGTCATGTGCAGCGGACCAGAAGTGCTGTCCCGAGGGATGCAACCTGGTCTGCAAGAAGGCCATTCAGACGGTTGGCTGAGTCCGTTACGGGAGCCGAGTCGCTGAAGTGTGTCTTAGGACGGATTTGTGTAAATGAATAAACTCTGATGACGTAGACAGTGTGTGTTCTGTGTTATTTGTTTGTAATAAAGTGATAATGTAGTGTGTGTACTGTATAATTTGTTTGCGTTGTTAGCGTGAAGACAGAGGGGAGGAAAAAGGGATGAATGACCGATGAAAAGAGAAAATTTAGGTAGGCTGAAAAAAGTGGTAGCGATAATGAATGAAATGCTTATGTGTGTCGGTGTGCATGCGGGCGTGTGGGCACAAGCCTGTCTTGCAACGACGCTCTAAAAGCGTTCAATGCATCGCGTTTGTCGCGACAGCTTGAGGGAAAATGCATAAATCATTCGGAGTTGTACAGCCAGAAATCTGTCTGCTATCCTGCAGTCTCCTTACCTATGTCACTTGTCGTCGATGTCTCAAGTAACACTTACTCCTGTATACTCCTAACTAATCCTAAGCAGGGCTAAACTTGAACACACGAAGTAAGCTGTGCTCAGCCTGCATCCCGTGGTAGCAGAAAATCAGTTTGGAAGATGTTACTGGCTTGGCAGTAGTTGGCTTCACTGGACTCTCATGAGGGAACTCAGACCAGTTTCCCAGTCAGATGCCTGACCGCTGTGACTCGCGATACTGACAACTAATTTGCAAAGGGTTAGCTGCTTTAGTCATTCCTGGAACCAGGATAGCCTAGTGGTAGACTATGGGTCTTGTGGGTCGAAGGTTCAAGTCCAGTATTGGTCAATGTTTATTTTTTTTTCGTGCAATTCAACAATGCGCAGACTCCATCACTGTCTATCCCCCAAACATGAAACTGCCCGTCCCACTGACCATCTTGCTGCACCCGTCAGTTAACTGTGTGTTTCAGTGTATAGATAGTTACAGGATCCCATCCTACCACAGTGTGAAATTACCCTGAAGCAGTAACGCGTTTCCTTTCACAAAATCAGTCCTGGCCCGTAAATACGAGTGCGTTTCCTGTCACCTGTTTGGCCTATCCTTACACATATCTAAAAAAAAACCCTATCTGCTAGAAATTAGAAACAAACTGATAAGGAAGGAGAAAAATAAATTAAGTATAAAAATAATATATACATATATATAATCTAAATATAGCATGTCTTACTTTAATGTTCATTGCGATGTCATATTTTGTGAACTCCAGTAGCAATCGGGTAAATGAAATTACGTTTTTCCCTTTTCCTGTATAAGCTTAGTTTTCCTTACCAGTACTGCTTGAATCTATGTCCTTAAAAAAATCAATCTCTTCGTTACTGCTCGCATCTTCTAGATTTCGTCCTCCATGCACTATTCACAAAAATACAGCTCATGAAGCATTTGATCCAAACAGACTCAAACACCCAGGGTTTGGGTTTTTTTAACTATAAAGGTTTCGCGGTCAAAGGGAAGTAATTTTAGAAAGAGCTCTGGCTGATCTACTGGGAAAACTTATTTCTCTTTGACAGTGATCCAAGAAACAGCGGGAAGCGAAATTCCCCAACCCCCTCCCCCACAAGTACTCTGAGACGAGTTCCAAGGTGGTAAGAACTCACGTGAACCGACTTGGAATCAAGCTATAAACATCCTGTTTGACCCGAAACACAATAACTCAACAATAAATCAACTGATACATGCAAACAAAAGCCCCTACCTGATACTAAAACTAACCCTGCCCCTAAATCCCAACCCGAAAAAAATAGAAAGTTAACATGGGGATCAAACCTGTAAAATGTGACTGTGAAAAAACTCAGTGTCTTCATCATTACCTTGGCTTGCTTGGGTTCACTGTAGGTATCAGAAGTTTCGTTGTGATGCTTGTCCAAAAAAAATCCCCTACGATGGTGGCGTTTGAACCTCGACCATTCAATTACAAAAACCAGTATTTTCAGTACTAGGCTATCGTCACCACGTCCTGCTGTTGTTCACTGTAGCCAGAACAAGTTGCGTCGTGACGTCTCGCTGTAGTTCGGTACACTTTCCCTGATTGGGACAAATCAGTTCTAGCCACTTGAGGACCCCCCACCCTCCAGCAGAGTAAATTTAGGAAAAAAATATCCCCGAGGGAATTCGTAGACACACAGGCGTATACAGACGGTGTGACTGGACAAAGGCCTTTATACAAATGCAATATTAGGAACAGTGACATTGTACATGCGCGTACTAATACTCATTGACTGTGCCACAGCGACACTACGAAGATCAACAAAGTCAAGACAACCGGACTGTAACACCTCCCCTCCCTACAATCTTCAAAGATAAAGATATTAAGGATATTTAAAAGATATTCAAGATATTCAAAGGTATTAAGGATAAAGAAGATGAGATAACGAACACGAGACAAAGAAAAATAGATAACGAACACGAGATAAAGAACATCAAGAAAACATGAAACTAAACGTGAATAAGAACACAGAGTTTCTGCGGTCTGTGAGAGACGAAAAGAAAAACCCACGACCCCCACACCAGCCCCAGACTTCAGTTAACAGAAGAGGATTTATTGCCACATGCAATGCAATTGTCACATTCTCAAACACACGCCCATACTCGCACATGCACACGCGTGAAATTGATATCAAGCAATTACATAGGCGTTTAATCATTAACAATGTACATCACATGCCCGATTTGTCTTTTGAGCGCATAGTTCTATCAGACTTGTCTGTGACGAACAAATAATTATACAACCGTACGCAGTCGTACGTAGCTAGTCGTGTGGTTACACTGAACTTTTATACCAGGATATTGCCACCTCCTGAAGGACCGTGTAAACGATATAGGAATCAAGTAAGAATAGAAGAATAAACGAACTTCGCTAAAGTGGCTCTGGGATAATCACCGACTGACGTATCTGACAGTCGGTGACTGCGGCCAATGTCCGTACTGTTCAGTTCGCGATCAACACCTTTCGCGATCCCAAGATCAATATCGGTGTCTTCTCTTCATCGCTCTGGGAGCCGAAGATGCGGAAGCTGTTTCTTCTTTGATGCTTGTCCATGGCATTAAACTTATCTTTCATCCTTCTCAGCCGCTCGTCCCTCTTCCCCAACTGCTGCTGCAACTTTGCCATCCCAGCTCTGAAAGCTGCCACTTCAGTCTGCAGTTGGCTCATCGCAGCACTGGAGAGGGCTTTAATTACTGCCTGGATCACACAGGATCACGCAGTGCAATCTTCATTCCCGGCATAAGGTCGTTTCGCCCACTGCCATTTCGCCCTTCAAACAGTTCGCCCACCCCATGAGTTGTTTCGCCCACTCGTTAAAGTCAGTTCGCTCACCTTAATGTAAGCTCACCTTAATTATTCACACCACACACACACACACATACACACACGCACACACACACACCGTCGTCTGCTGCTAGAGACATGGTCATATTTGCTCTGTGTGTGTGAGAGAGAGAGAGAGAAAGCAGGGCTCAATAAAGGCTCTATTCTCGTGGTGGTAATGAATATTTCTGAGCGAGACACCAAAGTCCAGGCGGCTATAAGGGTGCAAGACGATAGAAAAGAGAAAGAAAGGAAGAAATGAAGAAACGAAGAAAGAACGAAGGAAAGAAAGCAAGAAGGGAAAAGGAAGGAAGGAAAGCAAAAAAAAAAAAAAAAACGAGAAAAGAAAAGAAAAGGCATGCAGTTCAAGAGCTCAAAGTCCACAATCGTGTTTCCTGACCCTTACCGAAATAAATGGGAGACAGACATTGTTTCGATGTTCTATTCTATACATTTTCAATGAACACATGACATGAGACTCAAGGGGAAAGTACTGGGAGTGAAGCTGGGACTCTTCAACCAAAACAAATTAAATGGATCACTTAAAAGAAAGTGGCCCTGATTACTCTGGATGTGACACCTCTAAACCACATTGTGGGACTATGTATGATACAGCCGCATGATCATATCCTTGAAATATATAAGTGGCAACATTCGGCTTGAATATGATTTTTATTGGCCATGAAATATTATTCTTGTTAGGTACAATTATAGAGGGCATCGCCGCGTTTAGAAACTCGCTCCGTGCGCCTGACTTACACGCATATATGTACAGACATAAGCAGCACAAATCTATACAAACTTGACAAGCAATGCAAACAGAAAAACTACACCGAAAATACAGGAGCACATATTAATGTAGTTTCCATCACATTACCTAAAATATCCTTTTATCAATACATTGCGGTAGTTAAACTATGATAAAACTTTCTTTTAGGTCTTTGGAAGTTGACTGACGTCACATATGCCAGCACGTGCGTCAGATCTGAATGCGCGTGCCTAATCAAGGCAGCCTCCATAACCTGGAAACCAGAACTACCAAAATGGATCTTCTTCGATATCAATGGTCCCATCGGGTATGCCTCAAAGCATACCGAAAGTTAGTTATCTATACAACACTGTACATGTTAAAGCCTTTTTCAGTATTTTTCTGTAGTCTGTATCTTTTCTAAGAAAAGGTAATTTTAAGAGAGGAATTCTGTTCCTCGAAGATACGAGGGAGCTGAAATGGTGAAATAGAAGCGTTTTATTACTCGCAAAAGTTTTGTTTCGTGTTGGAGTCAAGCATGCGGAAGCGTAACATGGCACTTTCATATTATTTTACCCTAGGATGATACATTTATGTATGTATAATCCTAGATTTTGCCACTAGTCTACCTTCACCTATATACTACAGCATGTAGTTCACTTTTCTTTGACTTTTAGCCCCGGGATGTTTAAGCCATGTACATATAAATCACATTTGTAACATTCATTTGAACAGAGATAAAAGTTCACTGACAGCAGCTTACTGGTAGCTGAGGCGCTACAAGGGTTGACAACAAAAGGAAATGACTACAGACATTTGGTGCTGCATGATATCCCTCACAGCGCCTCAACTTTCTGTGATTAGAGTTAGCGGGGCTACTGTACTTAGGACTGCTTTCACCTTTCAAACACAACCGGTTTAAGAAGTTTTATGTCAGAAGACGCAGTCGTGAAGATAGAGCACGAAAACAAAACAGGCAATCAGGTCAGGTTCAAAACGTAATATAACTGTCACGTGTTGAGGTCTGGTGGGTCAAGGAGATTGCACCATAGATTCCAGGTGTGATCCTTCCTCGACTCTCCGGCCCTAATTAAGGTCTATTATCCCTTGTTCAGGCCGCCATCTAGCAGCTAACGTCATCACCAGCCCAGGTTCGGTCCCTGTTCACACTTATGATCGGGGGTGCTGGCCCTAGAAGCGAGGGGCAAGGTGTTACTTACCCTGGGGCACAGCTAGAGAGCGACTAGTGCAGGTGTCAGGCTGACCAGGTGTGTTTTAGGTTGTTCAGGGGAGGATTACGTATCTGGGGAAACCTGCGGATGCATAGTGTCTAGGACTAGAGGCTTTGATGTAGCCGAAGGGTGTAAACGACCAGGAAGGAGAGGGGGTAGTTGTGTCCACCCTAGGTGTCCACTGAGGGGCGTGTTCTACTAGTTGGCACGGGGTGTGGCCTCTACTGTCTCTGGCCCGATTGGTTGAATATATGTAATTAGCTTGTTGACCACGTGCATGTGAGTGAAAGAACCTATGGACGAAAGATTAGAATAAAAGGGACTGGTTTAGACAGTCAAACCATCTTCCGCCCAAAACATCCTGCGAGAGGGCATCTTCCGCCCAAATCTTCTGCAAAACTATCCTGTGAGAGGATGTCTTCAACCCAAGAGAGCGAAATCTACAGCGAGGACATTGTTTGCCTGAACTCCTGTGAAGAAGAGCTGCTGTGGGGAGACGAACGTGTCTTGTGGTACAACTCTGCTGAAGGCTGAAGGATTCAGCTGCAGAATTGAGAGGTCTCGTTCTGCTAGACGTGTGGAAGTCTAGCAGCGACAGCACGTGGCTTGAGTGACCAGTTGCATAGCGCAAGGGACTCTGCGAGGTTGTTGGATACCTCCAGACTGGGGTGAAACTCTAGCACGTGGCTCCTCTGCTGTGGGAACATCTCTACGCTGACCGGGCGGAGAGAGGACTGCAGAACGTAAAGGAGGGAGACCGACGACCGCGGACAAGACAACCGTCTGAAGCAGGGGGCAAGATCCAGCCTTACAAGGAGGTTGTCTGTAACCGAGCTCTTGGGGTGAGCTCAAGGGGCTGTGTGTCAGCCTTTGGAAAGCGTCATATCCTCTGTGGCGTGTGTGATCGTCAGCATCGAAGTCTGCTGTTACGTGGAGGTGTTCGAGAGGTCTTCAGGATATCTACTGGAATATATCCAAGGAAGGAGCGCTCCAACGTACAGACTGTCGTGCGGACTGTAAGAAGCATTCGGGAACGAGTGTTGTGTTCTGTGAGTGTTTGTGCATCACGTGGTCATTCATTTCTCGTAAGCAAAGGCGAGATTGAGGTACTTGTTTTGTCATTGTGTTTAATGGCGAGGCGGGTGATGTAGGTTGGTATCAGATGTTATAGTAGACCTAGCTCAAACAGAAGTAAATTGCGGGACCCCTAGAGTTGAAACGAGTTGTAACATATATTGTCTTGATTGTAAATACTCGCTGTTTCTATCAACAATACATTCTTCTTTTTTGTGTTCACTGTATTACAGTCTTTTGTTGTTCTTTACGGGAGACTGTAGGTGGTGGGGGCTCGGCCATATGATTAAGAAATCATATTCATTAATATTAGTAATGCAGTGATAGTTCCACCTACGCATATGTCACACTCTTGACGGTGGTCGTGTAAGCGAGAATAGGAGACGACCCGTCTAGAGCAAAAAGAAATCTCCCAAGTTGTGACAATAACATTATTAAAAAAATACCTTACCTGTTACAGCAGCAGACACAGATCTCACGAGGAAATACAGGTACAACCAGCGGACTGGGCGGAAAAGGCTGCGATTTTCCGGCTTCATGCTGCATTCACATCGCAGACACAAAATTGTGTGCGCTTCAAATATTGTGGGATGAAACAGTCATTTGTGGGATGTTTATCACCCATGTGGGAAAGGGGAGGGCGACTTTGTTTCGAAAGCTAAAAATCGCTAAGTGTTGAAAAACCGAAATGTACCTACATGTTGTGGTAAAAGTGTAAGTAGTCCGATAGGGTAGTAGGTCTTGGAATTTCCTGAAATTCCCACTGGCCTCTCTCTCTCTCTCTCTTTCAGTGCGCGAGCGCGTAATACAGTGTGTCTCGGTAACACATTTTGCGGTTGCAGAAAGAATTTAGTATATATATATATATACTAGGGCCCTGTAAATCATCTTTTTTTCCCACTTCAAATATTGAATCGAACAAGGAAGCAAAATTTCCTCACTAGAATGGGCATTTGCGCTATTCTTCACCTGACGAATAAAAAAACCGTACGCCTGAAGGACAATCAGTGTTCGAAATTGTCGCCTCGCTCTTTTTATTTTCGATTCCAGACAAATCTGTCTGTCAATTCCCAAAGGGAACGCTCAGCTGACTCAAACAGAGAAGTGGGTGAGACCAGTTCCAGTGAATTAGGCAAAGAGTTGGAAGCGGGAAATCACCCCTACAGAAGTCGTGGGGGAAAAGATAGCTCGACCGTCAAGTGATGTATGATTTGTATTGGTCAAGTCAGATTTCCAGTGGCCATGGGTAATCGGACCTCTGTATGTACTCCTCCCTGAAAACTTTTTCTTACACCTATAATCAAGGAAGTGCATATTTAGCTACGACGTTGAGAAAATGGTGCACAAGAAAAACAATTTAGGTTTTCGTGACAAAGTTGCGCAAGTCTTACATTACGTAAATGATTACAAAAAGATCATCCTTATATTTCTTTACAATTGTTTATGACATGCCCAATTTTCAACAAATCGAAATGCAAAAGACAACATAAAGCTTTCTTTGAGATGTACATCTGAAATCTACCGCTGTTTACGTGTGTATAAACAGGGTTGTCTAGCTAGCGCTCTTGTGAATTAAGAATAAAACCCACCAACATACATAATGTATAAAAATACCTGTTTCTGGACACTCAAAGGAATAGGTCTTTTCTGTATTTTACCACGTATGAAACAGCATCGGTTGAGGTGTGAAAAGCGTTATCTCAGATACGAGCACCGACGAGAAGAGAGACTCTGAGACAGGCAAGGGGGTTTTATTAAAGGAAGTGTTATGCAGCCGTCACGAATCTGATGCGGAATCATAGCGGATTTCCTGTAGACTTGTCAAACCACTTGAACATGGAATAATAACGGGACAATGCAGTACCATTTCCTGTGCATTTGAGTACTGTGCGCGTGCGTGTATGCACGCACGAGAGAAAGAAAGAGAGACAGACTGACGGACGAACGGACAGACAGACAGACAGAAAGCACATATGTTTTCACTGTCAAGTACACTCACACACGTAGTCCAATAGTCTACCACTTAGTTATACAGGTTGTACCGCTTCCACCGGAGTCATCCAATCGTGAAGACGCCAAACTACGCAGTGCGCGTCCCAAAGTTTATTCATTGAGAATATTCTGTTGCGAATTGTGCCCGGCGTAACCATGCAACCTGTTCCCTCGTCTAGTGGCTATTATAGGACATCTTCTCTATCTCTACTGTCTACTCTATTGGTGACTCAGACGGAAGCCTGCACTTCTACTATTCTCTAACCTTTGCCTGGCCGCTAAAGGCAGTAGCTTCTTCCAGAATAAAGCTCCGTCGTAAAGCTGCAGTGGAGGCGGACGAGGAGGATAGCCATGTGGCTCACCCTCCACTGTGCCCCTCAGTCTTCTGCCTGCTACCTCTTGCCTTGGGCCTTCGTGGTCAAAACTTTCTAAGTCCCATGGCCAAACACGCATAGCCCTATGGGCTGGGCGTAAGCCCGAGCAAGCTTCTCCCGTCTGTGTCTTTCTCTCTCTTCTTCTCTCGTTAATTCTCGAATTGTTTTTCAGACCTCGAGTCCCCCTTTTTTATTTCTCCCTACTCCAACGCCCTCTGCATCACATGGTCTATTCTAGTAAACAGCATCACGAGTTTCCAAGTCCAGTGACCGGACATTACTAATGCAGTGGTACTTGGCTGACACCATGCTGTCATCTGCTGTTCCTGACTCTTGGACCTGGGAGGGTAGTTTGACTCCTTCCCTCCCCAGTACGTATTGTTCCCTGGGAGAACACGAAATTTACTTCCTGGAACTGAGCAGGCTAGCCTCTAGTTTATACTGAATAAACAATGCTAGTTTTACACACCAGGTCTCAATTTAGTTACAAGGTCCCAGGCCTGAAAAAAACCCAGCTGACACACGCACGCACGCACGCACGCACGCACGCACCCACGCACGCATAATCTGGTAAAAGGAGACAAGCTGCTTTATCGACTAGTTTTATCGATTGTAAAATAACTGCTTGGCAATATGTGATTTTTATTGGCTTCTAGAGTTCTTGACTTGTGATATTTTAAATCATACTGATTGATGCTTTGTTTCTATCTGATATATTTTGTTTTACTGCTGTATGGTGAGGTGTGTTAGAGGCTAGCTTACGTTTACTTTTATTCAGTTTTAAGTAAAGTGCCATCAAGAAGAAAATTAATTGTTGTGTTGTGTTGTGTTGTGTTGTGTTGTGTTGTTGTGTTGTGTTGTGTTGTGTTGTGTTGTGTTGTTACACCCTGAAAGACAAGTAAGGCGAAGCCCACAAATCAACCAGCCAATGAAGTTTTTAAGACGTGATGACCCACACAGGTGACACTGCAGAAGATGAATGACAGCCAGGGAGCAGATAAATACGTCTACAGTATGTCATCGGGACAATGCAGCCAGAACATCTATAGCGCCCTCGCTGACTGGTTGGTTCCTGCTTCTGCACTCAACATGAAACTATTTCTTCTGCTGTGCGTGGTCCTTGGCTGGGCTTCAGGTGAGTCTGTTCTCACTGTATTTTCCTGCAGAAATGTTACACAACTGCTACATTTTTCGGAATGGTAAGTCTAGCTTACTACAAAGGCGTTTTTAACCGGACAAAAGTTTGTCCTACCTCAGCGAACTCGGCTATATGTAAATGCCAATGTTGGTTTCGTCTATGAAGATACGCATTTGTGCATAAGAAACGCTTTAAGACAGGCCAGCGACGACGGTTTTAGGTTACATGTTGGGATGGGTCAGATAATTGGATCTCTAGATTTTACATGTTTGGGTAGGTCAGATAATTGGATCTCTAGATTTTACATGTTTGGGTAGGTCAGATAATTGGATCTCTAGATTTTACATGTTTGGGTAGGTCAGATAATTGGATCTCTAGATTTTACATGTTTGGGTAGGTCAGATAATTGGATCTCTAGATTTTACATGTTTGGGTAGGTCAGATAATTGAATCTCTAGATTTCAGTTGTTTCGAGATTTTTGTTTCATCTGCTGTATTTTTAAACAGATCTATTCATCTAACAGTTGTTTGAAAGTTCGTTCTTCACTCTATTTGACTGCAGTGTTTCATAGATTCATTCATTAGTTATTTGTTACTTTTATAGATCTGTTGGATTTCGTGCATCCACATCGTAATTCTAAACTTGAGAAGGGGGTTGATAGCCCTCTTTCTTTTGCAATTCTCTCCCCTTTCCTTTCTCATATCTGTGTGTGTGCAACGTACGTGTGCGTATGTGTGTGCGAAAGAAATGGGAAAATGACAGAAAATCTTATTTATCTATATCCAAATTTACGTATGAATCATCCTCAATGTTACTGCTAACGTATTTTCTCACCTTTGTTTACCTGTAGCTTACAAGGTCCCTCCATATCCAGGTAAGTTCTGTGAAGAATGAACGGAAATTCTCGAGCGGGATATTCTGAGTCTTGAGACTTGCAGACAGCTAACGTGTTGTAAATAGTCAGTGGATGAACTAGCGTTCTTTGTTTTTCCACACAAACGAGCAGGCGCTCATGCGCTGATGTGCACGTGCGTGGGTGAGTGCAATTATTATTATCGCGACTGTGAACCTGGGTGCGCAAATGCGTTTTGACTGCATTTGTGTGTATATCTGTGCGTGCAGTTGCTCTTACATTTGTATTCAATTCAATGTACGTGTCTCATACCTGCTAGGTTGCCGCTGCTTGCTAACACATAACATATAACGGTGGTTTGTGTGCGTGAGTGCGTTTGGGTCTGCATAAGTGAGAGAATGTGTGTCTGAGTGCGTTTGCTTGTGTTCGTATACTCTGCAAATGTCGACACTTCAAAGTGTAAATATTCTAACTACTCGCCCCTGGCCTGTCCGTCTACAACAGGCGAGAGACCGGGGGTGTGCCCTCCGCCGTCTGGTCTCGCCACCATCTGTATCTTTGATCCCAACATCAACTGCCTTTCGGACTTCGAATGTGCGCCCGGTAAGTCTATTCTCAACCTATCCCTCCCTCTCTCTTTATTCCAAACACGCTTTCCTCTTCCCCCTCTTCTGCACCTGTGTATATATGTGCATGTGTGAGCGGGCAGTTGTGTGTGTGTGTGTGTACGAGGGAGTGTGTTTGTGTGTGTGTGTGTATATGTGTGTGTGGGTGTGCGTGTGTGTGTGTGTGTGTGTTTATGTGTGTATGTGTGTTTGTGTGTGTGTGTTTGTGTGTGTGTGTGTGTGTGTGTGTGTGTAAGAGTGTGTACGTGAGTGTTTGTGGGTGTGTGTGTAAGAGTGTGCGTGTGTGCGTGTGTGTGTGTGCGTGCGCGCGCGCAAGCGAACGAGATAAAATTCGTGCGTGACAGGTGAAACCGGTAAAGGTCGTAAGGTTAGAGGAATGGGGTTTGAGGTCCTTGTCATGCCAAGATGACAAACGACGATCGTGCGGAGAAGATCAAAGCAGGTTGCCTGACAGCACTTCTGTGTGTGCAGGTATGAAATGTTGCCCTGAAGGTTGCGGAAAGGTGTGCACGTGGGCAATCTTCCCCTTTCAGGTGAAAAATCCCTTCTTCTTCTTCCTCATTGTCCTGACTTTTATTTTATTAAACAATTGACAGCTGGGAGTGTGCGGAGATGCACGTAGATAAATAGTTGCTGTAATATTATAAACAGCTGATGCAGCAGTTTCTGTTTGACCCAGTGTCCACAAGAAATGACGGTGCAGGTGTAAGATGGTAAAATTTCTGAGGGGCCTTATGAAACTATTGCAATTGTTGATGACGTTAAAGGTTCCCAAGTCGTATTAGGATTTTGTGTTCAGATATGAAATCAATTTGGACTTTCTGTGTGCTTTCTTATAAGGAATCTTTCTGTGCTTTTACTCTGGCTTACTGTTCGCTGTTTTTATTCGACGGGAAGGTACTTTTGTTGTTTATCGGTAAACAATACATATATCACACATATTACGTATACACAATGTTTTAACATAGTGCTCTTTCAGTAAACCAGAGGGGTAGTAACTCTCTTTTCTCGGACTCTCTGAAGAAAAAGTATTATCTCCCTTTCCAGTACCCTCATCCATGGTAAGATCTGCGTGATGTTACCGGCGGCTGTGGCAACGATATTTACTCTCAGGCTTACGAGAACTGTTGTCCTAAGGGAGATAGCCACTGTTACAAGAAGCCCATTCATGGCGATCACTGAGGAAGTTTGATGTTTTTAATCTCGTTGTCTGTCCTGCTGCAAATGAAATTGTAAGCTGCACAATAAAGAGATTAAAAAAAAAACAAAGCTAGCGACAGCTCTTACTTTTGTTGTCAACTACAGTTCTGGAGATTTCTCGGGGAAAGAAAGAACTCGTTAGAAAGTATACTACGTCATTTGAGTGGACACTGGCATACACCTATCTCTTTTCCTAACCTCAGATGTATCAAAATGACTACTGGCTGTACCAGTTAAACACACTCAAAATGTTTTCGTAAACCAGACTTTCCTCTCTTGTTACGAAATTCTGATTGTCCAATATTTTTCGTCCTTTTTCCCTGGTAAGAATCAACGAAGCAGCCCACGTGATCCAATACATAAGAAAGGAATTAGCGAAACATGCAGCAGTTACCGCCCCATATCTCTTCTCAGCTGTGTGGTGAACGCCTTTGAACATTCCACACACACACACCTCATAGTTCCTTCTAACTTAACATCATAACCCCATCTCAAGGGGGTTTCACACCAAGAGACTCGACTATCTTTCAGTTAATCTGTATGCATAACGATAGCTGCAAATCCTTAAACCGAAACTCCCCCAAACAAACAATATTTTTCGACATATCACGGGCCTTCGATGTAGTCTGGAACACTGGATTACTTTGCAAACTAAATGGCATTGAGCAAGGGAATTGCACTACTTGCGGAAAGAATGGATTCGCAGACAAAATGTAGCATTTGGAGAGAAGAATATCCAGCACCCAGCTCTGGTCGAGGCTCACAAAATCCTGCTACCACCCCTTCACATCAAACTAGGTTTGATGAAGAACTTTCTAAAAGCCATGTACTGGACTTCGCCAGCTTTCCAATACCTGCATGAAAATTTCCCTCGACTCAGCGAGGCAAAGATTAAAGGGTGTTTGTGGGTCCTCAGATTCGAGAGCTCTTCAAAGATGACTTGTTCAAGAACTTGCTTCAGGGTGATGCGAAACAAGCATTGAATGCTTTTCGCCTAGTGTCTACAAACATTCTCGGGAATGTTAGGGCAGAAAACTACATGGAACTAGTAGAAGACATGCTGATGCTGTATCAGAAACTTGGCTGCAATGTGTCTCTAAAGATCCACTTCCTTCATTCCCATCTTGATTTCTTTCCTGACAAATGTGGTATGGTTAGTGACGAACATGGCGAATTTTTTCACCAAGATATCGCAACAACAGACCAAAGATACCAGGGGAAATGGTCCACTACCATGCTGGCTGACTGCTGCTGCTGGACACTCCCCAGAGATGTTACCGAACAACTGCACAAAACACAGCCAAAGAAATCTAAGAAGTAGTTTATGACTTGAATTTGTACAGGTTTTAACCATAGGCCTATTACTGTTGGCATGCATTTCGTGATATAAACAACAATTATTGCAGATTACAAAAAAGTTAGAGCTAATTTCGCATGTTGACTGTCATATTCGTGTTGAGAACATAAAAATTGATAAGAAATGACTAATTTTATTTTAGTAACATGAATTTTGTAAAAATTTGTTGAGCAGTGAAATCAGCAAGTGGGCTAACACACGGAAAATTACTTTTAGCGCAAACAAAACTGTTCTTAGGAATTTTCACACAGGGAAAAATATCCACTAAGTTTTAAATCTTTCAATGCGACGGAAGACCAAAAGTCTGTAATAATAAAATAATAAACTGATATGCACTTGGTTTAACACTTTGTTGAGGAGAAGCGGATAATAATAAAACTCAGCCATTGAACACTAAGTCACAAGGATCGTTCATGGTTAAGACCTGTTTAGGTTTAGGAGGTACAGTAAACGTCCCTATTTTAGAAATGTAAAAAAGGAAACTTTTCCAAATGCACCAGAGTGTTCACTGGCTTTCACTGATAGGGTTTAAAGCAGATTAAATACAGTTTAAGCCAGCAAGGGTTGTTGACAACATTTTGGAGGTGTTGAAAGAGGGCAAGTTTGAATAGAGAGGGTTTGTTATTTTCTGACCCTATTTTTGAGGACTGATTTTAGCGATGTGTTCGGTTGGCAAGTAATTGGATGGTCAGTTGGTCAGCACGAGGGTCGGCTTATACTTTCTGACCAATCTCCTTCACACAGCTAAATGTTTTGCTTTTGTTGTTTTCCTTGTGCTTGTGCTAGTCCTTGTGCGTGTGCTTGTTGTCTTGATGGTGCTAACCATGGCACACGCCTTCCAACCGACCCCCGCACTGTTCACAAACCAACCGAACGCCCAAGGCAGCGACCGAACACAAAGCGAGCTCGTTTGCAGGCAAGAAGTCTTGTCCAAAAGACTGGCTGTCTTGCATTCCAGGGTGCTTTTGTACTGACTGACCTGACACGTAGCAGACAGACGTGTAATCACGTGACAGAGTGTCTGAGCACCGTCACAGGGTCACGTCACCACTGATCGTCACTGTTCAGGCAGTGGTCAGTGTGCGTCATGTGTCGCGTTTCATTATGACGTATGATGACCTGACCTGATTCTTTTTCTTTTACGGTTCCTTTCAGTTGATGTGTTATTGATGACAACACGATAATCGTCCTGTCGTAACCTATCTTGCTTTTGCGTTCCTTTGCGTTCCTCTTGATTTCTGACTGTCCACTATTAGGAAGAAGATTAGCGCTGACTAAACAGGATTCTTGACAACTTGCACATAACACTGGGAGTCACCGCGGATCCACTCGGCGGTCGAACGATGCCGAATTCTGACTTCCGGCTTTTCACATTAGTTTCTTTATCAGATTTCCGCCGCAGTTTTCTCCAACAATATATCACATCCTGTTTATTTGAAAATTGCGTACTTGACCCAGTTGCTAATAAAATGTCAGATTGAATCAAGATGCAGGCGCCACACACTAATAAAAAAAGTGCGAGAGTCTGAGTACGCATGCGCAGTTTTCTTTTTTCTCTTCCTTTTCTCCTCCTTGCTCCCTCTTTCCGCTAACGCGCACACATGAGTATCTGTGTCAGTGAGTGAGAGAGAAACTATGGCATAAAAACTGTGTGCGTGTGCGTGCGTGCGTGTGTGCGCGAGAGTTTGGGATGAGGGAGGGGCAGAAGAAATACACGTGTGCTCAATCTGTCCGTCCATCCTTTCTTCCTTCCCTCCTTTATTTCCTTTCTTTCTTTCGTCAGTCCGTCCCCCGTGCTCTCTCTATCTCTTTCTGTTTCATGCGTGCATAATCTTTAAGATACACATCTACAGAAATCTTTACTCAGACTGCGGGGACCGAGTCGCTCTTAAGCCATTTTCAAGTGCATCGACAAGTCTACAGGAAACCTTACATGACGGGCTTTCAGCCTCATTGTAATTCCGTCCACATCCTGTCTCAGTAACCACTTGCCAATCGGTCAATCTCTCTTGTCGCAGCGCAGAAACCTGACCACGCTGTTTCCATACACGGTGACAGCGAAGAGAAATATTCTTTTGAGCTTCCATAAACAGGTATTTGGTACTGTTGGTGATTTTATAATACTTCACACACACGTAAACATGCGGTACGGACACAGACGTACATGTTATAGGAAGCTCCGTGTCTTCTGCCATATCGATTTGTTGAAAAACTGTGCATATTATAAACAAAAGTAAGGAAATAACAGGTATATATTTGTAATCTGCGCAAAGTTTTCCTCAAAAACCCAACGCCTTTTTCGTGCACCATGTTCGCAATGCTTTTGATCCAACATGGGTATAAAAGAAAACTTTCAGTGATGAGGAAATACCCGGATTCAGTGGTCCGTAGCACTAGAGATGTCGCTTAGCTGAAAAAAAATTATCTCTAAACTCGTCGCGACAGGGCTATGGATTTATTCCTCCAACTGCTGTAGTATTGATACGCTACCCCCCACTCTTCGCCCAAGTCACGGAGTCGCAACCACTTATCTGCTTGCCGCCATTTCGAATCGACAGACTGGACTGGAGTCAGTAGAAGACTGAAAGAAAATTTCAAACGTAGTTGGCACTGATTATCGTTTACAATATGGAATAGTGTGTGTGTGTGGGGGTGTATGTGTGTGTGTGGGTGTATGTGTGTGTGGGTGTATGTGTGTGTGTGGGTGTATGTGTGTGTGGGTGTGTGTGAGTCTGTTAAGACCGCGTCGTTTTGACTTTGGCGTGAAAACGGACCCACGTT
>SMGT01005559.1:0-21206 GCA_004794575.1 Lanistes nyassanus
ATTACTATAGTTTCCTATTTCTAACAGTACAAACAATCACAAAAACAAGAAGAAAAAACTCCCATGGAGTGTCTGGCCTACCTCCTGTCTAGGCAGAGGGTTTGGTCACAAAATCTCTACGCTCTCTCAGCGTTTCCAGTGCCGATGAAGGGGCTCTGCTCAGGTGTCTGGGCACTTGCAGAAACGTCCGTCTCGTACGGTCCCTTGCAGTCGTCGGCTTTCTCTCTTACACACACGTCAGTTGTCCTCTCTACTTCAACATAAACTACGCCTTCCTATTCTCGCGCTCTGATCGCCTCTCAGTGTTCTAAAAATAGCGCTTAGTCACCGCTCACTCTGACTACCTTACTCATCACGCGTCATCGCTCGCATGGCACGTTTCCGTGACATGTGCGTATGAATGATAGATTGCAGTGTATTGTGCGCTGTGTGAGTGTGTGTGTGTGCGCGCGCGTTGTGTGTACTGTAAAGTTCTGTGAGCTCAGTTGGGAGATAGAGGGCTATACAAGTATTTTGTGGTGGTGGTGGTGGTGGCGGTGGTGGTGGTACAGCGTACTGAAATACAGCGTGACGTCACGATGCATACAACTTCTTATAGCTACAGCGAACGAACACAAGCTCTAGTGATGGTAGCCCAGTGGTAAAGAAATCGGTTTTCTGCGATTGAATGGTTGCAGGTTCGATCCCTATCGAAGTTTTTTTTAGACATCACAGCGCAGCTTCTTATAGCTACAGTGAAATACACGAAGCCAAAGTGATGACAGTCCTGTGGTAAAGACATTAGCTTTTTTCAACAATTGACTTTTACAGGTTCGATTCCCCGTGGTAACTTTCAATTTTTTGCGGATTTTAGTATTAGCCAGGCACTTCTGTTTGCCTTTATAAGTTGAAGTCTGTGTTTTGGGGTCAAACGGGATGTTTACAATCTGATTCCAAGTCGGCTCACGTAAGTTCGTACCAAGTTGGGACTCTCCTCAGAGTACATGTAGAAAAAAAATTCCACTCCCTGGGTTGTAATCATGGACCAGAAATATCAACACCTCCGAGATTGCTTGAGGTAGATTTACAACACATCGGGACATCGAAGTCGAGCTCATTTTTCTGCAGACGCGTTTCTCGGGAAAAGACTGTAAGCATTATCTCCACTAAGCCAACAATTCTTTGTGAATCACGAACCGATCTGTATAACCCTCTTTTATTTACAAACTATATAGAAGCATATCATGTGTGTTACAATCGTCTTCCTGTCCTCAGCAACACGAAAGCCTGGTCAAGACATACATAAAATGAACAGAGAAGATAAATTCCGTTGCTCTCGCTGTTCGTTCTCGCTAGTGTCCAATAGGTCTACAGAACAGCGTCCTCTGGTTGACCCGTGTCTCCAAAAAATAAAAATATCTTCTGGAAATCACCGAAATTAGTCTTCCAACTCTCAATATGCTTTTCTCTTTGTTTACCTAAACAGTCTGTTCTACCGTCGTTCCATACGATTAGTAGATAAATGACTGTAATACTTCTGTAGCCCGGTGATGTCGAGGCATTCCCAAGCGTCCACCCAACCAGCCACACGAAGGCTTTTGACGGAAGCTTTCATAACAAAGACCTATGGATGTCACCGGAAGTTTACAGCCTGGCGTAAGCGGTCCTCAGTGTTCACATCACTGCGTAGGAGTAGCCAGCGGTGACACGGTCGGGTTTAGTAGACGAAAGTTTATTCTGACTGCTTCTGGCTAGAAAAGGACTGCCCGCGGAACTTGGATCTTGGACCGCTTAGGTCTGGGTGGGGCACCAGCCTATCTTCCTCTCACAACTTGTAATGATTAGTTTTAACAAAGAAATTGGTTACTTGAGAAGAATGTTCTGGAAGGTGGGTGCCAGGAAAGGATGGGGCAGGCTTGGATTTCATACTAGGAGGAACGCGACAGACACTAAAAAATTTGCGGAGAGAAGGGGAACGACAGTTTACGAGCAGCCTCCACATACAGCGTCTTCTACAGAGAGCTGAAGCTGTCAGCGACACCTGCAACAAAGATTTGATCAAGTCATTTTCGGAGTTCTTGTGGGAGTGGATGGCGGAGGCCTGAATAGCTTAGCTGGTAGACCTGTGGACGAGCAGGTGGAAGGTAACGGGTTCGAATCTTGGTGTGGCCAAGGATTATTTTCTGGAGTTATATATCGTGCAAACCCCATTCAGCCATGTCCCATACACTGCCAGTCCGCACTGGCCATCTTATTGCAGCAATCAGTCTGGTGGTTCTTTCAGTGCATAACTTAGTAAAAGTCCTGACATGCACCCAGTTGGCGGCAGGACGTTATTTAAGCAACTAACAACCAGCCAACCAACCTACAAATCTATATGCAGAATGTTATCGAGACGTTATCTGTGTTGTCCATGTATTGGGACTGTATAATGGCACTAGAATTCAATAATTTGCAGAATGTTAGGTCCATGTATTTTGGATTTTCTCTTGCTGAGTATTTAAAAAAAAACTGGCAGGATAATCAGAGATTACAGAATGTAGACCAATGTGGTTGTCTTCTGCATTACTTGTTTGCGGTATAATAATAGCACATCAATTGATAATTTTATATCTAATCAATATATATTTTGGCTACTTCAGTGTATCAGTAGCCTCCATTGCAGTCGCGCCGACTTACTGAAATCCATTTCATTGCTTTTCCTGGTATTATTCACGGAAAACTTCAGAAAGCGCTGGCACTTTAGCACTTCGGATGCCCTTTCGCTCTCCGCTTGATCCAACAAAACATCGCCTGCATGGCGTGTCTGTATTTCGATGAGTGACGATAGTAGATGACAAAACTGACGGAACTGTTGACCATGGCACACAGGCTCTTAATTATCACAACAACGCGAAACACGTTTTCGTAGCGGCCGCCGAAGTTGAAGTCGGTGACGAAGTGCACCACCATGATGAAGACGAGTTGTGGGGCGGCCGTGACGATGTGCAGACACGAGACCAGCACGAGCATCCTAGTCAGCGCCCTCTGCTGGCCAGAGATCTCGCTGCTGCTGGAGCTGGTCTGTTCCCGCCACAACATGGCGACCCTCAGCTTGCCAACCGTCAGCGCGGTTGCTACTGACAAACCTACAAATATTCCGAACGGCAGAACGGTCAGCAGAATAAGTCTTTGAACTACTGTGAAGAAAACGTAATTTTCTTTCCATGTTTTGGAAAGAACCAATTCCCATCCAATCACCTGATCAGTTACATTGTTCTTTATTGCAACCACGTCGTAGTTGAAGATGTTGACGACAAACCCCAGTTGGGTGATGACGTAGACAGCGCCTAGCAACGCCCCGGTTGTGCGGGTGCTGATGAGGGAGGTGGCGCGCAGTGGAAACATCACGCACACACACCGCTCCACAGCGATAACGAGGCTGATGCAACCGGACATGCTGTTCATCTGCAGACTGAACCACTTGGTGTACGCTATGATATTACAGTAGACCTCCTGGCCAATCACCTTGTCGTGCAGCTCTAGGAACGGACCAATAAAGGACTGCGCGAAAAGGAATGCCAGATGGAGAAGATCTGCAAGCGAGAGACAGAAGAGACAAAGGTTCATGCGGTCCTTTAGACCCTGATGCCAAAACACGACGCAGTTGTTCACGTTGGACGGTATGCCCACCAGAAACAATGCAGGCATAATCACGCACTGAGAAAACAAACTAAAGCGCCCGTACGCCTGCGAACTCACTAGGTCCTCCGACTCATCGCGAATCAATCCAAGCTTCCCTACCTCCAAAACAGAAGAGTTGGGCGGTTGATTGAAGAAGTCCATCTTAAAATATAGAGGATATAACGGTTAATTCAAATTACACGGCTTTTTTGAAGTAGAGACAAACAATGAAGTTTATATAGCACGAACTGAAGATGTGCTCTTTTGTCCGCACTCGGTTCAAAGACCTTGAATTCGCTTGTGTGTGCAATTACCATTCGGAGAACGTTTTTTTTAACAAAAAATCGCGTGTTTTATATTTATATTAAATGCCAACAGTTAAATGCAACCTACATCAAAAAAGTGTCTTGATCTGAGACCGATAATGCGAAAAGGTCAACACTTTATGGAAAAAACCACCCTTATAATACCTTCTTCGATTGTGTATATTATAAAGGGACACTAATTTAAATCGTAGAAAATTTGTATTGACGTCAAGAAATAAAACGAGTTTAGGGCGTGGTGTCGAGTATTTTTTCAGAAAGTGCGCACGCATGCACGCACACACACAGTTATTTCATTTTAGCCCAATTACTGCGTAACTCGTTACAAGAAAATAAAAAAAAATACAGCAGCAAACGTCGAAATTTCACAAGAGTACTTTTTGACTTACCCGTCTTAGATTATTTACCCGCCTATTATTCTTAACTGTGCACATTTCATTGTAGAAAACGATATGTGTGTGCAAAGACGACGAATTTCGGATTGATTCTTAGTGCGTGTAAGTTCCAGCGTTGTTTGACGAGGAAGCGATTACGGGGCTTGTGAAATTTGTGTACTTTTCGGTACTAATTGGCAGTTCTGCAGTCTGTGGCAGCGAGAAGTGTTGTGTAAGCCTACGCCTATGCGCGTGCCTTGTGCGTCAGTGTGCGTGCCCATGCTTTGTGTGCGGAGCCTCGACTGTGCGCGTGCGTGCGCAAGCACGCGTATTTTGCAGGTCTGTCACTGGCAGACCCTGCAGATACGAACTTTAGCTTATAATGAAACTTTTCGTAATTTTAACCGAATGTGCGTAGCGTTGAATTATATTAATCGAAGAAAATTAATCCTGGGGTTGAGGGATTCCTCTCATGCTAGAAGACAACTAGGAAGAGCAGAGCATCGTGTATTTCTCTTCTTTCCGTCCCTCCGTCCGTCTCCTTCTGCCTGCCTGTCTGTAACGTCCTGCTGTTCTTTTAATTAATGTGATCACTGTCAGGAACGCCTAGTACAGATTACTTTAAAAAAAAAAGAAAGACAGGAAATAGGGAGTTCAGCCAGCATGTCAGCCACAGTTCCAACTGCCAAAAGTGACGAGGTCTTCCTGTGTTTCACTGCGGCTTTAAGAAGAAGAAGAAAAACTACTGCGTAAGCATAAAACTTGCTGAATCAGTAGAAACAAACCTTCTAGAATGTTCTCAATCAACCAAATATTATGGGATTTAGACATCACATGACCCGATAGTATATTAGGGCCGGCAGCCCCCCCCCCCCAAGCTTTGCTTGTCCATTTCACACCAGGGAGTAATATCAAAAAGCGTTGACGTAGCAAGCCCGTGGTCGGCTATCAAAGATGTCGAGAGCCTTATAGCAACAAACTCGAAGTATAGTGATAGGTTTCAAGTCCGAGAACTGGAAACCGACGTAACAGAATTGGAGTTCTGTTGTTTGATGTATCCTAGAGGATATACATTTCGAGTAACTATTGCAGAGTCGAGCTCTGGTAGAAGACTGAGTTCGCGTCCGCTAGAGCGTCTAGGGCTTACGGACAGTAGTGCTGATGAGAGCACATTTATAGACCACGTAGGAATCCGCGGATTTGCTGAGTTTGTCAGCAACTCTTGTCTGAGTATACATGAAACGTCAACTTACGACTGCAAGCAGAGATTGAATTGTTACATTGAGAAACGTTGAAATATTGGCTCGCATTGAAAAAAGAACTTTCGTCAACCGCGACTGGACCAGTGGGTCGTATCATCGCCCGTCTACATATCGTCATCTTTCGCAACATCGCCTGTTGCACCGCCGTCTTCAGTATCATCGCCCGTCTACATATCATCCCCCTCTTCAACTACATCGCCAGTCTGCAATCTCACCGCCGTCTGCAGTAATCTCGCCGGTCTTCAGGATCATCGCCATTATCCATACGTCGTTGTAAACGTCTTCTACTTATGATTTTCAAGAACTTGTCTGACACTAACATTTAGGAGTGAACTGTGAATAGTAGTGTGTTGGATCTCGTACGTGCGGAACTGTGAAGGAACAGTATTCATTGTATCGACCAAGAACCTTTTTTTTGGACTGTGTGACTGAGGAATAGATCTAATTAGTGTGTGTGGGATTATTACATGAACGTAAGTGTTTTTGTACTCATTTAAATAATTTCTTGTTGTTTTGAAGTAAAAGGTGGAAATAGATCCACGCTTGTGTTTCTTTCGGGTGGATTGAGGCGTCTAATAAATTTCGAACACGAACACGCATTCAAACAAACACCACACTTCCAATAAACTAAATTAAAGAGAGGAAAAAGGTTTTTGTTTGTTAATCTAGGTTTCGGACAATTTGGTGATCTGACAATCACCTTACACAGTGGCTCTTAACTGGGCAAGGTATGAGCATATTATTGTTTAGCATTTGTAACTAACAGGTGATGCTATCTTTGTATAATAGTTCACGTGTAGACTTAGTTTAGGTTGACATGTAAAGAAACCCCGTTGGTTGGTTGTTGCTTAACCTCCCGCCACAAACTAGTGCATAGGACGGTGTTGCTTAGACAAATTACGTTTACATGCTGCCACACATTCTTGTATTCGGATTCCAAGTTGCAACCAGTTGCGTACTAATTACAGAGATACTATAGGGTTCCCCGCCGATTCAAGACAGATAACTCTCAGGCAACCGAGACTGCGGTTCACTGCGTGTCGGTGTTGTTGGACATTCCACAATTCGATTTCAGTCCTTGGTGGGAAAACGCGCAGAGGTAGGATCGAGTTCTTCCTACCAAATATGTATTGCTTATCTGCAGGTGTTTACCTTATTGTTGTTTAACAGTAGACACTTGAACAGTCTTTGGGATGATGAACCTATCGTACCCTATACCTCGCACTCGTACAAAGAGTTAGACACTGAAAAGTGAAACATTGTTGGTAAGGACTGAAACTGAGAAAGATGTTCATTAAGCCTATATTTTTTATCTATGAATGACGAAGCGCACTATCCAGCCAGTGGAGTAAGCAGTGTATATTTAGACAGACCAGCCAACCGCAGTACAAAACGGACTTAGAAACCGTCCACGTGTGTGAGTCGACCCCTTTGTTCTCAGACGGAAGTTTTACCATGTTTCCCCCGCTGTTCAAACTCCCCGTTTTTGCCAACTCGCCACACTCTGAAGCCAGCTCTTCGGACGCTTGCGGACCAACTGATTACTCGCCCAGCGGGTAGACCGACTGCAGATTGTAGTTATGGCTGCTAAGGTAGCACAATGTCCGTGTATATACATATATTAGACGAACTCTCCACGCTGCCGGGCACTTCGACTGCCAGTACCTTTGTTGGAGTTATTCTTCGACTCTTCTTAGAAAAGTTGGTGCGATTAGAGACGCTAAATTACACACTACTTATTGTAAAATCGACATTTCTTTTAACATTTTGTTTAAATTTATATTATCTGAGCATGTCCGAGTGACAGCTATATGTTAGAAACCTACAGTGACGCCACAGGGATAACACGATGGCTTTGAGTCGGAAGAGGCTACAACAAAGCACTAAAATGCGAAAGCCAATGGACGCTGAGATGTCATAACCGTATGCCCTAACCCCTTCCTCTCTAACTTAACCCTCTGTCCAACCGCACGCAACTTTCGATGGTTTTGCCGACTTGAACGTAAAATGAGAGCGTCACGTGACAATCGTTAGGGGGATAGTTCAGTTGGGATAGCTTGCGGACTAGCAGATGGAGGTTGCTAATTCGAATCCTGGTGTGGCCAAGGATTATTTCTTGGAGCTAAACATTGTGCAAACTCCATTCGGCCATCTCCCCGCACATTAAACTGCCTGTCCGCACTGGCCATCTTACTGCATCAGTCGGGTGGTTCTTTCAGTGCATAGTTTAGTAATAGGACCCTATCCCCCATAGCGCGAAATCACCGCGAGGTAGAAGCACTGTCCCTCTAAATAACCACCACAAACGTTGGCCTTCCTACACTTGCAATGCTCTCAACGTTGAGCGAAAACATTTTCCGAGCATTCTCCGTACACGGCGCAAGACACTTGCAATAGTTTACCCGCCCAATCATCACATGATCATCACGTGTTCGCTCTATGATCACGAACAATTTATTCTGACCGCTGCAGCTTCTGCGACTGCATTTATTTTCGCCCAGCAGTCTGAGAAAACAAAACGGAAAAGACGAATGTGGGTTCCACAGTGCATTGCTCGTCGAAACCAGTTGGGAGCATACGCGTGCGTGTCTTCTACAAGAATATCACCACACGATTCCACCGAAAGCAGACGCTTCTTGTGAATGTCGCATGACAGTTTCGTGACCCAGCCGTCTCGCAATCGACGGGTAAACTTCGCGTACTAAATCTCGGTTTGAATAGTCAGGGGATGTGTTTTCGTATATGCTGGGATGGTGCTGCAAGAGGTCAGTTAAGTGGAAAATCGTTTTTTCTGACCAGATGACTATCAATCGAAGGCCTAACATGATCACGACCAGCGCTAGACCACACTGCACTAAATAGCAGGATTGTTTCTGATTGGCTGACACGCTTGCAACATTTTGAGTCCCTGCTGGAAAATAGCGCGGCGTGGTATCCCCTAAAATGTCGAGAAGCCTCCCTGAAACATTTTCGCTCAACATTGCAACTTCCAGATATGGTAAATATTAAAATATTGCAGAGAACATTGCAAGTGTAGGAAGCCGAACGGACTTTGGAGGTATTTGCTAGGCCAACAAAGATGAGTAAAATGTCGAAACAGCTCTTTTGAGAGTTTTACAACTAGTGTATATTTCGTTCGATGAACAAAATGGGCAAATGGATCGATCAGACTTTGCAGACATACGTTTAAAATCTCTAGTTGAATGTTTTAACAAAACTCAGTAGATGGCAGAGAATCAGAAACTTCGAAGAAGTACATGTGACATGGCATGCGCACTAAGGCTTCGTTGCTATTCTCACAACACCGGAAGTAGGCCTTGATTGGTGTAGCCTTTTCAAAGCTTTCAAGTGCAGTGATCCTAACTGAAGACTATTGTAAACAAGGTACTGCGTGTTTACCGAGTTAAAAATTTTGCGTCGTTCATGTTTACGGTCAACGCGTAATATATAAACTTGGTGCTTCGCATGTGAACGTGCATTGCAAACAATGTTCCCAGCATCCACCAATTTTAAAAAGAGAACGAATGGGGTACAAGAGACGTATACTATACGGTTTACTGGAAGAGCACTAGACGAGATTCGGAATCGCTCTACTTGCGTACTCCAGGTCAAAAGCCTACAAGTAAAACTTGTATGTGTCATTTTGTGGCTAGAATTACATTCGTGACGTCTTATACAACGCCACGTAGTGAAAAAGTCTAAACATTCCAAAAAAACATTACAGTTAATCAGATGAATACGGTGAATACCAAGGGTTGCCTAATAATATTTATATTATTATTAAAAGTAGGATTCAAACTTCCTCTCGATCTTGTAACATCGGTGCCTTCATAGTGGCACAATTGTTTTCAAACGCAGCAACGACCAATTGGGCATCAAAGATTGTGGGAAAAGTTGTAAACCCAGAATTATATATGTGAGCAAAGTATACATATAATGCATTTACAGGGATTAGCAATGTCTGTTATGCATGGAAATATAAACGGACTCCAAGAACTTAAAGCCCACGTTTTTGTCAAAATACCTTCATAATTTCAAATTCCAAGTAGATAGTGTCAGGATTTCTTGGTTTTTGAAACTGTAGGGCCGTAAACTACTAAATTTATACCTGAATAGCCACTGCTTGGGACCAGGCATTCCTTTATTATACCAGGAAAAAATCTGATATCCGCAAGGCTCAAATATTGAGAGAATAGCTATGTAGTGAGTTATTTTGGGATGGCGACAATTCTTTTTAACAATTTAAGTGTGCATGTGTTATGGTCAGCACGTCGCTTCTCTGTAGTCACTGCACTACCAGAAAAGGATCTGCAAACCAAACTGGTCCAGCACAACCTGTAGTGAGGTTAAAATTCTGCTTGAAGAACTGGCAGTTGAGGGACCTGCAGTGGGTGCAGTCACCTTGAAAATCACTTTTAAAACAAAATGTTTAAAGCAAAATAGCAGACCTCGTGTCAACCTTTGGGATGACCTTGACCTGTAGCAGTTGTGTTAACCTCCATGCTGATTCACAACTTCTTTGCCAGCATTAACTTCATCTACCATGCCCAAAGTGTCAGCTCTTCGAAATATATTTTGACATGTCTAAATCATCAAGTACATGTATGTTGAACGGATTTTTTCTGTCTCTGAAAATTCTGTTACGGCAAACTTGGTTTCAGCTACATGTATTCACTTCTGGGACAACTGAATAACTTTTTACCCTACTGCCACTCAGGCGTATACTGATTTTTATTGTTTTCTTGGACCACCCTGTCCACCCTGTCCAAGGACCATGATGAAACTGAGGAGTGCTGAATTATGCCCAGAAATGTTGACTTCATTTTCTGTGATCTTAAAGACTGCAGGAACATGTTTTCAATTTCATATTTAATTTTTGTCATTAAATCAGACATCACCTCTGCAGAAAGCTATTAGCTACTCGACTGTTGTATGCTGCAGATTCGGAAAATGGTGCATGATCATCCTGACGATGAATGCAAGGAAGTGGGTATGAAGACTAGATACCCAGGTCATTGCAGTGGGGGAACAGATGTGATGGTAATAAGTCTACATTTTTACGACGAGCAGATTACTATCATTTATGTTTATAATCTTTCTGCAAAAAAGATTTTTCATCTTGGATTATCACGTAGAAAACAAACTTGTGGTTCGTTTTGTGATACAAGCAGAGTGTTGCATAGAGGGTTATTGGACTGGAATTGTTGCTCGGAACAAACGGACTGTGACAGTGATTGTCCTGGAATGACTTCTTTAAATAAATCTAGAATCCATAAAAATCTGGAAGTAGGATGTTTTCATTATACATCAGAGAACAGTTCAGGCATTTCTAAGTTTGTGCCATACTTATTCCAGCATTTGCTGTGTTGTCATTGCTGTCATAGAATGATTACAGTGACATTCGCAGTACACATGGTTTCTGATAAAAGAGTGGCAAATGATGTTCGAATAAGGTCAGACAAAACACAAGCTGTGCCATATGCAGGCAATATTGAAGCATATTGGATAACAAGATCTTTTTTTGTACTGCTAACTGCAGTTTATGTGATCCAGCAAACATTTGTGAGAAAAAATTTGTTCTTCAAACTGATACTACAGAGGAGCACCGATGACATTTCTTCAAAGAGGCTAAATGAAGGTATTCATTTGTTGATAGGAGATGCTGTCAATAAGATTTTTATGGGTTCTGTATCAGACACAAACACACATGATGCTGACTTAAAACATTCAGGAATTTTCAAATGGTTTGCACCAAGTTTGTTCACCAAGAGTAGCAAGATAACAAAAAGTTTCAAGTCTTTGAAAAACCAGTATCATCTGAGCAGATGTGGAGTAATTCCAACATGGCTGACAGCGTTTACAGTCATGCCAGTGACACGATTCCTTCCAGACACTTCTAGAAACCCTGAACAGGACATGGCTTTTGTTGGGTATCGCCTGGCAACGCTAGGGGCACTCCCAGCAGCATTCCCAGTGTCCAGGATGAAGATTGCTGATGCTGGTTTCTATTACCAAGGAAACGATGACGAAGTCATATGCTACAGTTGCCGGGGACGACACAGAGGATGGGCTAGTTCAGACGACCCTTTTGCTGTTCACAGACAGATCTCACCAAACTGTCCTCACCTGACAGAGCTGAGTGCACCACCCTCCAGTTACAGTGCTGCAGGTCACGATGCCTCAGATTCTGGTGCCTTTCGAGGTCGCATGGCCGGTGGCAGTGATCCGGACAATAGTGAAGATGGTGAACCAAGATATTCAAATGCTCAGCGAAACTCATTGCCTAGAAACGAGGCTGTGTATAGTTCGAATGCTACCAGCGTGCCATCCCAGAGTGCAGCGCTTGGGTTAGGAGTACAGGGCCAGGCAGCTGGCGCACAAACTATGTTCCCCACCCCTAAGCTGGACCTGGGAGGAGCTGTGTACCCCATGTACCAAGACATGGAAAGCAGGAGGCGGTCTTTTGTCAACTGGAACGAGAACCGAGCACCTCCTCTACAGGAGATTTTGCTAAATGGGATGTTCTATGCAGGTGAGTTTGCACTTCTTTGTAATGGAAACAATCTTGGTATATACTGTATTATTCTGAACCAGGCAGGTTCTGATAATGGTAACTCAGCTGGGATTATTTTAAAAACCAAAGTTAAAAAGAACCCTTTAGTCTGAAACATGAGAGTCATTCTGTAAAATAATTTTTAAAAAAACAAGCATTAACCACCAAATCGCTGTGTCATTCTTGAATTTTTCTGCCGAAATTACCCCTTATCGTAGGTTATAAGGAGCTCCGCAGAGCCATTGATTAACTACTGAAGAGACATGTAAAGACAGACACTGGGAAGTAGAGTAAGGGGGTGGTGGGTTCTTTGTATAAACTATTAAAATTTAAAGAAAAAACATACTTTACCCAGTTTCCCTCACAGGTTGAATGGTAACTGGGAAGTGAACATTCTGTAATGGCTGACACCGACCTTTGTTTGGGCATTCCCGATTGTCTACATTTTCTCCTGTATATAGGCCATTGCTAGTGAATGGTGTACATAGGCCATCGCTAGTCAGTCAATGGTGTTGAGAGTTAATGAGCTGATTCAGTTTCCAGTAACAGATCACTGAAGAAAAGTGTGATGCAGGCTTATGATAACCCAATACACACTTCTGGGTTGTTTTAACATTTAGGTTATTGGTAATTTCCACTATACTGCATAAGAAATTTAATTTTAGTTAACAAAAAGGAACTGAGCATAGCTACATTAAACGACACGGTCATTGGCAGCTGTAGCCAATCGCATGGGTGGGTAGCAAGGGAGACGAAAGGGGTTGGGTGGAGGTCATTTACAAAAGGGGTTAGTCGTGATCTGATATGTCTGTTTTTTGCCTTTGTATGTTTGTGTTGTCCTCACAAAGGGGTAATGCCCTGAAACTGTTGATTGATTGTGTCGTTTAATGTAGCTTGGCTCAGTTTCTTTTTGTTAACTTAAGTTCATTTCCAAGCAGTAGTCACATTACTCCTTTATAATTTATATTTATAAATGCCTTGTCCAGTGGACCATTGGTTATTTTCTTTATTTTTTATTTTTTTACAAAGGAAAATTTATATTTGTGGTCAGTAGTAAGGAGGTTTTAAATGTATTGTATTATTATAAGTAATAAGATAAAAAATATAGTAGTATTCTAGTAATGCCCAACCCAAAGCGCGGATTGGAAAACAGCAAAACTCCAAATAATCGAAAGATAGTCACAAAGCTGTAACATATCAAAGTATATCAAGGAGAAATGTTTGTGCTAGTATACTTCAGATTTGATGCACCATACGACTAAGAATAAGATTAATCCATGCAGTCATTTATCTACACACTCGCCTTATCACACATGATTAATTCCATGTTAATCTTTCCTTGAAAAGAGAGTAATTTTCAGTGAGCATAATCATTCCTTATCCTGTAACTCACATCATCTATTAAAATAGCTTGTATCAGAATTTAGTTTTTCTCTTCGCATAAACTTCAAATTCCAAACCATTGAGAAGGTTAAATAGCTTACTCTAATGAAACTACATGTATATCGGCATTCATCTCAAAGTAACCAAGTTCATCACAAAATAAGACAGCGTCTATTCCCACTCTACTCTTATGCCTGCAGTATCACTGTATCTTTTCCTCCAAACAGTCTGCTTACATCTCCTGTCTGCCTTCTCTTTAAGTAACTCTTGAGCAGTGCCAGCATTTTTTTGCATTCATAATGAACTATTGCTAGAGCAGAATGTCCTTGAATTTTCTTAGATGTTTAACTGCCATAACATTCACTGAAAAGTTAACCATGTAAACCCATGCTTTGAGTTCCTAAACATTCAGTTTGTCAGCACTAGCTTAGGAAGATAGGGCTTCAAGAATCCTGCATAGTCAGAATATCAGAACAACACTAGAAGAGACATGCGTTAATGCTTGTCAGCTTGTGAGACATAAACCCAATAATTTTCTCAACAGCTGATTCATATGCCATCAGTCATGCCATGGACCCTTTTCATGGCACTTCCAAAGCTTTCTAGTTTTTTAAAAATTAAATTCCTCTATTGCTTTAGTAAAAATTATTTTAAAAATTGTTATAGGTTAGTCTTTTTCTGGTGGGAGGAGAATAATGGCACAGTTTTGGCACAAGATTTTGCAGTTTGATGCAGACATACGGATTCTGTCTTCACAGGATATGCTGACTGTGTAAGATGTTTCTACTGTGGCGTGGGCCTGAAGTCGTGGGAGCCAACTGACAGCGTGTGGTCTGAGCACATCAGGTGGAGACCCAACTGCGGGTACCTGCAGGCTATCAAAGGGGAAGACTACATTCGACGTGTCCTTGCACAGATGAATAGAGAGGTAGGTAAAGGTAGTTGAAAAAGACACTTCAGTCTTGCGAAATCACAAAAAACCAAGACATTTGTGATATAGGATTGCCTCTGACACTCCCAAATTTAACTATAAACAACATGGAAGCAAGTAAGCAAGCTTTCAGATGAGCAAGTAGGATATGTGTAGTCGTAGTTTTTTTTAAAAAAAAATAAGTGTTTAATTTTAAGAGATAGACCAGAAAAACAAAAATCTTTCAATGTGAATACTGAAAATCAGTTCATTTCCAAACTGTATCCAGCTGCTGACATGGTGTAAAATTCTAGACTTACATCCTTCCGGACTGTGTCCACTTATTCACCTTTCCTTCTTCCGCTAGTAAGCGATCTCCCTGTCCCACCTTTCCTTCTTCCCCTAGTCAGCGATCTCCCTGTCCCACCTTTCCTTCTTCCCCTAGTCAGCGATCTCCCTGTCCCACTTTTCCTTCTTCCCCTAGTCAGCGATCTCCCTGTCCCACCTTTCCCCTGTCTGCAATGTGGAGCTCCACCTTAAATCCTTGCCATGGTGATACTCATGTAGGGTGTTGCTGAAAGGGTAGAATTTGGTCTCTTTTTTTTTTAAACAGTTAGGATTACCGTCAGTAGACTCTAGCTTCTTCTAACGAGATTTTTAAAAAAAATAAATACTTGAGGGTGTAAAGGCTTGAAAATCAAGGCTAGGAGAAAACCTGTTAACAATTTAAAATTCCTGAAAACTTTGCAGACAAGCGCCAAACTTTTTTTCCTTGTTTAATGTTGATTGCTTACCTATATATATATATATCTGTATGAAAAAATGTATGGTCATGGACTCTTCCTGTCCCATTTCTTGTTTCCTGTACCAGCATGGCGATTTGCTTCAAGTAATTTTTAATCAAAGGGAAGTAACTTGATCTTGGCTAGCAATTATAAGTTTAGAAATCTATAAATTATAGGGTTTTGTTTGTAATATGCAAATTGGATGCATTGGGAGTTGGCAGCTTGGCTTGGCCAGGCACACAACAGGGTTAATATTCATAATAACTAGTTCCTGCATCATGATAGATCAATCTTGAACCTGTCTGTTCAGAGTTGCAAACTAATGCTGGGAACTTTCCTGACATTTACACTGACAGGCAGAGAATGGAGATGATGCAAGGGAGAATGTATCCACTGTGAGAAACGATAACTCCACCTTTGTTCTGCCCTCACGCCCAACCATGGCAACACAACCTTCGGCCATTGCCACCACCACGACAACTCCAGTGCTTGCTGCTCCACAGCCAGCATCAAGCAGCACCTTGGCATCACCCTCATCAGCAGAATCAGCAGCAGCATCTGAACTGCCGCCTCAGACAGCAACAGCCACAGCTGTTCTCCAGGGGCACAACACTAACAGTGAAAGAATGGAAGAAGATGGAGAGACAAGGCAGTCTAGCATACGCGTTGTGCCATCCAGTGGTAAGTGGTAAGTGCTGCTTTCTGGAAAATGAGAGGTGGCATTCTATTCTATTAAATTCACCCTCAACATGCAGGTATAGTTGATTACTTCCAGGACGAAGTGCCATATTTCTGTTACTTCACGTTGTGGCTTCATTTTCAGGGTTTAAAACAAGCAAGGGCTGTGACACAGGGGTGGGAGATTTCCATCATGGAAAAAAAAAATTGGGATGGAAAATAAAATTTGTGATGGGTTTGGACATCAAAAATTAGATTTAAGTTACATCATTCACAGAAGAAAGAAGCCACTGGGAAGTCAGTGTGGCTGCTTTCCTTTTGACAGCAGTGCATGTTTAACATCACTGACAGACTACCACACACCAGCCATAGTTGAGATGAGTATTCTGGCCAAATGAGTATTCTCCAGAGTCCTGTCAATAATCTGGAATGAAACTTAAGCTGGCCCAGTCAGCATTAGAAATCTATCTGAATCAGTGATAAAAGCATAGTTCCAATGCAGTATGAAAGAAAAACTTAAGAGCAGTAATATTATTTCTACCTGAAATCCATCTGACTTAATTCTGTGTTAAATGCTGCATTGAAAATGGTGTCCAAAGTGAACACAACAACATAGTCACGGCCATTGACTTTGTATCCACTTCTTTTTCTGTTGTTGGTTTTTTTCCGACTCTCTGTGCTGCATGGAAAATGGCTGGAGAGGGCTTTCGCAGTTCATTTATCCGTGAACCATGCATGAGATTGTTGGGTTCCATGGTTGTCATAGTTTCCATTTTAAAAATGGAAGCGAACATCACCCTAAAAAAAACAAAGAGTCATCTCTAAAAGCTAAAAATGTTGATTATCAGCACCTTCAAATGAAAATGCTTGCTTCATTCATCCTTGTCCTTTGTAAAACCACAATGGTTGCACCCTCAGGCTTGAGTTAGGATACATACTATTTTGTCCGTCATCGCCAAATAGTGTACAGAGTTCCTTAAATCCCATCCTTGAATGACGATCTCTGCAGGTAATGTGGGGGTTTTGAGGAATCTGTCACATTTTTTGTTCTGCCCAAATCATCCTCTGTGCACCCACTTGTGTTCATCCTGCTTGTATGGATGATCGCTGGTCTGATGCCTTAATTCAGTCAGCTTCATATGTGCCTGCACATAAAACATGCAAATCATTTTATGCACACAGTAATACCATGAATAGTTTCACAAAAGACCTTAATCTTCTGTTGAAAATATTGTGGTATAATATGTGTACTTCTGTAACTTTCAATAAATGAGTTGTTGAATTATGCCAGTGCTTAATAAATATACAGGGTGTGTATTTTTCAGTTTGATGACTGGATCAAATTGATAAGTAATCTGAGAGGAATATTTTGCTGTTTGTGGCTAGCATAAAAAAAAGTTTGTCATTTTTTAAAAAAATGTGGGTCCCAGCATAGTCAACTTGTAAGCCACTTGCTGGAATGCATTTTAACTGCATCTAGAGCTTGCACTGTGTTTGATGTTCAGCTAAAGTGTTTTGTGATTTGATAGGATATATCTTGTTTCCCTCGGCAGATGAAAGTGAGCATGAGCGATTGGATCGTCTGCAGCGAGAGAACAGAGAGCTGGCTGGGCGGTTGCAGTGTAGAGTGTGTAATAGGCGGCCCATTGACACCATCTTCCTGCCATGCGGCCACCTGCTTGCCTGTGAGATGTGCACCGCAACGCTTCGACAGTGTCCGCAGTGTCGGGAGGACATCCAGGCTACGGCCAGAGTGCATATGGGCTAAAACACACACAGTGGGAGATCATAAGGTGTGTTTGTATACCATTACAGTTCCACAAAGTAGAGGTCGTGGTACCACAAAATAGAATGCAACATAGTGCCACGCGTTGATATAGCATCATGGTACCACAAAATAGATGTAACATAGTCGGAGTTTCTCACCGCACGACACAGTACAGATCGCATCATGTTGTGCGCACATCCAGGACTTTCCACAACTGGCATCGTCACAAGCACAACCGCACACATAGACGTGCACATACATTATCCAAAATAAAGGGTAAATAGAGACATTTTGAAATTTGAATTTTGAAAGATAAGAAGGAAGGAGAGTGTCTGATGTGAGAGGGCAGGGAGTTCAAAAGTTGAGGGCTGTAGATGGAGAAACAGCGGAGACCATGCCACTTGTGTTTGATGCATTTTTTTGTTGGAAAAGACGTGAATCAGAGGAAGAGCGAGGTGGAGTGCATAGAGAAATTAGATCGGACAATGAGGATGGGGCGGTTCCTGTCGGACTGCTAAATGGATGCATGCAGTTTTGTACTTGATTTGCTCAGACAGGAAGCTAGTGAAGTTTCTTTAGCAGCAAGTAGTAAGGTCACAGTAGCGCGCTTTAAAGATAATGCACACTGCCGAGTTCTGAAGTTTCTGGAGGGGTGGGAGAATAGTATCCGGACAGGTGATGAGAAGTGGTCCTTGAAGCAATTGTTAAGTGTGCGTTCCGTCTCACTGATGTAGAGCAAAGTGGGGCAGATGGTGCATGAGATGGCATAACTGATGTTTTTGTTGTGCAGGTGAAGTGACGTTTAATATTAAAAGTGGTCTTTGGTGTGTGGTGGTGTTGAGGTGTGAAAATGTGTGACAGCGGGAAGCATTGCATGAGGTGGTGCGAAAGGGTAGTTGTCTAGTTTTGATCAAGTTCTCTATGTTGTCACCTTATTTGCCCCAAGCAGCAGTTGCAGGTTTATTTCCTCTTTGATATTAACTGTTTTCATTTATGAGTTGTGGCATGTTTTGCTTTTTATCAGAAAGTGTAATCTTTGAGTAAGTCTTGTTTTGAATTTTCTTTGGTTGCTGTATTAGTCATAGGCTTTTTAAAATTTGGTTTTGTTGTTGTTCCTTTTCAAAAGTAGCATCTGAGACATCAGATGTTGAAGTGAAAGAACTGGTGAATTGCCCCATCTCTTGCTTTATCAAAATCTGCAAATATTCCGTGATATGCCCCCTCCCCACCAACTTTCCCAAAGAAAGCCCGGTTTTGGCTTCTAACCCCTGTTTTGTGGGCCAGATCAGTGTTGTTAGTTGGTAAGCCGTTTGGCTGTGGGAAAATTGTGGCCTATGCTCACAAGATGAACATGGAAACTGAACCTGGTACTACAGTGCAGATGATGGTTACTTGAGCAGATGGTTGATGGAGGAGGGGGTTGATCTGTGGGTTGTTTATGCAGTAGACACACTAAAATTGAAATGATACATCACAAAAATTACTCCCTGAAGGGAGGCAGGGGTTGTTGATGTGTAACATGACGCCCCCTACAAGCCAGCTATAGCATTGTTGTGTAAAGTCACAGGCACCACAAACTATTTGTCCTTTTATGCCATGCTTACATGTACATGTGTGTGTGTCTGTGTGTTTGTGTGTAAATAAGATTAAGGGCATTGTGGCTCAAAGTCTCCGAGGGCATTATGATTTAAAATGTACAAACCTGGGACCTGAAGATGATGATGACTGATTTCAGCGTTAAAACTGGCTGTAAATTTGATACTCAGATGAAACTGTGCATTAAACATATCCAGATATCGTATGCTGCTCGGAAATTCCAAATTATCTCAAAGGGTGGAAATGATGTTAAAGGATTACCACCATTCAGAACTCAAGTGGTCATTGCAAACGACACGCAGTTTACCCTCAGATAAAATGCTGAAGTGCAATCCAGAACCCAAGTTATCCAGTACAAACAGTGTTGGCTAAAGTGCTTACATGCGTGAATCTAGTCGATCACCTGAAGACCATGCTGGAAGTCGGAACTCTCTGAAGACCATACTGGAAGTCGCAACTCTCTGAAGCTAAAGGAACGTAACCACTACTCAGTTCTTGCGCCTTTTGGGGAATATGGTCAGACTTTTACTTATTTCTGAAGGATCTGCATGTACCATGATAAATATTAAATGTTTACTTTATTGTTTTATATCAGTGAACTGCATTATGAAAAGACTCTACCTGTACCGGAGCAGTGCTGTCCACTCCAAGGGTTATCATGACTGGAGGACTGCTTGGTGTATCGCTGTCTTGGATGCATGTGGTTCAAATTCGGAAATTTGAAATATCCCCCTGTAGGAGTTAAGCATTATGGGTTTTTTTTATGACGAGCGATGTTGCTGCTTGACAAGAAAGAATCATATAAATCACGCTGGGCATGGGAAAGGTAGAGGTATAGCTTAAAAGTTGATTATGTAAAAAGCAGAGAAACTACAGGAGCCTGAAGTATACACGACATGCTGTTCAAAGAAGAGAAGACTTTCAGTTGCTGCACACATCTACAAATATTTATAGTATCGATATTTCATCACAAGGAAATCTGAAAAGAAACCTGCACAAGTTATCTGACGGTCCAATTCAGTTGCGAATCATGTAGCCTGAACTCGGAAAAGAAGCCTGTGTCGTGAGAGGGAGGTTGGAGGTATAAGGATGATGGAGGAAAACGGAGAACATAAACCGTGGACCTTCATGCGTAAACAGTACCCCCAGTGGCAAGTCTCGTCACTCACACACGACCGCATGCAGAATATTGAGGTGCCAGACGAGATTCAACAAATTCACGATGCGACACTGCAGCTAGTGCAGTCCTTGACCTCTGAGCTGTTATGGCTATCTCGACACTATGGACCCTAGCTTTTCACTGGAGATTTTTCCTTCCTCTCCTTCAGGCAGGTTAAAACCTGCAGATTTACCACATGCATCTATTATTGCACAGATCACCCGCTTGGTTAGCCCAGCGCATGCATGCCTTGCGCGCGACAGGTATCATGAAAACAGGTGGGACGGTGTCCAGGGCAGGGCATCGTCACCATTTAGACTTCTACACAGTCCTCCAGCGAGTCGACTTGCTTCTTCCTCGCTTCAACCGTAACGGAGAGGATAACAGGCTGCTTATCCTCGGAAACCAGTCTCTAGACACGATGCCAAGCGACATTCAAGACATTCCAGTACACCAAATGACATGACAGAAACCACGTAACGATGTTTACTTCTAAAAGCATTGTGACGTCATGCATTTCGGACGTGGCATAATCTCGGGGATGTGTGCGTGTGTCGGAAATGCACTGACCCGTTTTCTACGCATACAAGGACTTCGTTTGACATAGGGTTCGTAATTGAATGTTCGACATATTTTTTTAAGTACAGATTGTTACGGGGGAGGGGGGGGTGTTGTGTTGTCGTTGTGGCGGCGATGTTGACGATGGCGATGACCGGTCTGCTGGCAACACGGTTGTTGTCAGGTTGGGCCTGTGGTTGTTGGGCGGCGGTTGG
>SMGT01005559.1:32770-43622 GCA_004794575.1 Lanistes nyassanus
ACCCTAGTGACTCTTTCAGTCTTTCTTTTCTTCTTTTTCTTTGATTCTACTTTTTCCTTCCTTCCTTCATTTACTTCTTTGTTTCTTCGTTTCTTTCTTCGCTTCACTTCTTTCTGTTTACTGACACTACTACAAATGAATGCTTTCACTTCTGTTTACTGACACTACTACAAATGAATGCTTTCACTTCTGTTTACTGACACTACTACAAATGAATGCTTTCACTTCTGTTTACTGACACTACTACAAATGAATGCTTTCACTTCTGTTTACTGACACTACTACAAATGAATGCTTTCACTTCTGTTTACTGACACTACTACAAATTAATGCTTTCGCTTCTGTTTACTGACACTACTACAAATTAATGCTTTTACTTCTGTTTTACACTCAACTTCTTTGCTGGCATACAATCTATCACATGATGTTTTGAAACACGTACTTTTGAGCAAAGCAGTACCTGTAGGAGATGTTTTCCTATTCGCCGTGGGACACAGACTGTTTAGATCACCAAGCCAGGTGGGCGCAGTCACTAGGTGTCTCACGGCTTGCGTTCACACCACAACCCATTTGTGCTAACCGAAACAGTTTCTCGTTGTTTCAGGAAACGCTGAATGGTTGCTGATTTGATCTGCTGGACATACTTTAAATGTGAGTGGGTTTGCTTTTCTCTCCAAGAGTCTGAGACGAAAGTCGCTTAAGAGGGCTGAACAGTGGGTGGGTTGATGAACACCATAGAATACTGCTGGTTTGTTATCTGCAACGAAGAAATTTCAAATAAACTTGGATCGAGTGTTGTGTTATGCTGTGGGATAAGCTTCTGGTGTTGTATATGTGACGATGCGTTTGTAACAAAGGCGACACAGGCCAGACTACATCCGAAATATCCACTCATCCTTTTTACCACCAGAAGGACACAAAGAACCCCCCCCCCATCACCATTACTACCTCCACCAGAGTCTGGCATTTGTCATGAAAAGCAAATTAACTGATTCGCCAGTGTCGTGCAATGTACGACTCATAAACGACAACTAATTGCAGATATGAAAAGTGTGTCGATGAAGCAGACTACGTCACGACCCCCACCCCCGTCCATGTCAGACGACCTAGTGGGAGCACGTGTTTTGTGTTCTTTCACTCTTCTGTCACTCAGACAAAACTCAACACTGGGTAACATAAATAGGACCCACCAATATTTATTATCACTCAGGAGAGTGGACGTAACTTAAGTACCTTTATCATGTCACCTCAAGCTCAAACACCTAGAAAAATTCGCTCTCAACTACTTCACACTAATTCCTCATGGTTTCACACATAGTTACGTCAAGAACAATAAAAAAATCAGACTTCAACTTCAGTTCAACACTCAATCGTCGACCACAAATTCTCCCTGCTCTCTACTACTACAATTTATACATCCGGGTATTCACTCTGGCATAACAGTGAAAATATGCTGATCACGTAACTAGGCAAATGACGGATTACTACATCACAAAGCAACAACAGCAACAAAACAAAACCAAATTCCCCACAAAATCCACTCAATAGCCAGCCATCGTAAAAGACTGGAAAAAAGTTGCCTGCTATCTTTCAACCATCAAACTTTCAACCATCAAACTTTCAACCATCAAACTTACAACCACCAAATTTTCAACCATCAAACCATCAAAGACCAACAAGATCTTCTAAAGATGCGTCCCTTATCTCCCTAGCTTAACCTTCAACGATGCTAACGAAGATCTGTACTTTAATTTAATTGCTAAATGTTCACTTTGATGTGCTACCAAAGTAGTATAGTCATGTAAAAAACGAGCACTATTGAGGAGGAGGAGCAGAGGAGGGCCTTGACCTTGACCGAGTGACCTAGGGGTGATTGACCGACCTTGCCTTTGACCGCGTGACGTCATGACCTTGGGTGGGGGTGAATGACCTTGGGTAGGGGATGAGCCAATGGGAGGAAAGTTGGCCATGAGGGGATGTCATGGTAGGAAGGGAAAGAGGTCAAGGTCACACGTGGAAGGAAAGTGCGCCCTGGTTTTGAACTAGGTCACGAGTGCACAGGAGAGTAAAGTACGCGCTGACCTCTGAACAAGTGGAATCATGTGACGTCTAGAGGCTGCCAGCCGACGGAGATGATAAGATTACACGACTGTTTAGTAGAGCGCGCGTAGACCTAAAGCGCGCGAAAAAGGTTGCTGGCAGAGGATAGATTACTGTTCAGTGCGCGAGCGTGGGCGTGGGTTATCGTGGGTTAAAAAAAATCAAAGCTGCCCCCCTTTTTTTAAGTAGATTTCTCTGTGCTGTAGAGGTCAGAGAGTGCCATGGATCCTAGATGGAAGCATCCCTTTACAGCTCTGATTGCAGGTCCCACGAGAAGTGGGAAAACCTGTTTTGTGCAGCGATTTTTAGACCATCTTTCTGAACTGATTGACCCTATGGTAGAAGAAGTCATTTGGTGCTACGGTGAATGGCAGTCTGGATATCAGCAGAAGAGAGGTATCACATTTGTGGAAGGGCTGCCTGAGGTGGAACAATGGCAGGGAGACAAGCGCCGATTGGTCATAGACGACCTGATGGCAGAAACGGATGATCGAGTGACCAAGCTGCTTATCAAAGGAAGTCATCACACAAATCTCAGTGTGATGTTTATCGTGCAGAACCTGTTTGGAAAAAACAAAGAACAGCGCACCATCAGTCTCAACAGTCACTACATTGTCTTGTTTAAGAATCCCAGGGACGCGTCGCAGATTACGCATTTGGGTAAGCAGATGTACCCATGAAAACTCAAGTGCATTCAGGAGAGTTTTAAAGATGCAGCATCGGCCCCTCATGGTTACTTGCTGCTAGACTTGCGACAGGAAACACCGGACCATCTTCGCTTGCGGACTCACATTTTTCCCATGGAACAGCAAGGTATCTATGTTCAAAAATAAAACAGGAAATGTCAGCCTGTGTGAGACGCCATGTGCCCATGTTGGAATTTTTGTGTGACGCCAAAGCCAGCGTGGTCAAAGCCATCATGAAAGGAGCATCCCCTGATTTGATGAAAGCCATCAGCGAATGGTCTTTGAACGTTTTAAAAGGGCACGTTCACAATATAGCCACAATCCCATCACCAGTAAACTCGGTTTTGAAAAGACCTAGGGCATCAGCGTGGGCGGGGAAATTTTTGATAAAAAATAAATAAATAAAAAAGAAAAGCTTTTATGTCAAGAGTGCGTGAGCATAATTGGTGGGGTTATATCTGGTAATCTGATGATGAGGCGGAGAAGGAGCGACCTTGACCTTGACCGAGTGACGTCATGACCTTGGGTGGGGTGAATGACTTTATATCTGGTAATCTCAAGAAAAAAGCTTCTAGGTCGACTCTGAACAAGTTGTTACGTCTAGAGGATGCCACCGGAGGCATATGAGTAAAACACGCGCCGACCTCTGAACAAGTTGAAGCATGTTACGCCGACCCCGCGCAAGCGAAAACCACTCTCCCCCTCCCCCTCCCGCCAACATGGCACGGACTGCACTGCCTGCCATCCACGCGCCTTCGCAGTGATCCTGGAAACACTTGAAATCGCTAGACCACGTTTACACATTCTTGTTTTGCTAATTGGTGATGGTTACGAGAAGAACAGTCTTACAGTTCCAATGCTCAGGGCGTTATGTTCAGACACGAGAATCGGACAAGGGTCTTAGTTGTTTGAATCGGTGGCTGGTGAGACAATAGATTTAGGTGAAAACTCATTCGGCTGCTTCAATAATATGCTCGGCAGGAGCTATCCTTTCTCTAAAAAAAAAATTAAATAAAAATAAAAATTCGGGAAGCGAATGAAGATGGAAACGATTATTCTAAGACTTAGTAGTCATTTTTTGCGAAAAAACTGGAGCCAGTGAGGTATCAGAAGTAGGATGGGTTCCAATTTGAAGAACGTCTAAAAATGACCATGAAATTCACTTGAAACCCTCTAAAAGCCAAAGGCCAAAAGTACAAGTTGAGACTAAAGTCTTTCCCCATCCTTTTCCCACTTGGCTTTACAGTAATGCTGGTTCCTTCTTATCTTCTGTGATTTCACTGATCAGCACGGGGTCAACAGCGAGGTCATTCTCTCTGCTCTGCGCTTCTAGGCCGCTATATTTTAAATAAATACATCAAACGCTGAGCTGTTATTCCAACCACCCTTTCCTTTTTGCACTTGCCTTCTCTCCAACTGAAATACTCTCTTTCCCCACGCGCACAAGGGATTTGCAAATGGTATGTTTACGGCACTCGCAGCAGTAATGCAGCTTTAGCACTGTTAAAACGGTTCCAAGCCCGTGTAAATGCAGAGGACTGGCTTTAATAAAAAAAAACTAAGAAAAGGTTTTACTTCACATCCAAACACCCAAAACAAAACAAACACTGCGATGTGAAATTTTTCTCTTTATTATTTATATACTCATACACCTATTTTACACTTATCTATGTTTTTAAAAAATGAAGCTTTTTAGGTACATACACACTTTTTATAATAGCACATCTCACACTCAAACACATCAGATAGTCTGCTTTGCTTGGTCTGGTGTTAAACATGCATGTTTTCAGTCTTTTTACACTCAAAAGGTGGATGTAGCACCAGGGCTGACGTGGTTTAGGTCTGTTGGTGTTTTCACCGCAGAGGCAGCTGGTTTCGTAGCAGTTCCTTTTTTCGTCCTTTTAGGGTGTTTGCTGACACTCTCTGTCATTGTCTCTTCTTGAGAAGACTTCTCCAACTCAGACATTTTCTTGTTGTAGTCTGCACACAGTTTGTCTTTGATACGTATGAGCTGAGCAAATTGTTTCTGTGACAAGGGGATCCTCGCCGCTTGGACTAGTCGTCCCATCTTTGTCACACGAGGGGCATTATGAGCCCAGGCCGCCAAAGGATGAATTTCAACAAACTGTCCTTCTTCGATGGCTGTCTGTGTTGGTGGTACACTAAACAGTTCGAGTCCAGAGTGCATGCATTCACACGACTGAGGGTGGATGAGCGCCATTATCCAAAGATGTCAGAAGACTCTCGCCTCTTTTTGCTGCGTGGCTGTCTCTTTGTAGAGTGTGCTCGACGTTGGCTGGCGTGGCGTTTTATTTGTTTTTTGGCTGGCTGTCCAGGGCGCGCCGCTAAACCACTTCCTGATATGTTTCCTGCAGCATGGTGGATTGCCCCATGCAATAGGCGCTTGCCCGCGTCAGAGGCATGTTCTCTGAAAGCTTCTTTGATATCACGCCCTTTTGACTTTGATGTAGGGGTACGTGTCGGACCATGGTTTCTCACGTTTAAAAGAGGAAAGCCTCTGACCTGGAACGACGAAAGTGCAGCGTCACCACCGTGTGACCATGGGGAAATGCCAACTCTTGTCCTGTGTCTGAAGTTATAAGTATTTTCACATGTTCAAACTGAAATCGGCTGAGTGGAACGTAGTGAGGTTTGTCAAAGATGGCATGCACCAATTCTCGCTTGTGATCCACCATAGGTAAGGTGCACAGGAGTGGTACCATCACATTCCCCACAGGTCTCGGGTGGACCAGGTCACAATAAATAAACATGCTTTTACAGTCTTGGTTAACATCGACCATTGCAGAAGCCGTTGAATTGACGGGCCCAGTAAAAAGGTCTTTCTTAAAACCAAGTATATCTCGCTCATTTTCACAATAGCATTGTCTTCCACCACATCAATAGACGCGTTTTTGGTAGCCACACTGTACAAAAAAGTCACACGCTGTTTTTTGTTGGGTAGACGACCCAACACCTGGTCACATTAAGGCTTGGATAAAAGCCTCACTCGATTCGTAAAAACCGCCTTTCGGTATAATTTTTTCGTGACAATCCGTGGGGTTCATCTCGTACATCACTCAATCTTTTAACGTTTGGGGTGGTCCAGATCTTCTGTAGATTATCCAGATTTGATCATCGGGTACATTAGCATAGGTATTTGTAAACTGGATTTCAACCAGACCCACTTCCCATTCTCCAGAAAGCTGAATGGGTTGTGGAAGCTTGATAAAAAAAATGACTGGCTCTGTTGTCAGGAAAGTATTTGGCTGAGCTGTTGCTAGGCAGGGTCAGGTACAGACTCATGATTGAGGTGGTGGCTCGATTCTTGGATTAGGGAGTAGATATCCCAAACAGCTGCTGAGCAAGGCGATCCAAAGTTGATTGTCCGCTGGGTCGTTTCCCCGCGTCAGACTGAACAAAGAGACGCCGATGACCACATAGATAATGATTATCTGACACACAAAAACAATCTCTGAGCGAGGTACATGCTTTCCAAAAAATCCCACAAAACAGATTTTCGAGGGTGGCTGGTGGTGGTGGTGGTGGTGGCGGTGGGTCGCAATGAATGAAGATCTGTCAGGGTCGCTGAGGGGTCTTCTTCCATCTTTTTTTAGTCTTGATAGCGTGTCACCTGCCCTTTGGAAATCCAAGAATTAAATGAAGGGTCATAACCAAACCACTTCACTAAATACTTTTTTTGGCCTCTGTCTCCCTGACGTTCACCTAAAATACTTTCGATGCGAAAGACTTGCTTGTCTCCCACTTTTTGAATTTCTTCTTTATAAAATGTACCTTTTAGTTCTTCTCCTTGATCATCTTTGAGGAGATAGGTCACCGGGGTTGAGTGTTTTAAACGACTGATTGTAAACAGTTCTTCTGTCCAAGAAGGTAGATAGCCTTTCTGAAAGGTCCGGCGTGCTTTGCTGATCCTCACACGATCTCCTTCTTGAAATAGTCTACTGCGGCTGCTGCTGCTCTGTGCATTTTCTGTTCCTCCATACAGTGTCTGCCACACCTCTTCTTCATTATCATCATTGACCTCCACAGGAGCCCTTGTCACATGTCACTACTAGGTTATCACCTGTCACTCTTAGTTTAGCCTGCTAGCTCCTCCCCTTCCCGACACTTTGGAAGGTGTACGCTATGTCATTAGCCATGACAGGCTGATAGCTCCGCCCCAACCTAGGCTGGCCAGAACCGGTTTACTCGAGGTTAATGCGTCAGAACGCCTACTACTTAAGGAGGCAAAAACGCGATTATTGATTATTGATCACTTATTGATTCAGTCTGTATAGCTTCCGAGTTGTGTATCGCAGAAATAGTTGTTTCAGTAGTGACAAGAGTAGGAGCTCTATTGTCGGTCACTTATTGATTCAGCGTAGAGAGCGGGATCATAGGCCGTGTGGCAGTTTGATTTCCTCTTGCTTTAGTTTGATTATCTTCATTGTCTGATTCCTCGTGGTATGACGTAATCAGGCAGCGTCTTACCCTAGACACGAGCACGGTGATTCTCTGTAAATAATCTGTAGATATATTTGATGTTGTCGAGCCAGTTAGTGTTTGAAATTTATGTTGAATAACGGTTCGCTGCAGTTGTGTCTTTTACGAGGGTGGGGGCTCTTGAGCTAGAAGTGTTTTGCCTGTGTGAGACTGAGCCAACGTGTCAGAGTATGAGAATCTTTTCCCAACAGGTGGCAAAGCTCGCCTGACTGAGGAATGCTCGTTCCGAAGAAAGCAGCACTGAAGAGAGTCTGAGATCAACGCCCATGTGAAATACACCAGCTTTCAGTTTTGTGTGCTTGACAATAAAGACACTATCATGGATGCAGCGTCTCCGAGGCCTACACTCCACAGGCGCCGTCGTATCACGATTTACACAACAACCTCAAAACTAACAGTTCCAATGTTACACTAGTAAAAGTTCGCATCTCTCAAGCCTCTCCTCTCGTTATCTTGTCTCCGTGACGTATTCCCGATATGCGCCGCCGTTCCCGTGAAATACACAAATTTCTCGCCTACCTGGCTTGCCCTTAGGTTAAGAATGTAGTCGCACGGCTCACTCTGCGTCACTTCGGCGATCAGGCGGGACCCCAACACAACTGTCCCACCGCCCTGGTCTTGCCACGAGGTCGCCTCTTGTTCGCGCCTCTTCCCACTCTCCACTTTCAAATCTGCAGGTGTCGGCTCTAGGGCGGACGAATCCTGGCGTTGTACAGGGGTCTCCTTACCCCTACCTGGAACTCCTAAGTTTTCCTAACTTAGTACCTAGCTTCGAGCTATGCCTCCATCGTAATCAACATGAATCCTTTTCCTAGTGGGATGTCACCTCGTACTTACATATTAAATCTCTCGTTACACGTTTCTTTCCATTTACGATTTCAATTACACAAACATGGCGCCCACTCAAATAATTCCCTAACAATCAAGTTCGCTATACAATCACGTCTCACTTCCCGTACAATACTATCACGACGTAGTTAACGTACAAGAACTCACTTCATGAAGAAAATATACAATCTAGCAGAAGTTTCTGGAGGGCATATATCAGGGTTTTGCCCAGTAATTTAGCACATATAACAGAAAAATATTAACAAACAAACAAAAAAAATCCTGCTGATACACAATACTTTCAGTTCAGCGATTGAAGGAGCAGGTAACATCAAACAGTGAGTACGTTCCATCACGTTCCCCCACATCAATCAGTTCCTCACGTCTTTACAGCTCTGAGTTCACAACTAAACTATATTACTTAACTTCTCTTTCACTTTCCTAATGTGTGAGCGATCTCACCCGTTGTACACATGAAATAGCGCGTCATTCACTCTACCGCCACCACTAATACAAACAACCCCGCCAACCTCACCATCACCACTACTACAGCCACCACACCAACGTTGTGCAACGTTACGTATTATTTTTTCATAATTTCCACTTTCATATATTTCTGCTTTATTTATTCACAAATCTTCCCTTATCGTGCAATTCCCCTTATATTCCAGAAGATAAGATTCTGTTGTTTATCAGAATTTCTGGAATATATTCATTGCATTGTAGACTTGCATTAGTTTCGAGCTTTCGTTGTCTGGAAAGTACGTTGTCTAAATGCGTTCAGAAATCTGGAGAATGCTATTGCAGAAAACTGTACAAATATTCTGCGAGTTATTTTCAAAACATGAAAAACTACATACAGTCACTGACAGTAAGGACGGGGGCTGCATGACCATCTTAGCACAGCCAGTAGCTATGACCGTGACGTCTGGGGGATTCCTGCACACGCCATTAATATCAGCCAATAGGCTGCCCCGTTACACGGACAGCAAACTCAGACCTGCAGGATTTATTTGTGTCGATGAGCACATCACGTATGTCCCTCTGGAATCTTTGAACCGATTGCACATCAGCAAGTCGATACCGAGGTGTAAAACTTTGAATGCACTGGTGGCTCATAAAACTTGGTGTCAAAATAATCTGAACCACAAACCTCATCGATAAACTATTCCTAACTCCTACAATCGTAACAATCGATGAGCCAGGGAAGGGGTGGGAGAAAGAATACGGGTGCGTCTATTGCCTTTGCAGTTTCTGTTTGTTTTGGTGATAGTGTAATCAGAAAAGGTATCCTTACTGAAAACTTAAAAACACACAGGAAAGCTTGTGTGCGAGATCCGGGCTTTTACTTCCACCTGGCTTATCACGAATGATCAGCAAGTGACGTGGCACTCTTTGCTGACGATAACGACGGCGTTACATGGCGAAATCTCAGGCATTCAACAGCCACGTACCAAAGAACCCTTCTGAGAAACTTCTTGACAGACACAGCAGTCAGTAGGCCCAAAGATCACACTGAGCGCTGAAACTGGTGGCAGATGAGAATGTCAGTGTCAGGACTGAAATCTTGTGCACTAGCCGTTATCATTATTTTTGGTTTCAAGGACTTAACGGGTAAGTACCAAAAGGTTTCACGGATGTACTTGCCAGGAAAATACTAACTGGTTTGCTTATGATCTTGCCAGTTTAGTACCAACAGCTTTACGTGTGCACTTGCCAGGTAAGTACCAACTCGTTTCCATACGAGATCTGATTGCCAAGAGGTTACCGACAGGTTTTCTTGTGGTTGACATTTTCTTGTTTACTTTCATAACGCCACCTCGATGGTAGGGCTGCAAATCAAGAACCGACACTTTAACCGATTGATGTTGAAAGAAAATAAAGTGTCTAAATAAAAAAGAAAAGAGAAGATAAATATCTATTTGCTGCTAATCAATTTTCAGTCAGTCAAGCGTCTTCTTATAGCTGTTTTAATATATGCAGATGGAAGTTATGAAAAAGGGATATCCCCAATCCTTTTAAAATAATGTGGATTTGCACGACGTGGTGTGGTGGGTGTGGTAGTGGTGACGGTGAGGCTGGCGGGGTTGTTTGTATTAGTGGTGGCGGTAGAGTGAATGACGCGCTATTTCATGTGTACAACGGGGGCCACGTGTAGCCTGAGTCACGGAGAGACACTAAGATCGACGGACAAACACATCATCGACACAAAATATTTGTAGAATGTTTGTGAGTGCTAGTTATTTTCGAAGTGATTTTGTTAACACCATTCTTATATAGGCCTATCCATAACAACGTCACTCAATAAAGATTTTGCTGTTGCCAGTTGAAGCCACCTGCCGACCGGGATGGAAGGCGACTTCAGGCCGGTGCTACCTTCTCGTCCTTCAGGAAGTTGAGTTCATGGACGCAGTGGTAATAATAATGGGACGTCTCGACACAAACAACAAAAACAACAACAACAACAACAATAACAGACAGACAGATCGACAGACAGACAGACAGACTGTGACGTGGCGGGCCGTACCTTAACTTATTGGACTCGACTTCTCAGAATTTCTGGACAAACGTTTATGGTGATCTCGTAAAATGTAGATTTAATTTGAGGAATCGTCACCAGAACTTTTACTGCAACAGGTCAATGGTTTCTACACCAGAGGGTGACGACGCTATGAAATAATGTGAATAACTAGAGAAATCTACCGAGGGAAAAGATTCTCATACTCTGACACGTTCGC
>SMGT01005559.1:56425-69690 GCA_004794575.1 Lanistes nyassanus
AAACGTCCGTCTCGTACGGTCCCTTGCAGTCGTCGGCTTTCTCTCTTACACACACGTCAGTTGTCCTCTCTACTTCAACATAAACTACGCCTTCCTATTCTCGCGCTCTGATCGCCTCTCAGTGTTCTAAAAATAGCGCTTAGTCACCGCTCACTCTGACTACCTTACTCATCACGCGTCATCGCTCGCATGGCACGTTTCCGTGACAAACATAAACTTTAGCAGGCATATAACCATTACAACAATATCCAGACAGAGGGCCAGGCACCTAAAGAACACTATCCACAGTCACTCTCCCTCACAGACTCATACACAACCCACAGTCAGACACGAGAAACCTTTAATTCTCAAGACATATTTGTTCTGTAATGCTTATTATTGAAGATAATGATTTTCGTCACATTTTTCTGTCTTCAGTCGACGCCACGTGTCCACCATCTTGGGAGATTTATGCAGACCGGCGCTACCATTACGTCAGCCAGCGTTTTTTCCATCTTTGAAGCAGTGGTAAAATGTAGAATTTGATACTTATTGTAGGTGTAAGACAGACAGAAAAGACTCAGACAGGCAGAAAATAATATGACTCATTGCACATTTACATTAAAAAAGGTTATCCGTAACAAAGTTTCTGAGCTCAAAGGTGATGAAGAAAGTGGATTAGTTTGTTAAGAATGTGACCCCAAACGTAAGGATTGTGGGAAAGGATAGGAGAGGCTGCCAGTATTTGCGTCATATTAATCGAATTTAAGTTTTTATTGAATTATAATGTTACCAGGAAAGAAGCATATGAGAACAGATTTTTCCGCCACATGATTCTAAATAGGCAAATCCAGCGAAACCCTTGACCTCTTGAATGATTTCTTGGAAAGTCCGTTTGAAAGTACCTGCACTTCACCCAGTCGTAAGTGGATTTAGTGCCTGGAATAGAGATTAATTTTTCTATCAAAAGGCGTTGGTCTCTGGGTGAGTCTGACAACTCGATGACTTACTGAAGTCAACTGACGGGTCGACATTGTAAAGCCAACTTACTTAACCCAGTCCCCCCCCCCCCCCCCCCCCGTTTCTGATACTTTGTTTCGCCCACGCTCGTGATAAATTACAGTTTGAAATTTCTCATCCAATAGGCTTACTGCAAGAAGAATAGAGCCAACCTTCTTGAAATCAAGTCTGACAAGGAACAGTTATTCGTAACCAGCTTTTTTAACCGCACAAATGGTAAGAAATGCGAAGAAATGTTTTCCTAAAATAACACATTTTGCTTAAAACAGACTGTTCCTCTCCATGCTGCATAAACCCTTCTCAAGCGTTACGTTTATTGCAGCTATTTGCTAGAGCAGGAACAATTTCATCAATGTACACAAAATTTAAATTTGTGGAAGGTTACTATCTTTACAGCGCATGGCAAGCCAGCCGAAAAAGTGTACTTAAAAATTTCAGCTGGAATTTGGCCACAGATAACCGTAAATTCAACACCTAGTCACTAAATAAGACTCAGAAACAGTTGAAATCTTTCTAACATTTGTGTCTTTGATACATTTATAAACAGAATACCCAAGTTCACCGAAGACAAGATTATGCAACAAAATATGTCAAATTAAAATTCCCGCAACGCAGCCAGACCACAGTGTCGACTTTCCTGACGTGTTTGAAAATTGACGGATGGTACGGCAGACAGAACAGACAGACGGAGAGACAGAGGGACAGACACTCTAACACCCAAACTGGAAGAAACATGAGTGCTAATATGACGTCCTTTGGTGGTCTTAAGGTTGGGCAGTGTGGCTTGGCATCACCGACATGGAGCAAGAAGATCGGTGGGTATCGTTCAGTACCTACACCAAATGGGCGAGTGGAGAGCCGAACAACTACAAAGGACCTCAAGCCTGTGGAGATACTACCAAAGTTATTGGTATGACAAGGTGCCGTACTCGCCCTGAGTTTATCTGCGAGATGAGGTAAACGAGTTGGAGAATTGTTATACCCGTAATTCCTCCCACCTGCCGAGTATTTGCGTCCCATTTGGTTGCGATGTTTTGTGCCGAAACCAGCATGAAGCTTTTAATGATTGTCGCGCTACTTTATTAATTCTGTTCTGCTTGTGGTGGGAAGTGTGGTATAATGAAAGCTACATATACAGTAGTATATGCCATACAGAGGCAGGGCAGTCATTCTGATTCAGAGTATTTTCTTATTTGCTGCTTGTTCGTTGTTTGTTGTGTCCTGAATGCAGTCACCTGTTTATGTTTATGCACACAACAAGAAGTCATTCAGAAAAAAATTCACACACACACCCTCACACACGCGCGCACACACACAGTAAATATTCATTTACATGCTTCCTTAGCATTTTACATTTCCTGTTAGCTCCATTGCATAACTGTCATATTTCAGACAAGCAAATATATGAACTTTGTCGCAAATTCTCCAACTACTGTAAAAACACATAATCCTATTTAAATGTATTATTTTAACAGACTTTTTGCCCATACCATCAGATCCAGCACACATGAGTTTGTGTATGGGAAAAATAACATGGGATAATTTACAACAGCCTAAAATGCATTTTTAAAAATCAGATGATACCTACCTTACGGTAAATATTTGCAGAAATCAAGACAAATAGACATAAAGGCATGACCATTAAGTTGTGCAATGAGCATTAGATATTCTGGTGTAAAAGTATATTGTTAGGACTGTGCGTGAGAGGAGATTGTTGGTGGAAAGACTCGAATCTGTGTGAAGGAAGAAAGGGTGGTTAGTTGTTGATTCGGTTATTGTGGATGAGAGTAAGGAGAATAGTAAGTTAGTGAATAGTTGGTAAACGTGCGGTGGTAGTGGAAGTTAGTTGGGAGCCGCCGTGTGTATCAGAGAGATAAGTGCGTGATTATAGGAGAGCGAGTGCGAGAGTGTAGTTAATAAATAAGGCCGGGTCCTTTTAGAAAAAACTACATCGTCTCTTTGTGTTGTGTTGTGTTGTGCGGAGTTGTGCGCAAAAGAACACGCCCCCACACCCTTGGTCGCTTGAAGAGAGTAAGCTAGATGGCCGAGAGAGTGTGTGTGACAGAGGGAGGTTGGAGGTATAAGGATGATGGAGGAAAACGGAGAACATAAGCCATGGACCTTCATGCGTAAACAGTACCCCCAGTGGCAAGTCTCGGCACTCGCACAAAACCGCATGGAGAATATTTAGGTGCCAGACGGGATTCAACAAATTCACGATCACTGCAGCTAGTGCAGTCCTTGACCTCTGAGCTGTTATGGCTATCTCGACACTATGGACCCTAGCTTTTCACTGGAGATTTTTCCTTCCTCTCCTTCAGGCAGGTTAAAACCTCCTGCAGATTTACCACATGCATCTATTATTGCACAGATCAACCGCTTGGTTAGCCCAGCGCATGCATGCCTTGCGCGCGACAGGTATCGTGAAAACAGGTGGGACGGTGTCCAGGGCAGGGCATCGTCACCATTTAGACTTCTACACAGTCCTCCAGCGAGTCGTCTTGTTTTTTCTACGCCTCAGCCGTAACCGAGAGGATAACAGATTGCGTATCCTCGGAAACCAGTCTCTAGACACGATGCTAAGCGACATTCTAGACATTCCAGTACATCAAATGACATGACAGAAACCACGTAACGATGTCAAAAGAACACGCATACCGTTTACTTCTAAAAGCCTTATGACGTCTCATGCATCTCCGACCTGGCATAATGTCACGGGAAGGTTCGCCAGTTGTTACGGGTATGTGTGTGGCGCGGGGCGCGCTTCCCCTCATCTTCAGTTTCCCGTTGTACGTTGTGGCGCTTCCCCCAGTTTAGGTTCCCTTCCTCCGCCTTGGCTGCTGCCTCTCCGAACTCCACCTTTGGCGAGTGTCAACAACGCTGACAGTACGACGTCAGCATTGCGCCTCGACATGTCACACACGCACGCTCGCGCACGTAATCTGTATTCCTCGTGTACTGCAGTCAGCGATACGAATACAGTTGTCTCAGTTCGAGTAAAAATCCTCTTTAATGCTTCAATTAGCAGAACACCTCTCCTGCAGTGGTTCGCACAGCTACTGACACATTGCTCTATAGCGATCACAAAAGTCGACCGGTGTCAAAACCTTGGACAGCGAATGTACCAATCATTCGCCTAGTCGTCTGTATACGACCTACATGCAGGCTGTGGGGAAAATCCTTTGCGTCTACAAAACATAATTAAATAATTAAAATCTAATTTATTAAATTATTTCTTCCAGCATTTGTGAGGCACACTTGCAGCAATCACCTAGATTTCAAAGACAATTGCAGTTTTGTTTAAATTTCAAAGACATTCACAGACTTGAAATCACCCCCTCAAAATTCACAGGCTTTCCAGGGTTTCAAAGACTCGTGCGAACTTTTCTTTCTCTTTCGCTCCATCTTTCTATTTAGTGTCTACCCCTGTCTCATTTTCTCCCACACTTCGCATTCTACAGATCCCCACGTGGTTTTGCATTGATTTTAGACAACCGCGCGATGATGTATGACAAGTACTTGTATTATGTACTGTACAAGTTGGTGGTATGCTTTTTGTGGCATTGTGCTTGTTGACTATAAATTAATTATACTTGTTCTGAAAGTTAGAGTCAAAACGTATTCAGTTGAATAGTTAAACGTATTCAGTTTATTGCATCCCGTTTGGAAATGCTGTTCTCCTCTTTTGAGTTTAAACAACTGTAAAACTACACTTGGTAATAATTAAACAGTTGTCTTGTTTTATTCACTTGCTGATTGTGTTGTCTTCATGCTGATGCTGTCCGGCCCGTCTGCTTGAGGTTATTTATCTTCTAGAACTTTTTCTTAATCATATGTTTGTTTAAAAAAAATCTTTTTTCTCCTTTCCTTATTCTGTCTCTTACTCTCTCTCTCTCTCTCTCACACACACACTCTCTCTCTCTGTTGTACAAGCTATTACATTTTTAAGATTTATAGCCCTAATTATTTATCTGCTAAACTTTTTTGTGATATTCTCGGTACTTTTTGTGATGGCAACTCGATAATCGTAGGCGTTCTTTGTGCAGGACGTTCGCCTTTCTGTTTCTTGGTTTCAGAATTTCGTGGGCGCCTTTTTGTTTCTTCTTAATAAAATCCCTACACCGATTTCAAACCATAATAATTGCGACTACTATGCCTACAACAAGCACGCTTCCCTTTGTGATTATATTAAAAAAAAAGAATCTGGCAAGTGTGATGCCACTGGGGTTCCGGGTTAACCGTGTCCACTCCTGTTTATTGGTAAGGTGCCACTATTAAGCTGTTTTTCCCCTGTTAAACAAGCATGGCTACAAGCTTAGAGATATATTTTGTCCGTTTTAATTAGTTCACGCATTCTTTCTGAAATAAAACACTTATCAAACCGTATCAACAGTCCCTTATAGTAAATGAAAAGAACATTGGGATGGGCGCTGTACTCAGTCTTTTCTTTTTTCTTAGCACGTTGATCAACATTATTTTATATTTCACGTGCAAGAGACCGAGAGACTACTGTGTGTAGTTTGATACTGGGTGATACCAAATCACAAAAGCATGGGACTCATAATAAAAATAGTTTATGACTGTGAGTTATATCAGTACTATATTATATGTAGGATCTGATTCACGTACTCATTAAAAAAACACATAAGCAGATGTTTTGCAAAGTAATGCTTCGTCAGCATATTGGCAAGGTGTCAAAAGTTGGCACGAGTGATGAAATACCACATTCACATTGTGTAGACTGTTGCCGTATATAACGGATCGAGACAGAGAATGTTTTAGATCTGGCCCGATAAAACAATGTGAGTATATCGAGACAAGCCCCAGTGACGAATCCAATGTAAGATTTACTTCTTTCAAACTTACTCTTTTTGGTTTATGCTGATACAGACTGTAAGTGGTAGAAGCTTTGAAGACACTTCTATTCAGCAAACCCCACGATGTGTGCTCGAGGTATGTCGTCACAACAGGTAACCTTCGGTGCATTATTCATCTGTAAGTTGATTAAACGCATTTTGATTGTCAAAGAGCTGCACAGAAATACCTCTGCTCTTCACCAAGACCTTGTGATACTCGCGGCATTGTAGCCCCTTGGACCCTGTCATCACCGGTCGATGGGATTTTCCCGATGTGACGGCCGATTGCGAAATGGAGCACGTGGGTGTTCGCTTACTACGCTCTTTATATATTTTTTAAATAATCATGTCGATAAAACCTGCACATGGCAGGTAGGTTTGTGAAATCCACGATTCCATCTGCAGTACACGGATGAATTTGTTATAGCCTATCGTGACCAGAAGAAACCAATTACATAGTCTCGTTGGTCTGTTATTTCTGCCGCTGTCTTCTGGCTAAACACGTGCCATCACTGAACATCGGCTGAAAAACGATCTTCATTGACTATAAGTATCCTACACAAGCATCGGGCTGGGCTGCACGCGCGTTCAGATCTGCACTCCTCATCACAAGAGCGGTGGTAAGGTCGACTTGCCCTGTATATTTGACGTGCACCATTACGTATGAGCAGGCGATAACAACGTCAAACAACCCGACTCTGGGCTGTTGTGTATTCTCTTTTTTATAATTTGGAAAGCAACTGTTTTGTTGTGAATAATCTGCCTTCGAAGCATTTTGATGATATACGTCATAATTATACAGTTTTACTTAAGAAAATAGCTGATGTAGATTATTACAAACTGTTACATAATATTAACGCTTGGAGTCTACCAAAAGTTCACATCTAATTGCAAGGAGATCACTTCAACGTAGTTTTAAAAATAAATTATGTTTTAAATGCAAGAAACAGATTTTTCGCGTAAAAGTGATCTCCATACACTTTTAAAATCAGTTTGCATTCTGATCATGATCATCTGTGACTATCCTTGACCCATTAGTTTTACAGAAGTTTTACTGATAACAGCTGCAGTGGCTGGGATGCTTATTAATAAAAGTTGTCGGGTGCTCACGTGGACAAGGAGCCTTGAGGTAGGCTAGTAGATTGACAGTGGTGGACCGGGTGGGTGTGGAACCACCGGAAGAAAATGAAGTTGACGAAACAAAGAAAAGACCCTGTTTTGTGGTGACATTTAAGACTTGAAGAATTGGAGTAATGCGTCTGAACCAGCTAAACTATTTTTTTAATAGTCAGGACTCAAAAGAGCAAATGCTGTTTTTTTCCTAGCGTTAACTAGCCTAGTCAGGGCATCAACATTTCTGTCAACAAAAAAAAATCAAAACCAATAAGCCATGATCCATGTAACTGTGGCAATATTCTGATACAAGGGTTTTTGTGTGGGGCTTGTACAACATTAATAACTATGATGGCCTGTTGCAGCTTAAGTTTATGGCTTGTCAAAATGACATGTGAGGGACTGTTTGTGTTAGGCACCATCTTTTTATTTCAAAGGATTTTTTAAAAAATCAGGTAGTTAAAAATTTAAAGCAAGGGAACCGAACCAAGCTAGAACAAGACAAAGACGATCTACATGTTTTGGGGCACTACCCCTTCCTCAGGGCGACACACACAAAAAAAACCCAACAAAATCAGGTAGTGTTACTGTAGCTTTATTACCTGATAAGATCTGTGTTCCACTCAGAGGCATAACTATACAAAAACTTCCATCGCTGAACAGAGAAAACTCTATGCAAGGAAACCTTCATCAACTTGAAAACCCAAGAATGGGTTGGCGTTTGGTGGTGTGTGAGGGAGAGGAATAGGACGCCTAGAAGTAAAGCTGAAGAGCAAGAGACGAGATCAGGCCAGCTCGGGTTGTGATGCAAACTTCATTGTTACACCTCCCCCAACCCCATTTACACACTGAAATTTAGTCGCTTCACAAGCACGTGCAAACATATGTATAGTGTAAGGTGCTTGTTTGTGCATGTCAACTTTTTAATCCTCGGCTTCATCTCGGCTATTCCTGAACGGCTCCTAGAGGCATGTCTTCAATACCCAAGGGGGAGGGAAGAGGGGAAGTAAACTGTTCCTAGTATTTTTTTAACTGGCCAATCCTTCTGTCTCTTTCCAGACAGAAATCCGATTATCACAGCTGAATGACATCCGAACCGAAAATTTCTCAAGGAAAGATCGCTGCACTATAACTGGATGGGCAAACAGGTACTCGGTGTTGAAAATCTTCCTTTTCTCCTCCATTTGCTTGTGTTCGCTTTCCCGGAAGTCTGCGGCTGGTGTGTACTGGCAGAAGGAAGCAAGAGACGCGTTGTCATGTTTGCTGATTGTCCACTTGAAAGAACAAACGGTTTCGTCACACGTCACGTCGTCAAAATGTCAACTTGCGCAGTGGTGCACAGGTGCCTCTGGTGTGGACAACAGCAGACTGTCAGAGAGGACACTGAGGTGCAAGCCAGCGTAAGCAGAAGTGAACTACGTGAACTGCTTGAAAGACGTGAAGGAACAAAGGAAGAGGAAGACCAGACGCTTACCATTGCCTCGTCACTACTAGCAGATTGGAGGACAGCAATTTATGAATTGCCGAATCACGGTTTCCAAGTCAGACCCAACAGTATAAATAAAACTGTGCGCGAAACAACTAGTATTTTTCTGTTAATTTACGACATCTGCCAAGTAGCAGAAAGTCAAGTAAAACACTGTCGAAAAGTAAACAGACCGCACTCAGCGTGCTTGTCGACCTTGGTGATATCACTCACATTGTGTGTGAAGTTGTCTTTTAGGTCGTCGGTCGACGACCGTGGTCCTCAGATGAACTTTATGCAAGTTTTCGTACAATTTACACAGCGACGGAGGGTGCATCGGGCCTCACAGAATGTAGAAGGAAAAAGATGCAGACATACGTGTAACGTTGTTAAAACGAATGTTGTTCGACGGGGAGAACTTTTACAGCCGAGTCTTGGAGTTTTGTCAAACACCAATACAGCGAAGTTTCTTGGCGAGGTGTTGGAGTTCACTAACACAGCTATATTCAATAGAGTAAGAGCGGTGCTTTCCGGATTACCAGAAATCTCTTATGGTGCATGTGTCAGTATACCAATGAAAACTTACTTTAGTACACTTTTAAGTCTGTTTGCGCTGTATTTTTCGGTTTCTGCTCACAAGAACTTACTTAGTTTGAAAGAGATTGCCATTCTATGCAGCATTACTATACAAACGCCAGGCTGTTTTTCAAATGAAGAATGGTTCATACCCGAGGAACAAGAACATACGTATCATATAACACGTGTAACCTTGGGTCAGTATGTCTCGACTGTTATAGTTTTACTCATTCTAGTGCTTGCTTCTCTTCTTAGAGACAGGGCGTTTAATTTAAACTCTCTGACTGAAAAGCGTGAATTTCTTATAGGACTATTTTTCGGAAAGCAGTTTAGCACACACTGTGAAGCGAACTGTTTGAAACAAACAAAGTCTTGTACACATTTAAACCCAGCAGGGCAAAGCTTTGACAGCCCATCGTGTAGAGCTAGCAGTGAGTGGGAATACGAGACTTCATCCTCCCGTCTAAAGAAGACTGTGGACTGGTCCCCTCCTCATTACTTCGGTGACCTCTTGCCTTACTCCTTCTCGAGAAAAACCCTCGGCGGTGGTCTGAAAAAATATTCCGTCCTCCCTGAACGACTACATACCGGGATCAACCCAGATCGAAATCCGATTCCAGTATGGTTGAGGAGTTTTGTGGTTTGGCCATTGCACAGATTCTTGCCGGATGCCTCGAGAAATCCGGAACAAAACATGGCTCATGTGGGGTATCGGCTAGCCACCTTGGCTGCTCTTCCAGCCACATGTCACGTGTCGAGGGTGAAACTGGCTGACGCCGGATTTTACTACCGAGGTGAAAGTGACGAGGTCGTCTGCTACAGCTGCCAAGTGCGACACCGAGGCTGGAGCAGTTCTGACGACCCACTCTCGGTGCACAGACGCATCTCGCCTCAGTGCTCTCACCTGAGCCAGGGTGCTGAAGCGATGCCAAAGTGCCAGAGTTGTAACCATGGTGACGCCAGCAGTGCTGGAAGCCAGGCTTCAGATGCAGGGTCTGAAACAGGAGCCTTGCTCAACGGCAGTGGCCCAGACCATAGCGAGGATGGCGAGCCGAGACATACGAACGCTGGGCACTCCACGTCGGCAGGCGTGCCCGACCCGAACTCATCGTTTGCCTCAAGGTCCTCCTGCACAACCTCCACCTCCCAGGATGCTGCTGATGCGGCGGGGTTGCATAGTGCGCCCTCTGGAGGTCAGGTGGCGCGTGCTATGTTCCCCACCCCAAAGCTGGACCTGGGAGGAGCAGTGTACCCCATGTACCAAGACATTGCCAGCAGGAGGAGGTCTTTTGCGAGATGGGATGAGGCGCGGGGCCCGCCTCTGGAAGACATTCTGTTGAACGGCATGTTCTATGCAGGTAAGTGCCCTGCCCTGCCCTGCACCCGGATTGCATCTACTGAACATGAGATATTGCATTCATTTCTCTCTTTTCAATAGGGGCTCTAGCATGCTACAGTGCAGCCGGCAATGCTAAATGACCTGCTGCAAAAGGAACAGCTAGGAAGAAGCTAACCCCATCACTACCCCCCCCCCCCCCATCCCCACAACGAACAAAGAAACACAAATTCCCAATTGAGATTCGAAAACCTATTTTTCAGTTCTTAAAACCAGTGTTGTAGCTACAGAGCACTTCGCTGATTCTGTTCATTCTAACCATAAGAACCTGCACCAGCCGAGACGTCACAATGTAGCTTTTTATAACTACAATGAACACAAGATAACTCCAACAAAGGTACTGGCAGCGCTATACATAGCCGTATGCAGACGCATGTGACCAAGGGAGCTTATCGTAACCAAAGAGAGGGCCGAAAGAAAGGAACTTGGCAGATCCTAAAAAAGATCTGCCATCCCTTCCTTTATAACGGCGCTATTCTTCACACAGCTAGCCCTCGGTACACAACGTGTGCATACAGAGAATCCATGTTAATGAAGTCAACCCGCTCACTAAGCTTGTGTTGACAACTAGGATTCAAAGACGAACACAACATAGGACAAATACATGGAATCCTCAAGGTGCAGATTATAATTAATAAAGAACAAATGAGGACCAGCGCTGGTTCTTTCGCCCCTCTCTTTGCTACGTGTTTGGGTACGATAAGCTCCCTTGGTCACATGCGTCTGTATACGGCTATGTATAGCGCTGCCAGTACCTTTGTTGGAGTTAACTTACGATAATTTAAGCGCTGGTCCTCATTTGTTCTTTATTAATTACAATGAACACAACCTGCCGTTGTGGTCTGTAGCCGAATGGTTAAAGCTTTGGGTCATTGAAGATCAGTGTTCGAATTTCCCATCTTCTGTTCAGCGTTCTCTTTTGTTCTTTTCCTTTTTTGCCGACGTGGATGTGTATGTCGTCAGACGGATTCAATGGATGGAAACTGGGTGCAGCCAGCCTGTCTGCCTGCCGGCCTTCCTTCCTGTCTGTTCCGCCCGGCGCTTGATCTTAATTATTTTCATCTTATCTGAAACACGCACAATTCATTCTTTTGATCTCAGCTTTAGTTTGACTTCTGAAAAACATCGATATAAATGTCGTCAGACCTTGAGCACAAAAAAGCTACACTCTTTACTTTTTTCCCATCAAACCGGCGGAACTGTTCCTAACAGCCGGGTTGGTGTTTTTTCTGCCACTGTAATTGGGTGTACCCAATTTTTTTCTCTCCGTCTTCCCCTAGCCCCTGTATAATTAGTCGGAAATCTTTCTCTCTAAAACTTCCGTTGCAACTCCCTTGTTTAAAATAATGACTCGCCATTCGTTAAGTTTGAGTTAGCGATAGCATCGGGCAAACACGTTAATGAGCACAAAAAGAAGCCGTTCCTAACTGCGTAGCGATCAGCTGACCCCGTCACTCGTGAACTGCTCTAATTCGGGGATTTAGCAATTTGCGCGTAAGCTGGGGTTTACCCGATTACGCAGTAACCAAGTCTTATGATAGTGGCTGATCAATTATCGTTTTGCGCAATTCTATTGTTCTTGCGATGAATTACGCAATATCCCAAACGGGAAATAGCCAGGCGATACTATCACAAGGATATGAGTAGGATTCTATTTTGGTCGTAAAAAGTCAAGGCAGACAGGGTATGCATGAATGGTGAATTGGTCATACACACCAGTTTGGCAGACGTGCCATACCTGTGAACGCATTCACACATGTAGGTGTTCGCTCCGCGAAGACCTCCAGTGTGTGTAGGCGGTGGTATTTTGAGCTTCCTTCTACCCCGCCTCGGTGATTCAATCAAGTGAGTACTAACTCACGCGGTGGTGAGTGGGTCACTAACGCCCAGAGTAGACATGCCGCAGCGCTGACTGGGTCGAAATAGACGTTAGTCGTGGAGGAAACGTTAGCTCCATGGATGTGCATGAAGGCCGACACTTGCTAGGTTTACGCCCATCTTCGCGCGATGCAAAGAGGAAGGTTGCAGCAAACAGCAAAACAGACTGTTGACTCGAAAGGAAGGTGAATGAACTGGGTGTTAGTCAATCATATTTCGAGCACAAAGACGTTTTTTACCGTTAGACAAATCCAAACTGTCTCGTGATTTGCCGCCAGTGTATATCGAATGACTCCGATGCTGCGCAACATTCCCCCCTTTAAAAAAATCTTTAAAAGCTTCTGTTTTAAAATACTTGGTCTAAATTTATCGATTTTTTTTACTGATTTTCAAATATTTCAATATTTTATATTATATTTCAATATTTTATATTATATTTCAATATTTTATATTATATTTTAATATTTTATTGTGTATGGGGGTGAATGATTAATACTATGGGCATAAATAAGTATGACAAGTATGTTCTACTTTAGGAAATTCTGTGCAGAGTGCTGCCCACTGGCATCTCCAATTATAACGATAATATATGTTTTAGTCTTAGAAAATGTGTGACCGGCTTTCAGAGTTGACCCTCTTTAGCTCACACCTGTGTCTCGAGCTGAGGAGCGGTGGTGGTTAACTAGGACGCTCATCCCAAAATACTCTTATCTGGGCCGTTATTCCCGTCGTCGCCACTCACCAAGTCATCCTTGTGTTACCCAGGGAGATGAATTAGCAGTAGGCCTAACTCAGGCGTCACATTTAAGGTTAACGTTTTAGTCCTGCAGGAGTCTTTTTCAGGCCCCATTCCAGTTTGACCTCAGCTGGTTCCAGCCAGCATGGCTATGGTTAACCAGAATATCAGTGAGTTCGAGGCAGTGTGGCTATGGTTAACCAGAATATCAATGGGTTCCAGGCAGTATGGCTATGGTTAACCAGA
>SMGT01005559.1:75853-91051 GCA_004794575.1 Lanistes nyassanus
GACTGGTGGGTTTATAACCAAGGCTATAGAACTGGTGGGTTTATAACTAAGGCTATAAGACTGGTGGGTTTATAACTAAGGCTATAAGACTGGTGGGTTTATAACCAAGGCTATAGAACTGGTGGGTTTATAACTAAGGCTATAGGACTGGTGGGTTTATAACCAAGGCTATAGAACTGGTGGGTTTATAACTAAGGCTATAAGACTGGTGGGTTTATAACTAAGGCTATAAGACTGGTGGGTTTATAACTAAGGCTATAAGACTGGTGGGTATATAACCAAGGCTATAGAACTGGTGGGTTTATAACTAAGGCTATAGGACTGGTGGGTTTATAACTAAGGCTATAAGACTGGTGGGCTTATAAGTAAGGCTATAGGACTGGTGGGTTTATAACTAAGGATATAAGACCGGTGGGCTTATAACTAAGGCTATAGGACTGGTGGGCTTATAACTAAGGCTATAAGACCGGTGGGTTTATAACTAAGGCTATAAGACTGGTGGGTTTATAACTAAGGCTATAGGACTGGTGGGTTTATAACTAAGGCTATACGACTGGTGGGCTTATAACCAAGGCTATAGCACTGGTGGTTTTATACCTAAGGCTATAAGACTGGTGGGCTTATAACTAAGGCTATACGACTGGTGGTTTTATACCTAAGGCTATAAGACTGGTGGGCTTATAACTAAGGCTATAGGACTGGCGGGTTTATAACTAAGGCTATAGGACTGGTGGGCTTATAACCAAGGCTATAGCACTGGTGGTTTTATACCTAAGGCTATAAGATTGGTGGGCTTATAACTAAGGCTATAGGACTGGCGGGTTTATAACTAAGGCTATAGGACTGGTGGTAACCAAGGCTATAGGACTCGTAGGTTTATACGCACTAGAAACTGAAGATTTTTGTTAATTTTTTCTTGGTTAAATTCTTGTACTGCCACCGTGCTGGAAACTATAACAACATATTGAAGGACATAAGAAGGGGTGACATATTGGGTGACAGAGGGAATGAAGGTGGGCGTGGGGCTCAAGAGGGGGCTGGGCGGGGAAGATCACGACATGTCGCCGAGCTCGGTTTAACTGCAGTCCCTGGGGTCACTTGTCTAACGAAGCCAACTTCCCCCCCCCCCCCGTCCGAGTGAAAGTTTCTTGTGACTCCCTAACGGGCCGCGCCCGGTGACGCAGCGAGCCCCGTGTCTTCAAGTCCGCTCCTTTTTTCTCGCCGTCACGCCTCTGCCCTTTGATCTTGCTTAGATTAGAGAGCAGGAGCCCAGGTACCCCACTGTTTGATCAAACCTCACCTGCCGTACCCTTCCCTACTTTCCAATTCCCCCCATTTTTAAACTAAACCACAGAGTAAACGCTCCAGGTGAAATTGCATGGCTGGTGGATTGTGAAAGGTGTTGCTCGGTACCTGGTTACAGTTTGTCGCCATCTTTTAATTTGGGGTGTCTTTTTAAGATAATATATAGGGTAATGCTGGATAGATGTATGCACCGTGCAATAGGTTAACATAAACAGCAATTTATTAGTGCAAATGCGCATGCACTCACGAGAGAACGAGAGAAAGAATTCTTGCGTCAATAACAGAAAAGGATATTTGAAATTAATTAGATGAACTTCATTCCATCTTTTCACCTTTTCAGGGAGGATACACCCCCGTCCGTTACGCCCTTTTGCGCCGTTCACCTTAGAAACTTTCTGACACGGAGATCGCCCCACTTTCTGTAAGAGATTTTGATAAAGGGAGAGTACCTGAGACAATATTTGCGTGGAGTCTGTGTGCGTAATTTGTTTATCACTTATTTCCCTTGCATCTTTTGCTATACCTGTAACGAGGACATCCGAGCATGGTGGATTTTCCTCGTGGTTTTTTCGTTTCGTCATCACCCCCGACCCCCACCCCACCTGGCATCCCACAACTTCCCTATTCTTCGTTTTTGTTGACTCACATGGTGATACATGCGGTGAAGAGTTCAACAGGTCGTTAGTTTTGGTGTAGTGTATCTTGTATTGCAGTGTCTCTCCATGCGTCTGTCCGTGTCTGTCTGTGCCTTCTGCTGCCAGTTTGTACTATTATTTGTACTCAATGAAAAGTCTGATTTGGTCCAAAGATTATCCATCTTTTGTATGGTGTACAAATCCTTCTGCAAACCTGTTTGCCTTTCCAAAAACCTTTTCTGGGCTGTGGACCTTTTGTGTCGAAGTTTCCCAGGTCCATGGAATGTCTGCCTGTTTTCAGAAATTCCAGCTTTATTAGACAAACTATAATTTGTAAGTGCATCTGGGCCACCCGCATATCAAAATTTCGACTGTTCTTCTATAGCCTGCCAACTAAAGCCTTTTTTGACTTTACTCACCAGAAATTTCTGCTATCTTCTTTTAGGTTTTTCCTCGTCCTAGAAAGTTTTCTTTCATTTTGTACATTCATTGGTCTACTGAACCGACGAGGTGGGTCCAAACGGAGCAGTGATAATGATACATGCATTTCCCGTAGCACGAGTCGTGACCCAGTCAAAAGCTACACAGTCGTGTTTGCTCCCAGAAAGGCCCGTTATGGCGTGTTCCCAATGCGTTCGTCTGTTCCCTTCTTGAAATTTTACCAGCACATATATATGATCTCGATCAGCACATGAGATCTCTACGAACATATGGGATCTCTTTCGTCCCGCTTATCAGTCTGGTACAGTTTGATATAAAACTGTATTTCTCTACCAAAACACATGCGATCTCTACAGCAAGTGGGAATTCTACCAGCACATGGAATCTCTATCAGCACACATGCGATCTCTACAGCAAGTGGGAATTCTATCAGCACATGGGATCTCTATCAGCACACATGCGATCTCTACAGCCATAAATGCATATTGGTATATCTGGAAACTTCCCCTGCGATTACGCTACAAATAGAGATGTAGAGGGGATTTTATTTTATTTTATTTTATTTTATTTTATTTTATTTTATTCCTTAGTATTCTCAACGAGCGCTGTTCTCGATGTTATTGCTGCTTATCTTCCGTGCCCCTCATTACTCTCTAAACCAGTCGTCCACCCAGACACGAAGCTACTGCCTTTGATGGCTACCCACCAAGATGTCGCGTTCCGCAAACACCGACTTGTATTACAGCCCGCCTCAAATCATCCGCTGTGCCCAATTATTAACCCTGGCTGGACACCCGCTCAACACCCGAGCTTCTTTTGTGGCAGGAGGGCTGTCAGCGCGCAGGTGATGAGACTGACAAGAGACAAGCAACGTCAAAATCTGGACTTAGTGGGCCGCGGCCATATTGATACAGTAGCCACGGACAGAACGCGTTTGCCGCCCGCCATTGGCCGCCGGCTGCTTCCTGGCCACACAGATTACAAGAGCGCCAGGCCAGGAGCGTGTTGACACTGGCCACTGGCCACTGGCCGTGTGGTAATTGCCCACTTGTTTCACCTGTGGTCGTAGCTGCAGCTGCCTCCTTCAGGCCATTTCTTTACCGCCCCACCCCCTTTTTTCAAAATGCAGTCCGAGAAAGACATCCAAAACACGCTGTTGCAATGTTTGAGTAACTTGAATGAACTTGACCATATGCGATCGTCTAAAAGCCGGAGTAGAAATTTAATTACTGTAGGATCGCAGCCTTAAAATGATTTTGGACACACTGAACAGAAAACTAGAGTATTGCAAAACCAAACATCAATCATTAGACTATCGAAAAATCTAACAGTAAAGTGACTAAATGGCTGATGAATGAAGGGGATCCTCACGGGTTTTCCATAGTCATTGAACGGAGTCTAAATCGTAAAATAGTCTCTTTCCATCATGGTTCCTTAAATGTTTGTCTGGATCAGTAATGCACGCTACTCGAAAAACAAGTTAAGAATGCGTATTACCCGAAATACAGAAATGTAATGTTACCAGAAATACAGGAATGCATTTTATCGGAAATAAGTCTTACCCCGACAATATGCTTTTAGATTTTGATAAGGCGATGTAAACCACAAGCAGGTATTGTTTTCTGCAATATCTCTCTCCCTCTCTCTCTCCCTCACACACATGCTTTTGTGACACGCCTTAACACGCTCGCAGATGGAAAGATACGCACCTGTATGTTTTTCACACCTTAAATGTAACTTGTGCTGATTAAGTTTAATAAATTGTGTAACATTTATGTTGACGTTGGCTGAATGAGTTGCCTTTGTATGAGTGATTTTTAAATCTCATACCCACTTTATGACAGACTGGTTAAATCAATACACTATCAAGTCTCCCTCCCTGTCCCCCCCCCTCTCTCTCTCTTAGAAATTTCCGCCGGCTGCTGGGGACAAGAAACATACAAGGCTTTCGTCAACTCCATTGCACTGGGACCGTGAGATGTTTTGACTCGTCGTCTCTTACTTTGTCCCACAGCAACCACAGGCTTCAATGTAGACAGCCCGACCAAGTTTGATTTTCTTGGCAAAGATGACTTTCTGCTAACTTTCTTGTGCGCCTTCTCTTGATACAGTGTGTGTGAAGGGGGAGGGGGAAAAGGGTCCTCTGCTTTCTTATTGCAAGCTTGCTTTTCCTGTACCCATCCCCTCCAACTGTTCCTAGGTCAAACAATCCCGAAGTTTGACAATTTAAGGAGATGCGGGTCAGCTCATGAAAAAGGTTTCTCGTGTTTCGTTTGTCAAGTGTGATGTTAGGCCTGACTCGTGCTGCGGCTGTGGGCCCAGAAACGCTGGTCTGTTAGAAGTGAGCAGTATTCCCGGGATGGCGCATGCGAACGGGCTGCCCACACCCGGTCCAGCCGTCGCATCTGCATACATGCAGATGTTCGTCTGGCAGCCTGGCCAATTCCGTCTAAATACCTTGTTGTAGTTGTCCTCCGCACTCACGTGCTAACGAATGGGTCTAAAATTGTCTCGGCACATGCTTATGGTTCATGAACCCACCCACCCACTCAACACTGGCTGGCTAGCTGGCTGACTGGCGGGCTGGCTGGCTGGCTGGCTGGCTGGCTGGCTCGAACCCACCCAACTCATTCACTCACTCACAGGGGTGGGGGAAGAGAGAAGTGGTGCGACAATTACGAGTCAAACTAAATCAAATCTCAGAACACATTGAACGATAAATACTAACTATGCAGACATATATCGTAACGTGTCGAGTAATACAAATAACTGAAAAAGCAAACCTCAAAAACATTAGTTACGTTATTAACTATAAAGACAGCTGCTATGGGACCCATAAAGTCCCTGTGAGGACATAACACTGCCACAAGGCGAAGAAAGGCGAGGAAAAGTAGGCTCCCTCGACTAATTAAGATGATGCACCTGGATCGCGATGTAAATGATCTTCGGAAAGGGAAGTCGAAGAGGGTGGTTGGGTGTGGGGGCAGGATAGGAGAGTGGGAAAACAGGAGGGTAGGATGGGGAAGGTGCTGTGACTGCTGCCGTTAGACTGGTGCGTGCTGCGCAAACATGATGACATGGGGCGAACATGACGCACAGCCAAACGACGGTCGGCGTGCAGCGTGGTGCGAGATGCCGGTGTGGCTTACCTGTTTCCCCCACCCACCTGCTGTCCACGTGGGCCCAGGTGACGTTAAAGAGCAAAGTGTCACGTGCTGTGTATGTGCAACACGTAATGTAGATGTGAGATACCAAGAAAGTATGGCACATTTGGGCATAACTAATTAATTGCAGACGTGTCGATGATAATTTAAAATATATAATTAACTGGGACCAAAGATTATTTTGTCAAATACGTTTAAACGTGCTTGTTTACATAAATAAGCAAACAAGCAAACTAAAAATTAAATAAATAAAAGTCTGAAAGTGCCAAACGACGGGGGGGGGGTGTATAACGTCCTGTGCATGAAGGATGAAGTTGCTTGAGACAGATTTACGTGCTGCCACACGTGGGACTGCTGTCACAACATGGGCTTCAGTCCCACCCAGTCACATTACACTGACACCGGGCCAACCGGTCCTAGTACTGTTAGCTATAGTGCCAGGCGTCTGGCAGGGCAGTTATTGGATTGCAAATTTTTACGTCTTTGGTATGACGGCCGGGATGCGAACCACCGACCTCCCGCCTCGGAGCGGAAGAGGAAGGGGGCGCCTTAACCTCTAGACCACCGAGGCGGTCAAGCGGCAAACGAGGGCAACCAGTACGAATCAGCCATAAGTTTGTGGCACACAGGGAGCTTGTCCGGAACAATTTTTTAAAGCGAGCCGCGGAATCACTTGTAGGCCAGTGTGCACGCTCGTCATCTACTGGAGGTTTGCTTTAGTACATTTGGAGTCCAGTAGACTGTATGTGAAACGGGTTGTCTGGCATAGCTTTTAAAGACTTGGGCAGCCTCGTATATATATATACGGACACAAGTGAACAGTTGCTGAAAGTGCCTTGGAGGTTCTGGATACAGTGGGAAACAAAATGGACAACTATTTACAACACCTGTCTGGCGTTATTGGTTTGTGACACATGTGAGTGCAGGCAAGGCACTAGCTTACTTTAAAGAATTATGTTTTACGACGAAATCACTGGATGTGAAAGTCTTAAGAGGAGAGTGAACAAGGAGGTGACACAGTAGTACCATCTTACTCACCTCCCCCCTCCACACCGGATGTGCCAGAACTTTCGAGGTTAACCCCCCACCCCGGATTCTTAACGCTTTACACCAGCCCGTCAACACCTTTCTGACATTTCCAGTCGGCAAAAAACACCCAGTCGTTGTCGATGCTAGATTAGGTGACCAAGGTAAGCCTTCCCTCACTCCTTCTGCTTTTCGTGAAGTTAGAGCAGGTCTGATTAATCTGCCAATTTACAGCTAAACTTAACAGTTTGACTTGGACTCTGACCCTTGACCCTTGCTCGGCGCACCTGAGCACAGGTAAACTATGAAGAGAGTACAGGTAGGCATGGGGAAGAGAGTTCCTCGTTAGCCGAGTGAGTACAACCCGCGCACCTGCTGATTAGCAAGTCCGTCTTCGGCGGACTGTCACTGTGTCAAGTGTCCACACTTTTAGGAATGTTCAGAAATCTGCTTCTGGCTAAGTCTTGTCGCTTCCTCCGACTGGCCTTGTAAACAGCTTCGCTGCAATGAGCGAAATCGATTTAAAGTCAGTTCACAGCTGTACTAACTGTTACATTGCATTCTCAGCGGCAAACACTTTCGCACACACAGTCCGAGGTTTGCATCCTTGTGTTCACTCCACAGTGAAAATGTCACGTGGGATCTAGTGTGTGAGGTCGAGGCAGTTACTAGCAAGTAATAAGCATCTGATAGCTCAGTAAACTCACAGAAGTTAAAAAGAATTAGAATGTCTCCAGAACAGAGTGACCAGAAAAACAACATAAACATCCACCAAAGAAAAGAAAACCAGTTGTTAGACTTTCGGATTTCTGAGCTTCTCCATAATCACGTGATTCCGCAGTCTCTCACCATATGGGGCTTATCCTGGAGGCAGGATGACAACGAAGAGTTGGTTATTAAATTTCGTTCGTCATCTTTTAAAAGTCTGGGAAAAATAATTAGACCTGTCTAGAACCTTGAGTTCTATGTCTCACCCATGTTTGTATCAACAGAGACTATAATAAACATGTCATCCCCATTTGCGTCATCATAAACTGTAATAAACATGTCTCATCCCTGTTTGCGTCAGCAGAGACTAATAAACACGTGTCACCCCTGTTTGTGTCATCTTGGCTATTTGTGACGTCAGATGCACTTTCAGGGGATGGATTTCATGACAAAAAGATTCTTCGTAGAAGATCGTAAAAGACCGTAAAAGACCTCTGTATGAGTCGCAATGACCAGCACAACACCGACCCATATATTCCTTCTTTCTGGGTGTCTACCTATGTCTGCAACTTTCTGTTTCTTGCCTTGTTTCTTTCTTCTTTTTCTCCCAATCCCTCGTCTTTCTCTCTATTACGGAAATGCACAAGAGTACACAGAAGGAATGCTAGGTTCCAAGGAAGGGAGCGTGAAAGAAAATTTCCACCATCGGGTCTCGAGTCTAAAGCTGCATGTCTGCACACATGCTGTTATGTGCACCGTGCAGTGTCCTACACGCGAGCCCTGAGTCAAAAAGCATTTCTTAACCATATTTCTTGTACAACAGGTCAGAGGACAGTCATACGTGAGAACCCACCTGCTCACCCGCCTATGGGGCAGCCCAGTCCAGGATGCACACTGCAGGCCACAACGACATACAACACTGTACACTTAACGTAAAGAAGAAACCGTGTATCTACTAAAATACAATCAACAGGACATGATAGGAACGTGCCTTTTTGCTGGTAGGATTGGGAGATGGCATTGGTCGACAGTTAATAGCAATAAAAAACCATGAAGCATTCATCTACCTAAAGAAGTTATTTATCAACATTTTCTTATATTGACCCCTTTGTCTGGTGTATCACAAAGTCACCAGCAGTTTGTGCGACTGTTGCAGACAATGAACAAATCTGGCCCCTACCTTTTCCCCCAGAACAGAGACGGCGTGGCTACAAAGATGGAGTGGGCCAGGGACATAATCAAAGCAAGTAGGAGAGGGAGGTAATCAAAACAAGTAGGAGGGGGAGGTAATCAAAGCATGTACTGAGACGCTTTGAGAAAACTTTGATTACTCGTTAAAAGTCAAAGTAAAATACTCGTCGGCCAGACTAATTCTCTAAAGCATACAAAGGGTGGGGGAGCTAAGAGGACAGTGCTTGTAGAAACATTATTTCGAGGCCCTGCAATGGGGCTTAAGTTGTCTTTACCTGACAATGGAGACGAGTGCATGCTGTGCACGCTCGCGGACTGAGAAACGTCAGACTGCAATATTTATTTGGATGAGAAAGGGATTTATTTTCTAGCTCCCAGATAGCAGTGCTCAGTGATCTGTGTGTACATAGTGAAGTTTTGTTAGTTCAGCCTGTAAAGGGCTATTCGTTCCTCGGAGCTGGTACAGTGTGAGAGAAATAGTTGCGAAATGTTTTGATTTAAACTGTAAATCACCTGGCCTGTGTGCAAATGCGGAAAGATAACTCTTTTTGCAGAAACACTCGAGAGAAACATTGTTTGGCGACGGTAGGACTGTAACAAATGCACGGCAACGGACGCCCTTGATCGCGTCACGTGAAACTCTAGGAAAGCGACACTTGTCGATTGCCTTGGCTTGAGCCCGTCTTCGAGCCGTTGAACCGTTCCTGTGGGAAATGTAGTCGGGCGATGCCTTACCTAAGTGTCTTTAGGCTAGCACGTCTTTTATTAACACATTTTATTAGGTCCACCTGAATAGCATAAGACATTTGTAAGTTAGTAATGTAGGACACACTTGAAGCAGCATGTTAGCATGCGAATCACGTTACAAGTAATCCGATGAATGGGGAATAAGGATGGCAACTTCAGACCCGGGGGATGGATTCATGAAATTTCGCCTCTGCTATCCCGGACCCGAAATTATTTTTCCCAGGCCCGCATGCGCAGACCACCTTTTATCCCGTTCAGCGCAAAGACACAGGGTTGAACCTAAACAGGAAAACAGAAGCCTTACCTAATACCAAACCCTAACTCTACCCCAATGCCCCCACCCCCACCCCCCACCCCAAAATATATATATCGTGCTACTATGGGTTTGGAACCTGCGACATAACCGTGAAATCCACTGTCCTCACCACTGAGCTATCGGTCACCCAGACTGACCTATTCACTGTAACTACAAGAAGCGCCGCTGTGTAGAAGTCATCTGTTGTGGTTAGCAAGCGAGATGCGCATGCACAGCTAGAAAGCCTGGAATTCACTTGGGGAAAAACAATTCACATGCCAGACATTAGAGCCCGTCGTAAGTGCGTTCGTCCCGTGTGAGAGAAGGTTCAAACCCTGTGCAACACAAGCCCCACATCTGTGATTTAAGCGTCAATTTTAATGCGCCCTCAAGCTGGTCCACGACTTAAATAATTGTAAATGACGTTATTATGTTATTAAGTCATACATCTTAACAGCAGTCTGTTAAAAAAATTCTTTTGCGTGTACAGTGAGCGCACAAAGCGTAAGGGTTAAAATTTTAATTTCATAGATGAAAACAGGTCTGTTGGAATAAACTTGTTCTAGTAATCTAATAAATAAAATAAATACATGTTTTACCTTTTTTCCTGATCAGGATCTATACATTTTCCTTTTCCAGGTAAAAAATACGAAGACCGACAGACAGGGAGATGGGAATGCATAAAGGCAAGCAAAAAAGAAATGGGGGGGGGGAGGAGCACAAGAGAACAACTTAAAAATAACATGCAAAACGGAAAACAAAGCAGGTGAAAACAGAGAATAAATGGTGAAATATCACAGCCAGGTGCATAGCTACGCTGAAAGGAAATAAGGAGACAATAAAAAAAGTTTCGAGAATGTGCTTCAGGGAAAATTAAACCTTCTTCAGTTTGAACAACAGCTTAAGTTTGAGGAATCCGAGACACCAGCCAGCAACTTGAGAACGAAAGTAACCCTCACTTGAGACCAAGAAGACCGGGTGTCCTGCCGAAAGCCTTGAGTAGTGATAAGACTTGATTTACATACTCGACACCCGCTCAGGACCGCCTCTGGGTCGCCGGATACCCCCAAGAGCTTGAGAAGTTAATTTTGTCCACCCGTAAATCTGGGCCGAGGGGCTGAGTCAATTGTTAAAACACATTTTGAGATGATCTATATTTCTAGATCAGCTGCGGGCTCAGAACACGAAGTGCTGTGAATACTGAAGCTGAAAAAGGGTAGAAATGTCGGGCTGGCTTTGTTTTGGGATTGCCTTTCATAATCCGGATGGCTTGGTGCTTTCTGCGCTCATGGGAAAGGTTAACATTGGATTAAGGCAGGAGGAAGGCTGAAGGAGAAATTAGATAATAAAACAGGCAAGGAGACCGAGAAACAGTTGACAAGGACTGGTGGAAGCAGAACTAAAAGTGAGATTGAGAAACAGAAGAGCTACACAGAGGTGTCTTTTGTGGTCACGTGACACAGGACCTGGGGGCTTCCTCTAGGAGGGAAAATCTATTATGTTTTACTCAGAAGCAAGATATCGGAAGCACAAGTTAGAATATAAATACATATACATACCATATAGTTCTTTATAGACTAATCATCGCGACAAGACGTGCCCACAATGTAAACAGAACCGCCAGTACAGCTGCGATAAATAAAACACAACAGGCTTAATTACACTGAAAATAAAAATGATTTCTATATGTACACGTGTACATGACAAACACGTTTTAGGTGTATGTGAATTCAATGTGGCAGCTTTTAGGGAAGGTTTTTTCCTGTGTTTATATAACTGCAAGGTTTCCATTACCATTACGTTAGCACGCAGTAACAACACACCTCGTAAGCTCTTCTGTCCGTTTAATCTCTAGATGAGCATGTGAGCAGAGTACTACACTACAATTTTGTTCTTCCTCTTCTTATACAGATCGTTCTCTCATGCTACTGGTTCTTCTTTTATTCGGCTATTCTTGTTTGTTTGTTTGTAAGTTTACTTGCAATGGGTGCGGACGTGCTTGCGTGTGGGTGTGTGAAATATAGTTCATCCCGAATAGTGTTTCAACAGAAATGTGACGACACCGACTGCGAAACTACTGAAAAAAGAAAGAAAAAAAGTAGATAAAAACCCAGACGAGAAGCGCTGGCTATCCTCTAGTTCCTGGCGACAGTGTCTGTTTATCGCCCAGCACCCCGACATGTGGTCCTCTTGAAGAGTCGCGCCTGGCGTCTTTTGCAGCCTCTGCTGTCGTCACTCACATTGGTGGCTTCCGCTGGTTGCCAGTCTCCCGGCAACTAACGGCTGCTCCCCGCGTCTGCCCCCACGTGCAGTAAACTTTCACGGCTGTAGGCTGGAGGACCTGTTGTGTGGAGCAGCCGGCCTTGGCCAGAACTCGTGTCTTCATGCCTGTGGCAACATGACTTTCTGCCTGTGTGTGACGCCTCTACCTCCCCCCACTTCGAGGTCTCTGGGCACCCTAGCCTTAAAAGTACTGGAACTCTGATGATACGCAATCGATATTGAACGTTTGAGGTTCTTCTGCACTCTCCAACTCTTTTCTATCCCCCTCTCTCTATCCCCTATCTTTCTCATTGTATTCTCTTCTGTCTCTCCATCTTTCTTTCGCTCGTTCAGTCACTAGATCTCGTTTTGTTCACTAGAATAGCATAGTTCAGTTGACTGATCAAGAGACTCTGTATAGAAGTCTTGTAGTAACCGCCGACTGGCTGTGTAAGCGTTGATTTGTTCAAAGTAATTGCGGGTGAAAGATTTTAAAAAAATGAAATAACAAAGAACGTACCTTCACCCAAAAATGTAAACGAAAATTTTAAAAAACCAAACCAAACCAAAACTCTTAGAGAACATTTCTATCAACAAAAGAACGTCACATCTTGAAAACGAATGAGAAAACGATTAAATCAGGAACAAACATTATTAATTATATTTTTTTTACCCAGAAGCATAGAATATCAAGACTGATAAACACTTAGTACAATACACTTACATCAAGACAGATAAACCAGAAAATTATTAGCATACACATAAACATATCAAGACAGATAAACCAGAATATTAATAGCATACACATAAACATATCAAGACAAACTTTTAAATACTAATAACAGACATATAAAGATATCAGAAAGATGAACACTTAACTACTAATACAAACGTATCAAGACAGATAAACCACATTACTAATAACATGCACATAAACGAAAGGACGACCGAAACTTAGTGGGGATTCGTTCACATCGTAGAGTTCTCTTAAAAGGAAATACATAAGTAGGCTCGGTGTTTTATATAGATATCGGAAAACTTTCAAAAAAATATGAACACCTATTTAACTGTGCTCGCTTGGTACATGTGATACGACTCCTCCACGCAAGTGATTACAGGGCTACAGGCCAGCCAGACCCACACTCTACCCACCTTTCCTTGGTAGCCTGGTGACCGGCGTATGAAGATGTCCCCTGTGATGTGTTTAGGTGTCTGTAAGTTTGTCTAGTTCCCCAGGGAGAGCGTCTGCCTGGCCGCTGACTTCTTTGTTGGTGCACAGTAATCTCCCCTTGATATAGATTTCTGGAAGGAGGTTTCGCAGCAAGGACCAATAAATCTCGGGAAACGAGACATGTCCGTGCTGTTCGCCTTTGTGACTGTTTTACCATCGACCGCCAGAGGTCGCCTGCACTGTGTAGGTGTTACAGGTGAGCACTCTTCGAGCGCGTGCATGGGTGCGGATGTGCATGCATGTGCGCGTGTGAAAAGGAGACAGTGGAAGAAGCAAGACCTTGAACTTATGAATGAGGGACGGATGAGAGAGAAATAGAGAGAGAGAGAGGATTTTTTAATCCACACAATTATTTACTTGGATTTACCCCCACCTTACCCTGCTGTTTGTTTCCCACAATTCAGTGCATTATGCCTATGAGTCTGTGCGTACGCCTGCGGGCCCATGCTCCTGTTGGTGTCACCCACTACATTACCTCGTGGCGTCAACCCCCTTACCGGTTGTTAGAAATAAAGGGGTATTTGTATTCAATATGTAATTTCAAGACAGATAAACCACAGTTCTAACATACAAACAACTGGATTACCGAAACCTAGCGGGGCTTTATTCAATATAGTTTTGCAGAAACAACGAAGAAAATTTTATAGAAAGTCATTTTGGTGTCGCATCCTCTGATGGTGTCAGCCGGTGCGGCCCGCACCCCCGTACCCCTCTCCCCAGTGACTCTACTGCTTGGGGTTCGAGGCAGACAGACAGACAGACAGACAGACAGACAGACAGACAGACAGACAGACAGACAGACAGACAGACAGACAGACAGACAGACAGACAGAAGAACTAAAAAAAACACATAATGCTGGCCGCTCCGCATAGATGAAGATGCACACAGGAACATGAACAGAAGGCGACAGACAGAAAAAAAACAGAGGGGTGAGAACGGAGAGAGAGAAGGGATGAGCGGAACAACAGAAGCAAGAACGGCTGGCAGATACGGGGAGTAGAATGCAGACTGAGGGGAGTAAGGAAGGGAGAGAGAGTTTTCCCGAAGCAGCGCTGTGCCGTGACCGTGAACTGATGTTTAAAGTCGGATTAGACCATGAGCTATAGAAGACTTGGCATCAATTTACGAACCAGGTTTGACAGAGTTACTGGAGACCTGTGCGTGAGCCGTGTGCACGGTGCTAAGTATACTCTCTGACTACAAACACACCGTCGGGAGAACCAACAGGTGACGGGACCTTACAGAAAATGTGAGGTGGGGGGGAGGGGAAGGCACCTGAAAAGGATATATGGCATATTGTAATAGAAACGAAGAAGTAAGAATATTCCATAAAAAGCAATAGAATGTAACACGAAAGAAATAGATAACACACATTTTGAAAAAAAATTGGTACCAAGCAAAAAGATCTCCAAAAAGTCAGAACTGATGCAGGTGATATGACAAGGAAATTATCGATGAGTGAAGACACTTGCAGCTTGATTTCGCAGTTACTTCCCATCCTAAGTTAATGCGTATAAAATCCCCGACTTCTTATTTTCAGAGCATGACAGTGTGGGTCATAATTAGGCATACTTCACCGTACCTCACTCACAGCCTGCGCTGATGCAGTGGCTGTTCTGAAAAATCTGTGAAAGTTGTGACAGGTTCATTAGATGTGAAATATGCTGTACGAAGGAGTTTACAAGCTTTTGAAGACGTTGAAGCATTTTTTTTTAAAAAAACGAGCGTCGGATTGACTTCAGCATTTCCTGTTACCAAAGCATGAAGCTGGCGTGGTTTGGAATGTCTCGGTTGACAAACACCTCCGTCCAAAAATCTGACAGGTCTTGGCTAACCACGCAAATCCCGTCATTGGTATGCAGAACATCTCCGTGGACAGAGCAAGAGGAGATAACTGCACAATGCGGCAGGCGCGATAACTCACCTGCTACAGGAAACTACACATGAGGAACAATCGCAATTGTTGAAGAAAATTTAGAATTGTAGGGGGGGGGGGGGTTCCTTCTTGTCGAATTGTCATCCACCCTCCATTATGGTGTTCTTGTTAATAATTACAAGAAAAAGAAAAAATAAATAAGTTTTGTAGGCAGAGACAGTCCTACTACTGTAAACTAAAATACTGCGAGGAACCAAAAATGAGGTTCTCTCCCCTTCCCCCTCTCTCTCTCCTCTCTTCCTCCCCCTCTCTCTCT
>SMGT01005559.1:91455-108665 GCA_004794575.1 Lanistes nyassanus
GGTTCTCTCCCCTTCCCCCTCTCTCTCTCCTCTCTTCCTCCCCCTCTCTCTCTCTGTCTCTCTCTCTCTCTCACACACATACACAACTCCTCCACACTCTCTCTCCTTCCTCTCTCAGCGATAATGTACTTCAGAACATTAATCCACAGAGCAGCCTGGATACACTTCACAACGTTCACCACAAGACGATTACTTTGCTGCTATGCTCATGAGATGAGCTGGGCGTTAGCAGGCTTATTTACACAGCTGCTGTTACATAACCATGAAGGCAAGGTGTTCACACCTAGGACGGGCACTGCAAAGTGCTATTTAACAAATTTACTTTCGCTGCCTGCTGACACTGGTATTGCAAACACCACAACAAAGCGTTACGCCGGTGGACACCGCGATATGACCTCTATCCCGGGAATTCGAACAACTCCAGACAATGGCAGACATTCGTCTTGTACTGCTGTTGTATTGCTGTGGACGGTTCTCAGCCGTATGGTCATCGCCTGTGCGACAAGGGCCGAGAGAAAGGGAGAGAACTCTGAACAGTGGTTGGAGAGTAGAAGGCAAGGGTCGTTAGAGTGACCGGCCGGACACTGAAAAGGACTTGCCATATGGCACTTTCAGCTTCCCCTCTCTATTTTATTTTCAAATGTTGAGTGGCTGGACGACAACGCACTGCGGTTCCAGGGTGTAAAATGCACCCGGGGTGGAAATCCATTCTCTAGTCCTTATGAGACAGGTCAGCCAAATTAAGAGGAGAAGGGAAATGGTTGTTGCTAAGAAGTTTACAGGCTAAGGGAAGCAATATCCCAGAGCTGTTCGGATTTTGAGGACCAGGGAGGAACAAGGACTTAGAAATTAAGTTAATCGGAGACAGTTTCCACGTCACTTGTAATTTTCTACATTTGCAACATGAAGGTTCTGTTCTCTCTCAGAATAAAATCCTTGTCATGCTTCCGTGTATTCACACATGATTAATAATTCTCCAGACGACTTAGAGGCTCCTTATTAAAAGGCCTGTGATAAAGGCCAGCCCTCCCCAGACCGAAGCTCTCTTCTGTCGAAATACTGTGTCTTCGCAAATCCTTTCTGAAAGACCTGAACATTAATAAAGTCGTAGAAGAAAAGACAAGCAAGAAGAGAAGAAAACAGGATGCATATATGCACGCACGCATGCGCACGAGGAGACCCAGATGACTGAACTCATAAAGACTGACACAGACTTCTCAGGCAAGAATGCAAATGCGTAATTGCGATGTTCGACCGTGTGGATACAAGCTGAAAAAAATAGGAACGTGTGTTCATTCAATTATGTTGTGCACGCGCAGAGAAAAACGCGCTCTTGTATCCTGGCAATGGTGTGCACGCATGTTGACTCTAGTGGCTTCTGCTACCCTACCGGCTTACAGGCTTCTTCGATCTCCATTTAATTTGATAAGACAGAGCAGCACATGTGCACGTGCATGTGTTGCTCGGACAAACAGATCAGCTGGACATCCCTTGCGCCCAGACCACGTTCAGCGAGTTTCTAACGAGAGGGAGGGGACGAACAGAAGAGCGGGGTGCTCAGGGGTGTCTGTGGGGTGTGTGTCTTGTAACGAACGGAGATTTTGTTGATCCTAGTGGTCACCATTGTGTGGGGCAGGCCTGCCACTTGACCCCACAGGGGTAGAGTCACAGGAGCAGCCAGAGGATACAATGTAGCCCTCAGGGTCTGGACAAACTTGTGGGCGGTCGCGATCTTGCTGGGAATTTTACTGCTTCGGAGCAGCTGTTACCTTTGACCCTCGCCTACCCACTGACCTTGCTGTCTAAGAACTTAACTCTGCAAATCTGAAGCCAGTTTCATACACACAAGGAACAAGAATATATTATTATTGTATTGATAAATCACCCTGAAAATCAACAAGTTGAGTCGATAGCATTTGTTCAATACTGTTTTACTTTATACTGTCCAACTCTTGATTTGTTGTTGTTGCTGAAGTGCTGTTATTGTTTTCTCACGCCAGACAATGCGCGCTTAATGATAAGCTTTCCATTACCGACAGACTGTGGTTTCGGCTTACACACCTTTGTTTAATTACAGGGGCGATCTCGGCAAATTCTTCTGGAATGTTGAGCCGTGTTGTCTGTTGACCGCAGCACGAGCAAACGGTCCGAGCAATGACTCCCAAACTTTGTGTCACACTGGACACTGAGCCCTATTGTCCACCTCCTTGCGAGAATGAGATTTTAAACTCCGACTGTTCAAAGCTGCCAGACCTGTCAGTCTAATACTTGCGCAAAAGAATGTGTAGACGATTTGATAGAGGAAGGCGGAGAGATTTGTCTATGACTTTTTTTCAACGCAGGAAACCCAATCAGCTAGCTGCGTGACCTAGGCACTAGCATTTCCGCCAGTGAACTCTGCCCAAAGATATGCGTTTATGTTGAGAAAACAGGGGATTTGCCATTTACGCCATTTATAACCATTTAGTCTTTGTGTAGATGGAAATTTTCTGTCAGTTGAGGAGACGTATTATCTGGCTGGTCAGTTTGGAGCATACATGCAGACGCACACTGCTTGACAAGTTGAGAGAACGGCTGCTGATATCCTCCAAGACTTGTACATGTCACCTAATGCACGGACGCTCAAATAATCAATATGAAAAGTAATCAGCACAAAAATGATTGTTATGATGATTATTTTAAAACATAATTACAAATTATAGACTACATCATGCGATGTGTTTAATCTACTCCATACAGCTTATGTAGCGCCTATACTAACTGTAAAGGTTTCTGCCACATTTGTGAAAAAGGAGAACAGTGTTGTCTTTCCTAAATGCGTGACCGGTAGAGGTGCCAAGAAGCTCTGAGGTGATTCTGTAGTTTTATGTGGAAATGCACGCCTTTTGCTTGTTTGTTTGTCTTGTAGTTATAGACCTTGAATGTTTCGAAGACTAAACAACTACTGCGGTTAGAATCCTTCACTTCTGTTTGTGTGAATAGACCCGTCCGGTTATCCAGCTTGTCTTGGAGCCTCTAAGTCTAGGGTCTCTCAGGTCGATGTGGAATCACAGGTCAGAACATTTGCACGTCACCACTCTGTGAACACAATGGGTGATCCACCAGACAGAGGCAGTCAGGGCTGGCTTGCATGGCTGTTCTTATCTCCTGTTCAGACTTAAAGGAGCACTAAAAATACACAGAGCGAACGGGCCTTACGACCGTTCTTATGACTGAAAGTGCAGATACGAACGCTCATGCAAGCCAGCCCAGAACCGGAGGTCCGTCTTGTAGTTATTTTCAGGGTATCTTCAATTCCTTTAAACTAGCTCTTTGCAAATTGTAAGGGTCTGTGGATGGATGGATGGATGGATGGATGGATGGATGGATGGATGGATGGATGGATGGATGGATGGATGGATGGATGGATGGATTCCTTCAGCCATCTGACAAATTCATAACTGAACAAAAATTAGTTAGGTACAGGAAGTGTTCATAAATATTCACAATGCTAGCGCAGATCCTAACGATGGGACGGGGAGCACGGAGAACTTGATGCAGACTAAATGGATGTTGCGGAAGGGGGGGGGTAGGTGGGGACACGAAGATATGGCAACAACACACATGCACATGAAAGAATATCATGATGCGATGAGTTCTTGAAACATTTACCTGATGCAGAAAAAGGAGGGAGTTATTTAAGAACGTAGGTCAGACGTCCTTTGCAGTGGTCTTCACCGAGTTCACTGCGGATTTACAGGAAAGAAACGATTGGATTATAAGATGTGTTTATATAAAGCCATATTTCAGATTTCTACCATAAGAAAGTTTCACGAAAATTCACTATTGACATGATGCCATATGTGTGTGTGTGTGTGGGGGGGGGGCAAGAACTCATAAACTAACGCGAAAAGTGCTGATCGCATATCAACAAGGGAGTAGAACTTATCCAGAAAGAAACGTGCTGAAGGCAGAATTATAATCTTCCTGAAATCCCGGTCACTAACGGGCTTTCGTGTGTTAGATGTTTTGCGACTTTTTTTAAACCGAGGAGATGGTTCTTGCAGAAGCCCCAAGACATGGCATTCCTTTCCCACAAAAACAACCCCCGTCCCCAGTAGGACTTCCCGTCACCATCAACATAGCCCGAGCCAGCCCGTCCCCTCCCCCTGCCCCCAGCCAGCTGCCCTCACCTCCCGAAAGAGCGAGGTATTCCAGGAGTTTTGATTCGCCTCGAAAGGTACGCCATGCGGGTGACAGGGCCGGTCATTGTCAGCCCCCGCCAGTGCAGACGTCGACTTCCTGACAAGGTCCGGGCATGCGCACAGCCAGGCATGCTAGTCGCGCAACCAACACAATGGCCGCTGTGATGCTGTGTGTGCCAGAACCGGGGACAAATCTACCTGAATCTGTTTGGCAGCTCCCGTAGCTTGTATGGTCAGGGCCTGATCTGTATGGTTTTCTCAGCTAACGGTCGCGATTTCCTCTTAGCACTTGTCAGCCTTCTGTCTCTCATGCGCCAAGGGAGGCAACTCCCTCGTATCGGAGGACTGCGCCCAAAATTAAATTTACATTAAATTTAATTACAGTTTCTTCCATCGAATGCTCGGTGAAAACAGCAATTACGATACTGAGAACAATATAAACAAAGGTTATAATGTTCCTTAACATTCCCTCTGCAGAGCACATCTACGCCATATCGCACAAATCTAAGCTTGCATAGAAAATCGTGTGCAGTCGTGGGAAGCCATGTACAAACACACAAGCATGCACAGGCAAACTGCACACGCATAAACGCACACTCACACCACCAAGCACTCATTTGCACAGGCATAGACGCACACACATATGCATACACATTTATTCCAGCACGCTTGTTGCTACCACATCCCCTCCATTTCCTTGACTACAGAGTCACTCACGTTGGTAAATACGTACGCACGCACACAGGTGCACACACTAAGTGGAACATCACATAGGCCTACTCAGCACGCTGGATAAGCAGTAGCAACAAATTATGCCTGTGTGGCTTGACAACGACAGCCTTGACGAAAATCAAGCAAATTACGTCCAATAAATATTTAACGAAATGAGAGGAAAACATACGTGGGTGTGTGAGTTTGTTTCGTTTGCGTAGGTGAGTCCGCGTTATCTGCTGTGGCAGGCGTAGACGTGTGCATGTGCTGTTGCATGTATGTTCATAAACATGCTTTTCATATGTGCTTGCGTGGAAAATAAAATAAAATATCCTACACGACTTACAAAACTTATTACGTTGACTCTTCAGTAGACTGACGTGCGAACCGGTCTGCACGACGAAGAATAACCTGTCATATGAGGCTGGCTATCAGGCTCCCTTCGTTTCGACACTGTTTGCCAACATTTCCAGAATCGCTATAGCCAAAAGGCATAGACACATACTACATGCACTTGTCAGTTTTGTTGATATGGAGGATTTTGGCAGATTAATTTAACCATAAAAGGAACTTCTGTCCGTTTGCTATGCGCAGTGGGAAAGGACCCTTCCTCGTGTTCTCTGTGTGACCAGACAAACCGCCTGTTTGTTCAGATTGTGGGCAAACAGAAAAATATGCCTGACCATCCGTCAGTTTTCAGCGCGTGGAATGGAAGGATGTGGAGGCGTCAACACGGGCTTAACTTTTCTGGGCCGTGCAAACGTGCGTGACGTGGCTCTGATCCATGGGAAATTCGTCACGAATTCTTCAGCCGCCACCTCCCTCTATCTTCTGACCCCACTCTCCTGCTATTCCATGCCATTCACAACGCAACGTTAGGTTTGAGAACGGCAACTTTGGGCTACATCGATTGCTGCAGCTAACCTCTTTCTGTCTAAACTTCTTAGCGAGGTCAGCCAAGCACCCAACCAACAAGCCAAACAAGCAATTGATCTTCATCCACTCACTCAAAGGGTGCGCAATCTCCAATTTTTAAACTCCGCCAGATGCAATGAGTACCCGGACAGCACACACCTGATAAAAATCTCACACTAGTGCACTCGTCTGAGCAATGTACACAGCTGCGTTTGATCCCTACACGTGCGTATTTCTGAACACGCGACTTTCTGGCCGGCAAATAATATCAACCAAAGAAGATGGCGTCATCTCACCCGGTAACACTCAACCGTTTGGTCTAAACCCACCCGCGGTCCCTTACCTCGTTGACTTTTTCCTCCGACGTCAGCACCAGGTGAGCAAAGGAACCAGGAATGTAAGACACGCCACCCGCAAACACACAGGTCAAAGGTTAAGACTGGGGCTAATCACCGCGCGCCAATGCCACCAGCAGTCAGTTTATTAAGCGTTTGACAGCGCGTGTTCCGTAAGCCAAGTCCATCACCTCCACCAATAAGCCTGACTGAGGCAAACGGTGAGTAACTAGGTAGTCCAGCCAAGCGGCGGTCAGTTTGTTTGACCGCAGCCTGGAAAGTTTAATTTCAGCTCTGTTGGGTCCGGCTGTAACTGACGTCATGATCACGCATGAAAAGGGCCCCCACCCGCCTATACAACACCTGAGGGGCAAGTTGTATGAATCCTGCAATAAGTCAACTCACGAGATTGTGAGACACTACACAGGACACAACAAGGCAGCAGAAATGCACCGATAACACTATTCATGTTTTCAAACTGGTATTAATAACTTGTCCAAGCTCATGTCATTTTACACGCAAGAAAACCCTGACAAAGCAGCTGGGTCTGAAGTGGGCATTAGGCGCTTTTCTAAATTTGTAAACAAACAGATAGGCGCGATAAGGTCACACGAGTCCACGAGGACACAACATAGAAACCGATGGCACCACTGTATACAATAAAATTAAGGTGACAGTAGAAAGTCCAACTGTAGCGCCACCGGCCATAGACTTGTGGACTGTTCGTCACGCTCGTAAAACCGCCCCCTGTTCTGTCTAGAGTCTATGGTTCTGTCGCAGAGGTGTGGGCTCTTTGCCTTCACACTTTCCTTTGAGGCATATTTGTCGATCATATGGACAACTTGCAGAACGGTGGTAACAACATTGGGCGCCCCATTACAAGAAATATCGGCCTTCCTGCTGTATGTTTCCCTTCAGGGTTAGACTGCAGTTTGCTGAAGTTGTTGACAGATGAATGTGTGTGTGTGTGTGTGTGTGTGTGTGTGTGTGTGTGTGTGTGTGTGTGTGTGTGTGTGTGTGTGTGTGTGTGTGTGTGTGTGTGTGTGTGTGTGTGTGTCGCGCGCGCGCGCTATTTTTGCCCTGACATAACGCGCGTGCGACCACACACAGAGAATTTATGTTGCGGTTTCTCTCTCACTCACAGAAACATGCCAATAACATTTGTTAAAAGTTGTTGTCTGGGTCTTTGTTCGCTAGATTCTGGCATTTTGCTAACAATTACCTGAAATCTGAAAGTCTCAAATAATACTTTAAAGAAATTGAAGTTTTTTTCAAAGCTTCCCTATCTGACTTTCCCAGATAGTTAACAATCCGTGGCTGAAGACGCCTATTCTTGGTTTGTTTCACTTTAAAGAATGAATTATATATTAAATCATATTTTTTCAAGCATTCTTCTCGAAATTTTGCCCAGAATTTTCCCTTAATTTTTAATGTAGTGACGTGACAGATTCTTTGAGAAAAATGCGAAAAATCTGAATAAGAAAATAAAAGCAAAAGTGAAGAGCCGGAAGTTACAATCAGGGCTCACCCGAAAGCCGAGTGGATCCGCGGTGGCACACAGTGTTAGCTGCATTGTCAATAGTGTATAAAGAACAAATGAGGACAGAGCGCTATAAATCATCAAACGATAATCTCAACAAGGTACTGGCAGCGCTGCCAGTACCCTGTTGGGATTATCGTTTGATGATTTATAGCGCTCTGTCCTCATTTGTTCTTTATTCATTATATTGTGCACCTTGAGGATTTCATGTATTTGTCCTATGTTGTGTTTGTCTTGGATCCCAGTCGCCAGCATACGCTTAGTGAGCGAGCTGACGATATAAAATAGGGATTCGCTGTATGCACACGTGGTACACCGGGGGTTACCTGTGTGAAGACTAGGGTCGTTTAAAAGAAAGATCTTTTTAGATCTGCCATGTTCCTTACTTTCGACTCTCTCTTTGCTACGTGTTTGGGTACGTGAAGGCTCCCTTGGTTGCATACGTCAGCATACGAGTGTGTCTAGCGCTGCCAGTACCTTGTTGGGATTATCGTTTGTCAATAGTGTGTGAGTGACGGGGCGGGATAGCAACGACTACACCTGTAACAGCCGTGACTCGGCCTTGTCATTGAACCTTAACTGTCATTCAACTTGCCCCTTCTCTGCCCTTCTGGTGTGTTCAACGTGAATGACCTAGAGTGTATTGCACCCTGACTAAAGAGGCCAATAGACTCGGAGAGTTGTGACCCTTCTCTTAACAATGGTAAGATATTTGCCTTGCCGCTGACTGAAGGATTTTCTCTCACACGCCATGCAGTCTCATATCATTCCACCTAGGACTGGCGCTGTCGTCACGAGAAGTCAGTGAGCGTTAACAAATGAATGTATTTTACCTGTTACAAAGTCAGCGTATGAATAAACGCATTGTTTTAAGAGACATTTTACGTAAAATGACATAGCTCACTCACTCACTCACTCACTCACTCACTCACTCACTCACTCACTCACTCACTCACTCACTCACTCACTCACTCACTCACTCACTCACTCACTCACTCACTCACTCACTCACCCACCCACCCACTCACTCACTCACTCACTCACTCACTCACTCACTCACTCACTCCAGGTAACTGCGGAATGGCTTACCTTTATGTTAACTGCATACACAGCGCATCACTATTTTACACTGGTCACGTAGGACTGACCTGTCTACCTAGAAAGGGTGGTGGGAATAAATCTGTCTTATAAAAGTAAGTGATTTTTAAATGATCTAACTGAAACTGAAATTGATATTTAAATAAAACGAAGTTTTAAATTTCTTTACAAGGATGAGCAGAGAAGTACACATGGGACAAGAAGTGCGAGAGTAATGCTCGTAAACAGAGAAGTACATATACGTTTCCAGTGAAAGAAAGTTGGCGACCGTTGAGTAGTGCATGTCTGTCTACGGAAATCGAAAGGAGACACACTGGCCCTCACTATACACGTGTATTCCGCGGGGTGTTAATCCGCGTGTACAATAACCTTCGTCCTGCGCAGCCTACGGATCAAGTGCCCAGCGGTCAGGAGACCAGTCGACAAACTCCGCAAGAGGCCGTCGCCAAATCAGTCTCCCCCACCCACCCCAGCCTAATCCTAACACCTCCCAGCCCCCCTTTCCCACCCTCCCCACACCCGGGCCTAATCCTAAAACCTCCCAGCCCTCCCTCCCCACCTCCGTGTCAAGATCAAATCGTCGGCTTGTAAGCCGCAAATTCCCGTCGGAGGACTCCATCAAAGGGTTAATCATCTGCTATTTCAGCCGGACCTTATCACCGCCGGACATCGAGCCTCGTTCTGGCCGGGGACACAATCACGTGATCGCGAAGGCTTTGTAGACAGACTCACTCCTAGAGAAAGCAAAGCTTTTCTTTTTGCGGGGAAAAAAGAAGCGACGATGATGAGCGTTGGCAGTATCACAAACACAAGTCATCCCTCCCCTTCTGTCGTGCTCCCACCCCTCCCGCTAGCTGGGTGGGCGCCCTGCGGAAGACGCAAAGTGGAGCTTGTCGATGTGGTCGTTCTTTCAACGTCGTTCAACATGGCGGAGGCTGGCTTTGTCACTACAGGTGGTTGGCATGTCGCTATCGCAGTCTACGTCCTCCGACAGCAGCCTGACAAAGCCTTCCACAGCGGCCGCCATCCCCACTTAGCGTCTCGGGAATTCATTCCCTTTATTTCTGACGCATTTCAAAACTTCTTTTATTTTTGGGTTTCAGAAAGCGTATGAGCGTATGAGCGCATTTCGAAGATCGGTCGGCTTTTGTTTTCTTTTTCTTCATCTTTTTTATTTAAGGGAAGAGGGTTTTGGAACTGATACCTCTAGTAAGAAAACTGTATTTCTCTACTTCCCACTTCTCGTCATTGTCATCAATATCTTCTCCTCATTCTATCAAACTTCTTCTCTTTTTTGTGATCTACCTGCCTGCCTGTCTGTTTGCCTTCCTCTCTGTATGTCTGTCTGGCTGTCCGTCTGACTTTCTGGCTGCCTTCCGGTCTTCCTGTCTTCCTGCCAGCCCGCGCTCTCTTTCTCCTGGTCGTTTCCTTCCTTATTCTCATCGTCCTTATTCTGTACCTCTACCCCATCTCTGTCTTTTCATGTACACATTGAGACTGTACATGGTCGTTGAAAAACAACAAGAACAAAAAACCTGCTTCGAGCTCAAGATGGCGAGTTATCTGCCCACCAGTCCTGACATTTTTTTTCTTGAAAGCGGAAACATTCGAACATTCACTGAGTCATTCAGTCCCTTGGTGGTCACTTATTTGTCCGCTCGTCCGCCACGCCAGACAAAGCAGATAGCAGCCCTGCAAGGGGCCATCCCAAAACGGTTCCTATGTCTCTAGATGGACCAATCTCCAGATGGGGCGATGCCCAGATAACGGCGAGGCCGACCGACACCTGTCAACCCCCAAAAGAGAAGGTCACAATCATGGAGTGCGGAGCAGGACGTTGAAGTTGGTGTCTGACAGGAGCAGGAGCCAGTTGTGTCTGCAGCTGATTGTATCTTCGGTCTCTGCGCGAAGCAAAGCTTTTGGAAACCATTGAGGGTTGTTTTTCTTCACGATTATTTCTCAGATCCTGTCTACCCGAATCGACAAAATGCAACAACCAGACCCACACAGTGTGTCCTCATGCGGGGTGGGTGGAGGGTGAGGATGGGGTTGAGTACCAAAAAATGAATTAAACTAATTTAAACAGGCTCGAAATTCTGTTTTAATCTTTCGGCGTATAAAATCCACTGCAATAATACATTCTAAAATTGTTGCTCCCTTACATATATTAATTTTTCAGAATTTAATGTCTGAAGACTTCTTATTTCGAAAATTCGATGTGGAACTGATAGTCTTGGGATTTTTAAAACTGTTTTTGATTGCCTGCGTAGCTGGAACGGCTTGGTACCATCACAGTGACCGTGCAGGTCATGTCGCTGTGATGAAGCTGATGAAGGAAATGCAGGGGGCCGTTCGAGAAACTTGTCTTCCACTTGAGTTTCAGGCTGTCCAGGCGAGCATGTGAAGACCTACCAAGGCGCTGCGCATGCGCACCTCGGTTGCTAACCATAACTGATGAATATAGGTCAAGCCATGACCTCTACACGGCATCACTTCATATAGTTACAATGAAGAGACCAATCCGTGGTGATCGCTAGATAAGTGGTAAACGGCTTTTCAATTCAAAGTCGCAGGTCAATACCCAGGTTCAATACCCATATTAGCTTACGATTTTTTTCAGGGGAAGGGGGTTAGGGTTAGGGTTTGATGTTAGGTAGGTCTGTTTTCATGAATGCACGTCTGGAACTCGAGTGGGAAAAATAGTTTCGAGGCCAGTTCACCGCGTGTCGGCTTAATGTTACTGATTTCCTCGCCAAAGTTCAGGGGTCACTGCTTTTTCTTCCTGCATCGCCTTTACACTTATAATGAGCTCGTTCGAAAAATAAACCCCTCCGTCCTCTTTGAGCTTAATCCCTACGTCACTATTTTGCTTACAACGGGCTTTCTGGAAAAACCCGTGGCCTCCACTGGAGTGGATGACATAAGACTGGTCACCCACGACTGTTGCGATCGACTAGCGATGAAAAGCACGAAAGTTCAGCTGAAGATGATAGCGAAGATCTGTCCACTCCAGACCTACCCCCTGCCCCTCCCCGGACTGGTGTAGAAGAAGATAGAAGCCCTGCATGTGACGGCTTAAGAGAAGAGCGCTAGAGGACGTCCTGATATGCTCCACTGCACCAGTTTTACAACGGGCTTTGTAAGGCGGTAACACCGCCAGAGGCCTATGAGATAATTGCATGATCGGTGCCATCGGAGCTTGTAGCCCCTGTCATTACGCGCCCACCTACGACTTCAAAAACGTCGGCTACCTGTCCCGGCAATACTTGTCATGTATGAGCCCGTTCTGGGTCATGTCACGAGCGTCAGTTTATGTCACGTGATAGATATTTCATTTAAATTATTGCATCTTTTAACATTCTCCAAACAGCCAGCAGTCTTTATTTCTGAAGAAGGAACTCGATCATTAAATAATATGCTATCAGTACACAGTCCGAAACACAGAAATGAAATTAAATTACTGTACCTGTAGCATAGGTATCGTATAAAATAATTAAAATCAGCTTCCGACATCGTGATCATCCCTAATAACAAGCGAAAGTTTTGGGAGAGACACTGCACCACGCGAAACATTTCTTAACGGTTCGTAAATTTTAAAGGGTATGGATTGTCTGCTCGTTAAATGAATGCATTGGGTTTATAGATTAGCTTTGAATTACGATTATAGATACGTACAGTTCTTTTCCATAAATACATTCTGAAAAGAAATGTGTCAGTCGCGAGTAAAGTGTGTCGTTCATCCCCGTGGTTTAGGACAGCATTTAAAAATGGTTTACATCAGCACCGACAGTCCACAAGTAGACCGTGTCGCTCGGCCCTAAGTCCTCGCGGTCAGGAAAAGAGTCTGACTTGCGCGCGATGCACAGAAGGAACAGTCCGTCTTGAGCACAATGGCGGCCAGTCCACAAATACGTCTGCACTATTGCAATCGACTTGGTGGTGGTGATTTAGAGGGACAGTGCTTCCACCTCGCGGTGATTTCGCACTATGGGGGATGGGGTCCTATTACTAGACTATGCACTGAAAGAACCACCAGACTGATGGCTGCAGTAAGATGGTCAGTGCGGACAGGCAGTTTAATGTGCGGGGCAAATGGCCGAATGGAGTTTGCACAATGTTTAACTCCAGGAAATAATCCTTGGCCACACCAGGAGTCGAACCGGCAACCTTCCACCTGCTAGTCGGCAGCTCTACCAACTGAGCTATCCAGGCCCCCGCAATCGACTTTCCAATGGTCGCACTAGTTAAAACAAGGGTCCACTTGAAGGAGTCTCTTACACCCTAAGTGGTCCCGACAAGGACGAACAGAACAACTGTCACTACGAGAATGACACGAGCAATACTGGCGAGGTTCCACAATAGCTTTGTCACAACAGTTCGCTCACATATGTTTTCCACTTAGGACGCCAGACTCACGACTGCGTCTGACAAGCTTTATGCAGCTATCCTGCACGACACGTGCACTCACTTTTCTCATTCACTGTCGTCACATGGAAGCTCACCTTTTCTCTTAACGCGTCGTACACGTGTTTGCTCCACAGGACCGCTGTTAAGAGGACAATATACGCGTAGTTGGAAACGTCATCACTGTATTACTTATGATTTTTTTAAATAAGTATCTCATTGCACACCGTGGCCCGAGCCCCCATCCGCCTACAATTCCCTAACAAACAAAGAATCACAGACTTACCAATACAGTGAAAGAAAAGAGAATATTATTTACAGATAGCAAGTATTTACAGAATGAAATATCTAAAACTCATAAGAGCAATGGCTCTCAGCTTTCTTTCAGGTTCAGCTAAAAACACGCAATTTCTTTCATCAGCTGCCCGTCTAAACACAAGATCAAGACGCAAGCACCTGCTGATTGAACTGCACACACACTATGACCAGGTGTAGAACACACAACACTCGTCACCTGGTTGTTTGCACAGTTCGCACAATGTTACAGTCTGTACCGAAGGGGGCGCCACTCTCGGCCGTCCTAAACGCTGACGTGTCAGAAGGTCCTCCTGTCTGCTCCTGACTAACAGCAGACTCACGTTGTCGAGCTCTCCTTCGTGTCCTTTGCCACTGGACACAACGCTTACTGGGGATTGTCAGCACTCTCGCTGACGTCACACAATCACCTCATTGCGCGTCACTTCTCGGTCGACCATCGACCTCCGAACTCCTTCCACTGGAGTTCGGTTACACACAGCCACTCAAGGCCGGATCTCTGTTTCTGCTTCAAAACTCTGTCTCCCTTCAGTCCCTTGATTTCCTCCTTTTCTCGGTTCTTTTTTCGCCTGGTCAGCAGCAGAGTGCCAAGAGTTGCACACGGTCTTGATAGACCCAACACCCTCGCAGAATCTCTTGGCACACAACACTGGTTTGCTCCAGACACGCAGGGCATCTACAGGACTCCACAAAAGCCCAGTTGTAGGCGACAAAAGCCTTTTGCGAGACTCCCAACAGTCGATTAAGCAAAAGTTCCTGGGGAAGAGTAAGCCGCTGATTCAGCCGAAGACGCTCGCAGAAGATTGCTTACAGAAGATTTACCAGAAGAAATTTGACATTCTAAAACCTGTCCTTTTATTCTAACCATGCACACGCTAGTCTGCATCTCTACCGACCGAGCTATCCAGGGCCAGATAGATAGGTTTGGTTGGGAATTTTAGAGAGACAGTGCTTCCACCTGGCAGTGATTTCGCGGTATGGGGGTGAGGTCCTTTACTAATCTATGCACTAAAATTAAAAACAAGGGAACTGAAAGGCAGCTTAATGTGCGGGGAGTCTGAGCAAGGTGTAACTCCAGGATCCCTGGCCACACCTGGATTCGAAACAGCGACCTGTCTACCTGCTAGTCCGCACGTCTAGCGACTGAGCTATCCAGGACCAAAATAGACACACAATGTGAATGACCACTTTTATACCTGGCGGGAGCCTAGTCCTACAATCAGGTCTGGATGGACGGTACCACCTCCTTCACACCTTTCGGGCTCACGGCCACCTGAGCCGTGAGGAAAGCATGCAGGTCGTACTGGATTCTGGTTGGCAAGCTGACTAGCTTCATTACTGCGGTGTTCCAACAAGCCGCCAATCACAATACATAAAAAAGAAACATGTGGGCATCAAAGGACATCATACATAGAACGGAAACATGCCGTGGGCATCAAAGGACGTCATACATAGAACGAAAACATGCCATGGGCATCAAATGACGTCATATAGAGAAGGGGAAATGGCGTGGGCGTCAAATGACGTCATACAGAGAAGGGGAAAATGCCGTGGGCGGCAAATGACGTCATACAGAGAAGAGAAACATGCCGTTAGCCTAAACTGTAAAGTCTTACGCTGCTACTATAACGTCTTTTTCTTGTGATGTGCGTCTCTCCAGGATGGAAGGAATCTGAGGATTCACTGCCCGAAAGTAACCAGCTTGCTGCAGCCATAACTCCCCACGCTAACTGGTTGGTTGGATCTTTTATAGGGACCGTCGTTCCACCTCGCGGTGATTCCACACTACGGGGGTGGGGGGGAGATGGGGTCCTATTGCTTAGCTACTCAGTGACAGAACCAGCGGACTGATAGCTACATTAAGATGGCCAGTAGGGAGAGGCAGTTTGATGTTCGGAGAATGGCCATGGGCATGCACAATGTACAACACCAGGATATAGTCCTTCGTCACTGCTAGATTGGAACTCACAGTCCTAAAAGAATCCGAATCTCTGACCACCGAGCAACCCAGCCCGGCCACTCCCCGCACCCGACTGTTTCCAGAAGTGAGTTTTATAGACGCGGGATTCGCTGGACAAGCTGTAAGTAGCAAAGTCGACGGTCCTTAGGTCTCCCGCGCAAGCTCCACTACCTAGCGGGGCTGGCGTACCCGCTGAACGAGTGCACGCAGCCAGGCTTTTGGTTTTAACCCCCCAGTCTATCCTCCCCAGTTTCCGCCACCCCAAGTGTTGTAACGTGTTCTGTTTTCAGACCGTTCAGGCGTGGCTGTTACAGCCCTGGGCGCCGCTTAATTTTCACGTCTGGGTGACCACGTCAGCGGTCCTTGTACATGTTTTGTTTTGCAGTCGCCGCTTCACAGACGCGCGCTGGCCGCTAATCCTCCGTCGGACGCCGCGCGGCAAGAAATCTGAAGTCACTGACTTCGCCAATAATGCCTAGCACTTAGTCGGAGACAGGAGGGAATTGGAGTGGTCCGACTTGTAATCTTTCTCTGTGCTGACAAAGCGTCCATTTGCGCTTTTGTTCTCGCTTCGCGTCTTGACAGAAGTAGGAATCTGGCGTAAGAGTGGGCTCCCCTTGCGCCACACGACACCTAGCCTTATATCTCTGGCTTTAATAGGGACTAAAGACTGTGTGGGTCTTATAGCGTCAAGAGGTGACTTTAGTTTCGGGTTTCTCAAAGCCATCTTTTAAATGTCATCGCTACAAGAGATTAATTTTGTGCGTGGCTGCTGAAGTGAAACATGCGCCAAACAGGGGGTTCCGCTTGACTGGAGAGAAAAGTCGTGATTCCGCACTCTCAGTCTATCAGGATCTGCGGTATAATTAGGGCATTGTCTCGATTGCCACGGCAATAAAACAACGGAATTACGTCATAAAACGCGGGCCAGTTTCCGCACTACAGCAAGCCGTGTTACCATTAGTGTAACCATTCACCAGTTTTTTCTAAATGGAGTGTGTAACAGTGTGAAAAATTGCACACATTCTCTGGAAATCGTTTAAATTATATATTGCCATTAGGGTCTTTATAAAAGAAATATAACCTTTACGCTCAGCCTGACCGCAAAGCATGGTAACATTTTAGCAGGAAGGAGGTTTCACATTCATGCTGCTGATGGCACCCTTGCTCAGATTGCAATGCACGTTTGCATCAAAACGAGAGGGAGGAAGGCGGACACAGCCATCCAGCCATCCAGCCAGACAAGCAATAAGCCATAACTGTCCCCGACACTACAATATAGTGTCAAGATTTCACTCCATTCATAGCAGAACCCCCAATAAATAACTTGAACTTCTGCAAATTAGATAGATGTCAAATGGGAGATGCGTGCGTTCGTACACTCATGCATGCACGCACGCCTCTGCACGCATACAATAGCGCTACACTCCCTAACTGTCATTTAAAACACATTTTCTTCCCGGCACACACACTCACACAGGCGTGCGCAAAAAGCAGTATGATCATAGTTCATTCTACTATTCTAATGCGTACGAACACGCGAAAACATTGATGTGCAGGATGAAACATCAGCCGAGAAAACAGCAACACTTCTAAGCACATGCGATGAAAAGGCTATCTAGAGTTGTAGGATTTTCGCAGCAGACGACATGACGTATCGGTCACGTGCCCGCAGCCAATGACGCTGAACGCGCATGACATGTTTTTTCCATCTTACGCGCTCGTTTCCTAAAGGTGACTTCCGCCGG
>SMGT01005559.1:109174-121479 GCA_004794575.1 Lanistes nyassanus
TATATAAGCTGGGGTTCGTCAGGGTGGGGAGGGATGGGTTCATAAGTTGGGGTTCGTCAGGGTGCGGAGAGATGGGTATATAAGCTGGGGTTCGTCAGGGTGGGGAGGGATGGGTTCATAAGTTGGGGTTCGTCAGGGTGCGGAGGGATGGGTTCATAAGTTGGGGTTCGTCGGGCAGCTGCCTCTTCCTTGTGCTTGTAAGACTCGGTTCCAAAGAGAAGGGCAACTCTTTTTCAGGAGAGCTGTCTTGCGTGTTGAAATGCTCTCGCCGTCTGTCCGACTCTTATCTCCCCCACCCCCTCGCCTCCAGCAAGACGTGTACTGCACAATAATTGAAGCAGCCCTTATACATGGTAACACCTTTTTCTCGAGCTAACTTCATTCTTTGCGTTTTCATGTTATAGCTACGGTCGCAGCCACGCCATTTAAAACACAGTATGTTGTTAAGTGTTCGTGGAAAGCAAGGGTTTTTTTTTGTAAGTAATGAATTTGATGAAAAGGATGAAAAATAGTAGTGGATCTTAGAATTCCAATTCCAGTTCAGGTGTGCCAGCTACGTGGATAGAATTCCAGGCAGTTCAGGCGTGCCAGCTACGCGGATCCCTTCACAGTTTGCCCTGAGGACGTCCAGAAGAATAGGGACGACAGCGTTTGTTCGTCACAATGAGGGCAGCAGAAAGTAAGAAGTGAGAGGCTTTCAGTATGTTCCGGAGAAACCTGACCTGCTGGCCCGCGCTGTGAGTGTCGGTGAGCAAAGGATGTTGGGACAAGGGGGAGGGGAACGTGGAAACGATGTTAGGACAGAATACAATGTAGAAAACAAATAAACTGATCATATGAAGACAATACTAGGGCAGATAATGTTGAATACACATTATGTTGATAATGTTAAGACAATGTTAGGAAAGTTAGGATGTTAAATACAAATATGCCGATAATATATCATGGGAGATAATAATGTTGAATACAAATATGTTGATGATATTAAGACAATGTTGGGGGGATAATAATGGTGAATATAAATTTATTGATCATCTTTAGACAGTGTTAGAGGAGATTATAATGTTGGATACAAATATAGATATATATATAATGTTAAGACAATAAATGTATGGAAGATTATAGTGTTATATACAGATATACCGATAATATTAAGAATAATATGGGAGATAATAATGTTGAATACAAATATATTGATAGTAATAATGTTAGAATAGATAATAATGTTGAATATAAATTTGTTGATCATACGTAGACAGTGCTAGATGAGATTATAATGTTGGATACAAATACATTGATAATAAAAAGACAATATTAGGAGACATTGTTAATCATTTTCAGACATTGTTGGGGGAGGGGGGATTGTCACATGTCGTCACCAGGCCCCGCATGCAAGAAACTCAAATACCTTATTTTCCCTCGTTATTCTGTTAAATTTATTCGTTCGTCCCAGGAGCTAAGAGCTTATTCCAAGTTCGCCGAATCAGCGTTTTCAGAGACAGAAGATATCCGCTATTGGGGAATGAATTTAGTACAGTTTACATGCATACTTGGCCAGACTCCAACACGCGACAGATCATAATGTTGACTACATCTACACTAATAATATTTAGACAGTATTAATTAAATGCGTAGTAGAGATGGGAAAGAGAACTTAAGGCTCAGTTAGATGGGGCAAGAAGATTATGTTGAATATAAATACAACGTAACTTGTAAGCTGTTGAATATACAGGCATGTACCAAATAGACAACGATGTTAAATATGTAACCGCTGTGTGATAGTCCAGGTACCGTTATTTTTTAAAACAGTCGTTAAAAAATGCGACACTGCTCTACGTGTTGACAATATTAAATACATACACAAGATTAAGTGTGTAGATAATTCCACAGTGCTGAATGTGCAATGTTATAAACGCGCTGACATCAACCAGAAATGAATGAAAAGCCATGTGAAAAGATGTTGACAGTTGTTTACGTGGTGAATGTTGAGTGTGTTGAAGAATATTGAAGAGAACGTTCCAAAGTCACTAGATGGCAGGCAGATCTACAACACGTCCAAATAGGCACGCAATGCCAGCTATGTGGGTAATGTCACGGCACATCTACGGCTGCCCGTCACGTTGAACCACCGATGCCCATCTGACCTGCAAGGGAACTCGGATCGCGAATTGCGTTATTCCCGAATGACTGGTGCCAGACAATTTTTGACCCAGTCGCCGAGACAATGGGGATGATGAGGTGGGGTGGAGAAGATCGTGGGGATTTTTTTTTTCATGTTTTCCCCTGCAGGCGCCTAGAACAAGACTCGGCGCAGTTGTGGATGAGCTGAGACATTTACCGGCGGCCGGCGGCTGTCGTTGTCGAACCTGGCCACAGCAAATCGGCCGTGCAGGAGCGGCGCCGTGTCAGGGAAAGGTAACCGAGGCCTGCGCTGGGGGAAGTGCACAGAGTTAACGCGTTCCTGGGCAAGGCGACTTTGATCTGCGCCGCTAGGGTGCGCTGAGGTGACAGGTCGCCCGCCCGTCGGCCCTTCCGTCCCCTGCATCTTGTCATTGCGTGCATCCATCTGTCCCTTGGCGTCCGCCCGCACGTCTGCACTTGGCAGGTCCCCTTTGACCCTCTCGTGACCTTGCGCCTTGTGCATCTTGCTGTAAACAAAAGCTAACCCGCATGCTTTGCTGTCAGGCAGGAGATGTAAGGACAATTGTGAGTTGTAAGAATGTTTGGTCTTGCCAAGGATGCAAAAAGCATATTTATAGTCTATTTCCCGCTCATAACGGAGACTTAAAAACAGTCTGTCGGATCGTTCTGGATACTGTTTACTCGAAATGTTTTCGGAACCACAGGGTAGTTATCTGCATGCGAACGGCAATAATTAAGAAGCAATAGCTTTGATAAACAGTGCATATAATCATTGCAAAAACACACCATAGTCACGCTAGCTCGCACGCCAACTCAAACAGTACATTTATATTACAAGTGAGTTTTACTCAAAATATTTATCATGGAAATATAGGGGCATTTATAAACAAAAATTAATACAGTATTTCCTTTTTTAGTTTCGTATTTATGTTCGTTAGCTCTAGCTCTGAGGACTATCTCATCTAGGGATCATTTTTATCGCATCTGATTTGCCCGTCATCCTAGGTCATCCCAAGGCTTTGAAGTTAACTTACTGCCGTTTGCTACAGGAAATTAAGTAGTGTGGCTTAAAGCATGTGTTTGAAAGGTAACACTTGCCTGTTCATGCTCACTTTTCTGATTATTGGAACGAGTACGTGCCGGCCGAGTGAAAAGGTAAACATTTTGTAGCCAGGGTCTCGGCTGTTTATCGCCAGAGGTAAATAGCGTCTGCTGCTGCCTCGCGTCTGAAACGGAAGCTACGCATCACGGGTAAAAGCAGGGACAGTAGGAAAAACGGAAGTGGCGCTGTCCTCGCCGTGTTTACGTCCTGATTGGCGCGCATGACTCCGTGACTGTGACAAAAGCGCCCTCTGTTGGCTGGGTAGTGAAATCAGAGAACCAAGAGAAGGACTACTCTGTCACTGGCTTTCAGACTTTTTATCCCTCGACGTGACAAAATGCTCGAGAAGCATATTTGCACGAGTGTGACGCCGCGTGCGTCCCCCCCCCCTCTGTCTGTGCGTGCGTGCGTGAGCGCGCGAACGAGACAGTCCATATATAGTAGGCATAAGAAAGGACTAAAAAAAGGTTTTATCTGCCACTTTCCTGGCAGTCACAGATGTAAACAAGTTCGATGAACAAACGAGCCCACATATCCCGCACAGTTCCTTCTCATAAGTGAGAGGAACCAATCGTGTGTCTTATGGCGGTATTGGCAGTAAACTAGATCACGCAGTTGTGTAAGTTAGGTCAGGTATCTCTTTGGCATGCTGGCATCTGAATTTAGATCGTAATTTATAGACTCGAACGCGTGACTGTCAACTACTATACACTGGCACCTTGCCAAGCTCTTGTGCCCCTTTGCCTCCTATCTACAGAGTAGCCTCTGCCTTGTTTACTCCACAAGATGAACCCAACCTCTTTTTTTAATCCTAAAGCAAATGAAGAAACGTGAATCGGCAGCATTTCATGTCCCGTGCCGTGTATGGAGTGAAATGGTCTCGGCTACGGAGAAGTTTGATCAGTTTTATACCCGAAGCTGAAATGTGGCCCAGAAGGCTTTTATCCACCCGTAAGACACGGCCACCCTAGGTACACACAATCAGGTAGTGGCTGAAGGATAGTTCGCAGCTTTTGTTGGCGGCGGTGAAAGTCAACCTGCAGATACCGGCTCAGGGGCGAAGGCGTCTGTTTGTGTCACGTCTGTCCTCAGCCTCGCGCCTTCTTGAAGTCACACCCGCTCCTTTCACGTTTCATTTATATGTGTAACCTCCCCCTCCGTCGTCGTCGTCGTCGTCATCATCATCATCATCATCATCATCATCATCATCATCATCATCATCATCATCATCATCATCATCACTAGTATTAGTGTAATAATAGTCTTTTATGTTACGGTCTGTTTGGTACATAGTTACCCTTCTGTATCGGCAATATGTCTTAGATGTGAGCGCAGAAAGCGACCCCCCTCCCTCTCCCCACATGCCGAGATATTCTCGCAGTCAGAAATGTTATCTGTTTGCCCCGATGAACAAGCTCTCGCACGAAAACTTGGTGATGGTTTCAGATATGAGACAAACATTAGGCGTGTAAGTCGCATGTTTTCAGCACGACAGTCCAGTCGTCTGCTAACACTTAGGGCTAGTTTCTCGGAGCGCAAACAGTTGAGGGGAGGAAGGGGAGAGATGTTGGGGAGACCCTACCGTTCACCCTACCCCCTCCTGCCTCTGTCAAGCGGGAGCAAGCAGGGCTCTTGCCGAACCTGAAAATGATTTACCGTTAAAGCCGCGAGAAATCCAGACGGAGAGCCAAACGGAATCCGTATTGAGTCCATTGCTGTGCCGCATGACGTTTGCGGTGAGGTGAGTTGTCGCAAACATCGAACGATCACGCACGGCAAACACGCAACGGCACGCCGCAGCTTGCATCTTGCGTGGCCTTTCAATTACTCGCAGTAGGCATATGTAATGTGCTTTTCCCCTTGTAAATTAGATGTCGCATTTTTTTAAAACTTAAATGTCTTCTGTACCAGACCGTCAAGAACATTTAGTAATATTAATACCGCTGGGTGGTCTAGTTTAGCGGATTTGTATTGTCCATGTTTGTGAAATTTTGGAGTCTTGATGTCTATTGTTTTAATAATATTTAAATTTGAATTCAAAAGCTCACAGCTGAGGAATTAGGGATTTGGGGGGTGGGGTGGGGGTAATTAGAATTTACATTCTGTGCCAACATATTTACAGAGGATCTTCTGTGAGTCTGTTCCCTGTTCTCTGTTCAAATGGGTCCGTCTCGAATTGACTAGAAAGTTGATTTAGTTCGACCAAAACCAACGCACAGCAAACGTAATTACCCCCTTTGTGTGAAAGCTTACCTTGAGTGTAGGAATAGGTAGTTTTGGATTCAGAAATCGCATGAAAAAGAAGGAGTGAGAGGGAGCTTGCTTATGATTATACTCTGTGGCCTCCAGGAATTCAATGTATCAAGAGGATACTTGCAAGCAGACGCTAGCCTTTGTCAGGGAGACTTTCTGTTCTTCAGTATGCTTTGGTCTTTGTATTATCTGCCGCGTGCAGCCTTTTGAAGAGACCAGGAGTGAGGAACGAAACAACTCCGACAGTCACTTTGCTTAGATGCACTAGGTGCACCTTTTCAGATCCTGCGCCACTGTTATTTAAAAACTCAGAGGCCGCACTTGTCCTCTTTTATCAGTTCATTGCAAACTGCTTCATCGGAGTTCAAAACCAATCTTCTAAAACTAATAAACGTCTTTCAGTAGGTTAAATCTGACATCGGCAAAACTGTTACAGTATCCCGTGATTATCACATCACAGCTTGGTTCTGTAATAAGACCAGATAATCCTGCAGATATGACCTTTTTGTTGCCTTTTAAAATTCGTACGTAATACAGGGGTAGTACATGTACTGAAGGTTGGCTAATCTTCCTCTACATTACGTTATCATTGTAACGATGAGTCAGAGACATCGATTTGCAATCCTCAGAAATGTTGTTGTTGTTGTTGTTGTTGTTGTTGGTGGTGGTGGTGGTGGTGGTGGTGGTGGTGGTGGTGCTGCTGCTGCTGCTGCTGCTGGCAGAAGCAACGCGGGGATAATCAGTGCTGTAGGCGACCGCCTGTTGATAACTGAAGCAGGGTTTTCATATCAAAGGTTGTAGGGATCATAATGTACGTGTTGGTCTTCAGGCCCCGGGAGCTTATTCAGAAAACAGTGAGAAATAATGGGACGTGAAAACAAACCAAGACCCGGAACAAATGGTACCATGCCGTTCTAAGGCTCTGGTCGATCCCTGCAACCGACAAAACGATTGCTCTAATCGCGCTGTCCTTCTTTGCGCTGCCCTCTGCAAAGGCAGTCGGGGAGGGGACCAGAAATCTTTCCCCCTTATGCACTGGCCAGAAAACGACGAACTGGGTCTTCCTTAATGACGACAGAGCAGCGACACAGGGTTTAACAGTTTGCTTCTGAGTTGTCAAGATCCTTTTGACTGGAAAGAGGAGGAGGCATTGCACTATCTTTGAACTCTCTGGGGCACGAGGAAAGTCACTTCTCCTCTTTCTTCCTCCCCCCGCCCGTGCGCGTGAGGCGCTGACTCCATCCGTGCTTGGCGCAAGTGACGCTAGCCGCAGGTTAACATAAAGGAACTTTTCTCTTGATAGTTACCTTGCTACGTGAGATGGGGCAAAGTGCTGCGTGGATACAGGGCGGATAAAAGCAGCGAGAGACGGATGCCAAAGGAAGAGATTCCACTGCGGCTAATTAAAGGGAAGGACTCTAAAGGTGGGAGGAAGAATACCATTCCCTGTGATCCTCACATTTGCTAGGTTTTAATTTTTTTCTGATTTCCCCGTCATACCTGAATGTGACAATTCGGGTCTTTTCTCTTTCGGGAGAGACGTCACTGTTTAATAGGTAAATAGCACTTGGCTTTCTGTGTGTCGCTAAAAAAAGGTGTCGTTTACGTCACTTGGAATATGTCACACAACTGTGGGTAAACCCCAAACAAAGCAGTCGGCTATGTGAACGTCACGTGGAGTACGCCACACCCTGTAGATTGAAGGACTGCAGCAATGAAAAACTTGATGTTAAAGCTGAGAACTGGAACATGTCACACACTCGTGTCTATGCCCAGAGCGTAGGGAAGCTACCCATAGGTTACAGCGAATACTTTCCACTTTCGCGCAGCAAGGTCTCCGCGAATGAAGCTACGTGGAAGTATGACCTCAAAACGGAGTAGTCGGTTACGTTAATGTACGTCACTTGAAATACGACATACAATATATATATATAGTCGGATAAGAACTGCATCATTAAAATTGCAGTAGAATGTCATTGCAAAGCTGTAAATTAAATGTTATTCATTGTGCAAAACAGAAAACAATAAAACTAACGTAAGCGTGGTGGGCTGGTTATTTTAAAGGGATAGTGCCTCCACCTTGCAGTGATTTCCCACAATAAAAGGAGGGATCCTGCCACTAAGCTATGCACTGAAAGAACCACCAGACTGATTGCTGCAATAAGGTGACCCGTGTGGACCGACAGTTACATGTTCGCGGACAGCCAGATTGAGTCTGCGCAATGTTTTATTCTAGGAAATAATCCTTGGCCACATCTGGATTCAAACCACCAACATCCAGAGGCTCGTCTGCAGCTCCAACCGCAGAGCTATCCAAGCCCCCTAAAATGTCAGCATGCTCACCGAGCTAGCCTTTAAACAGAAACTCAAGCACTCGACGCTCTCCGCTCATCAGCTCTGTATTAGACGTGGGAAGACTCTTCCGCGAGCGAGAAAGAGAGAGAGAGGGGGGGTCACATTTCAAACTCTTGGCATAACAACCTATTCTAGAACCAAACACGATTGTGGAGGCTTTAACTTCTCCGGGAAATGCTGCTTACCGGGAATTTGTGTAAAATCCTCTCGTAACTAGTTCTCCTTGTCTTTGTCCACGTGTGGTGGTCAGCCAGTCGCCACGGTCCAAAAAAATGTATATATATATACTTCTATGTCTGTTGATGGAGTTGCCGCTAGGACACTGCATTAAACACAGGTCATTTGTTCGTTAAGAGGGTCATGTGAGACACGCCGGGAGTCGGTGGGGTGATTTCTGAGTACGTTGGCCTCGAATATTTACGCATCGATTCTGGTATGTTTTCGGGACTATATAGTTTATAGCGGTATACCCCTTTCCCAATAGTTGCCGTAATCTTTGTAGTCGAGAGATCGAATCTGCGACAAACTCGAAAGGTCTCTCGGCAAACTCCGACCAAAGGTGATGGGTCTGTGGCTCTAAGCCGGAAGAAAATCATGGACGTCCAATTTGTCTCTGGACCTCCGTGTTTACTCACCTCTTTGCATTTGCAGGTCCCTTACAGTGTAGCTTTCAGATAGCCACCGCGCCGGAGATTGCGGAAAACTTAGCAGGGAACACAGCAGCCACGGTGACGTCATCCCCAGAAGGACAAATAGGCGTACTGTTGTTTAGTCTAGACCAGAGTGAAGCTTTTTACAATGAGTTCATGAGAATCATCGCGCGACTCATTATCGGGTTGTTCATATTGTGAGGAAACAGAAGACGGAGGAAAAGATTTAAATCCATTACATTATATATGGGAGACATTAGCTTCCAGGAATGGTGAGAAGAAACACACCTGCTGTCTAGCTCAAGACACCGATCGCCACAAAGAACGCAATGAAAACACGACGCACTGATATGATAGATTTTTCGTTTTCGATGTTAAAATGTTCTGATTTTTAGTAATTGTCATTACTGTTTCACTCCTTATGATCTGGTCATTATTGTTTGCACTCCTTATGATCTATCTATATGACGCCTTAACAAACTGTCGATCAGAATCGGTGGAATAAAAATCATCGACCAGTGTATAAAGTAGACACTATCGGCAAATCGTGTCAATCGCTTGTAACTGTGGGAAGAATATCAAGGAAGTATTTATAGGAATTCCAACTCCTGTTTGGAAATCAACTCACCATAAATCAGTGAACCAATGTTGGGTTTACATTGTTGCAGGGTAATTCAGTAAATGTGCAAGTGTGAAAATACTTAAATAGTACTGGTAGTGGTAATATAGATTAAAAACAAATAAGCACGAGCACGCAAACGGCACCAGGTTCCAAACAGCAGAATATTTTAAAATATGCATGAGTGAGATATGGAAATCCTGTGGCCTAAATTTGTTATCCTCCTCCTTAAAACGCTCTGAACACACTAATATAGTTCTCGCGTGCCCTTTGTTGAACTCTTTTTCCTCGTAGTTTGCAAAAATCAGTTCCATGGTGGCCATGATTGTAAGAAAACAGTCAAGAGAAAAAAAAGTAAAGGAAATAAAGTTAAGGTCAAAGTCAACACGAAAAAAGTGAATATCTTTCACTATCCCCCCATCCCCACCCCATCCATCGTAAAAAGAAGTCAAACAGTTGTTTTAACTTTTACCGTTACTTATTTTCTCAACCACCTTTACTCATGGTAGTGACAGATCAGAACTCCCTGACAGAAAAGTAGAGGGTCTACTCCATAGATGTTAATAAAATATTTGAATTTGTGTGCTTTCATGAATGGAAGTTTCGTATCCAGAAGCTTCACTTTAAATCCTCTGCCTGCAGTCTGATATACCTTGATCTTCTGGCAGCAGAAACTCCGCTAGAGCTGTAAACTACCTTTGGTTTAGAAAAGTCTTCTCCTCGGTCCAACAGTGGACCAAGAATTTTAGACCATCGGCCGACATCAATCGTCTTGCATTCTGGATTGTATTATGTACCATGCAGTAAGATAAGATCAGATCGACATGTGTCCTGGTTCTGCTAAACGAAGTTTTAGTCAATGAACTTTGCAAGGTCAAGGGTTTAGTCTTTCTTTTCTTTATCCCCCTCTCTCCGTCCCTCCCTCATGCTCAGTTCCTGTATGTTCCTACTGCGCATCTACTAATTCAATAACCTGCTTGAACGCACTGCGACTAAACCACCTCACGACTCCATCGTAGCCAGACAGCGACACTGTAATCTGCAGGTGGATGGAACGAGAAGGGAGAGGAAGGTGGCACTGATTCCTTACAAATGCGCTAAAGAATGTCTCCCCACCCTACCCCCAGCGGCTGTGATTATCCGCTCCTGGCGTCAGAGCCCTCGCGGAGCCCAAGAGGGCATCATGTGGCGCGGGGTGGGGGATGGATACAGTAGCTGTCAATTAGTCACTGACGGCCACCATTTGCTTCTGACATATCTGAGCAAACTTTTTTTTTTTGGGGGGGGGGGGTAAAGTCTATCGTCAGCGCGTCAGAGCACCTTTTGGAACTGTTACTGGCGGCCATTGGTGGGCGATACACAAGACATGGTGTAAGGACAGGGATAGTAAAATGGTTAATTTTGCGTATTTCAAGAAATCGGGAACAAAATAACTGAATTCTTTTCGCGCTTTGTTATTCTGTCGGCTCCAGAATAAACCAGCTTAAAAGAAAAAACCCTCCCACAGAGCTTAGGGTTCGAAAATTCTTGAACGTGTGAACGATTTTCATCTGCATGGGGTCTGGTGTGCCTGCGTATCACCTCTAGTGTGATGCTTATTATGTGTATTGTTGTGTTTAAACTCGTGTGCTGTTTAGCATGTGTACTGCCTGTGTAGGAGCTGAAGTATGGTGTTTAATACTGTGTAGAGTCAATTCCTCTAAACTTTCCCGCTAACTGCAGACACACAATTACATTTTTATTTCGCAACAGAAGTAACGGAAAATTTTATTTTCGCCTTTCTTCTTGCTGTATCTCTTTACCTGGTCCTTCGTCATCTCCTTCTTCTGGCTTGATTTCTTTGCTTCCGTCCTTCTTTCTCCCACTTTGTGTCTTCCATTTCCCCCTTTTCCTTCCTTACCTTTCTTCCTTTATTCTTTGGTCGGTCGGTCGGTCTGTCTGTCTGTCTGTCTGTCTGTCTGTCTGTCTGTCTGTCTGTCTGTCTGTCTGTCTGTCTGTCTGTCTGTCTGTCTGTCTGTCTGTCTGTCTGTCTGTCTGTCTGTCTAGTCTTTTTTATGCAACGAAATCTTTTATTCGGCAAACTGAAAAATAGGCTGAGAAACATAAGTAGACCCATTTAAAGTTTTTTTAACCTCTTGACTGGACAGATATCCGTGTGCCCATGCATACAGCTACACAGAAATGTACACGCAGACTGCCACGTTCACAAACATAACGTACGTATCGAATGCGGTGTTTCCGAAACACGAGCACATTTACTTGCCTGTCTACATGTTCAAGTAGATGAAATGAAAATGACTCGAACATTCCTATCACCTCCTCCAGCTGGTTTTCTTTATATGTACATTAAATCGCAATTTCCACACTTAATTTGCCAAAGCCAGTGCTAACAGTGCCGCCATTGTCAGGACAATCCCGTAGGAGGAGACGCCCAAACGGTCGCAGACAGGCAGAACAAGGGAGGCCACTGACGCGCAAAATAATTGTCGGGGCCCCTGCCCCCTGTAGGTGGCGTGACAAGGTGACGATATCATGACGGACATGTTGAATAAAATGGCGATAAGATGATATGGGTAGTTTTCTGCTTGGCTGAACCTCAGCTAGCACTTTGTTCATCGCCTAAGTCGTCTCAGGGGGCCTAACTAGTATGTTTTTACTCACGCATGCGCACACGCACGAAAGCACGCAAGCACGCACGCACGTGCGGATGCAGTCAGAACTGAACAACGGGTATTCTTTAATTACTTGTCGGTCTTTGTCTAAAACACGTCCATAATCACACACACAGATCCAATCGTCCCTTACAGTCTGTTCAGACTGAGCAGAAAGTACATTCCTAAAGATTCTGTGGACAGGTGGGATTTCTTTTTCATTCTGCTCTATATTACAGCAGATGGTATGAATTAAGGGGCTTGGGGGACAATTCTAAGAGAAGTATTCTCTGGCTGGTTGGTGAATCTCTAATTTTGTCAGAAATAATTTAAGTGCAGCGTTTGCGTTAAGGCCTTCCTTCACTTACAATGCTCTCAACGTTGAGCGAAAACATTTCCCGAGCATTCTCCGTAAACGGGCGCAAGACACCTGCAATATTTTACCTGCCAGATCGTCACATGATCATCACGTGTTCGCTCTAGGGGCTGACAATAGTAACACTATGGATGATCACGAACAATTTATTCTGACC
>SMGT01005559.1:133371-144119 GCA_004794575.1 Lanistes nyassanus
AAAAAATTTACAAGACGGCATTGTTATCACAAAACAAGAATGCCTTATAAACTGTTTGCTAAAAGTTGATATCTATTACTTGATATTTGTGATACCAGAATCAGACGACATTCAATAGATGACTTTAAGTGTGGACGAAAATGAAAGTGTAGCGGCACAGAAACATTACATCCCATGGCTGGCTTGCATGAGTGTTCGTAGCTCCTTTCCGGTCATAAGGGTGGTCGTAAGGCCCATTCATCCTGTGTATTTTATGGGTACCTTTACCAACCGATAGGAGATAAGAAAGCTCATTAAAACCAGCCCAGGAACAGATGGAAGAAAAGATTGGGAAGGTGGTTGAAGTAACGCATACCCTTAACTGTGTTACCGCGAAAAAAAACCCGTTGCAATATTAATGTTTTGTGCACCCACAGGATCCAAGTCAGCGCCGCCACTGTATGACTTTTCTCCCTCTGAACATCTTGGATACGCACACGATCGCACGCACGCGCGCCCACACAAACGCACAGCCACACACGCGCGCGTGCTCACGCAGAGAGGAAGAGAGAGAGAATGAAGCAAACACGGAGTCACAAATGGAGTGATGAAAACAAACGATTACTCACTCTCAGGTAGAACGTCTCGCAGGACCCAAGCCTGACAGTTCTCGCATAAAAGCTAAGCATTATCACATAGCGATCGTTGTTTGGGGTGGGTGGGGGGTCAGCTTCGCTTCTGTTTTCTATTGCCATAGCGAACTGTAGAAGCAAACCTGAGAGGCGAAATAAACAAGTTTTTTTCCCCCGCCTTAGTGTGTTCTGTTGAGATTTAGCGCCTATCCGCGATTAAGGTCACAGTAAATCCGTGATGTGTTCGTAAGCCCATTCTGGAATTCTGGACTGCCGTGAACACATGCACCCAGTGAGTCGCACGTGTACCGTCAACCACGCGCCTAATGCGGGATTTACAGAGCTCAACAATGTCACATGCAAGCAGCCGTTAAGAATTATTTTAACCGCGTGCATTGAACAGTTGGTTTCATGAAGAATTTCTCTCCCGAAAACTTCTCCTCTCAAGGATTTTCGTACCAAAATGCGTCCGTTATAAGCATTCGATCTAATTTTTTTCAAAATCAGCCTTTGCTTTGTTGCGAACGGATGGACTAGTTTCTCATGGCTGATTTCATCGAACACAGTCGAACCGTGTAAACCCCGCATTAGGCTGTATATTTACATTTTCGCATACCTGGCGAAACTCGAGGTATCTAAACAGACGTACTTTGTGACGAACGGAGTCTTCGTGACATTTTTTCGCCGATAAACAATTCATGAAGCCATTTTCTTTCTTCGGATTACGATGGCCACCAGAGATACTTGGGAGCATCTGGGAAGAGGCTCTAGCACTGCCGGAAAATTGCGTTTTCGCACAGTGAAAACATAACTATTATGCTTAAAAGGCGGTTTTCGGGATTTACGCACGACATAAGCGATTTTTTTGTTGTTTCTGGTTTTGGTTTTGATTTTGTGAAAGTACATTTTCGGACGGCATAACTTTTCTTTGATCATAATCATCGACTGTGCCGCCTGTGCAGATGAAACGTATGTATGCAACATGACATGGCAACTGCGAGCAATATAGCCGAGTGTCCGGCTCTGTATGTCAGCGAACGTATGTATACAGTGGGAGGCAGCTAAGACATGAATGACGGGTGTGATGAACGGTTGAGAGTTGTAATGTTTCGTTTCCTGCATCAGCAAGCGTGGCGATACAGTTTATAGATCTGTGCTTCTCTGTGGCGGGGGTGACTAGGAGACGCCAATTTGCATCTTCAGCAATAGGAACGCGAGAATCCTCCAAAGAGAAACACCAGAAGGTCCCATCCTAATCATTGTAGGACACACGTGCATGTTGCTGAAGGGGGCAGGCGTAAGGCCACGATGGTGGTTGGGGGGGTGGGGTACTCTCCGCGGAGTGCTAAAAGAACTTGCCGAGTCAGCGGAAACATCGACAGAACGCATGGGAAACTGACGGTACCGCAGTGGGATGCTTTCGGCGATAACAGCGATAATGGTATCGACGAGACGTGTCAACAATGGGTGATGTTGGCGACCACGACGATGATCGGATATGAAGGAACAAGGGATGGAGGATGAGGGGTGTGGGTGGGAACGAGAAAACGAAGGTAGGGGCTAGGCAGTGGCGGTGGGGAAGGGAGAAGGGGAGGGAGGAACTGAGGGATCAGGACTCGACTAGCCGGAGGGCTTGCCTACGTACTGAAGATTCGAGTCAGCGCGAAGTCAGGCGCCGTGAAGCGTGTTCAGTATGTAAAACTGTCACGGCTCGGGGGCGACTAATAAGCAGGGCAGGCACCTCAGCAGGTCAGCTTCGTGCTGCACGTCGTCAGTAAGTCGGCTGCAAAAAAAAAAAAATTCTACCGATACGCCTTTGCTCGATCTCTCCCGGTCCCAGCGACTCGCTGCCTCATTTGATCGCCCAACAGTCGCCTGCAGCAAAAGAAAGCTGGAAAGGTGATGGACAAGGTTAATAACGAAAGTTCAACTAGCGCGATGTCGCACGCGTGTATCTGGATGTCAAACTAGCAGATGTAAGTGACGATTGCGTCCTCTGGAGCTGATGAGGAGTTGCGACTTGTTGAAGATCAGGAAAAAAAGAAAACAAACACAAACGCAGGGACGCACGTATGCGAGCAGCCGTGAAAGTTTGGGCAGATATGTGATTAGGGCTAACCGAATTCCACGAAATAAACTTACAATGCTGGCCCAATCAGTTTCGCTAGTAAACCACAAGAGCGCTCGCGCGCGCGCACGCACGCACTCACCCACGCACACACAGGGGAAAGTGTCAATGGGGAGGTGAATAAAATTTTGATCCGAAAGTCTCTGGTGAGATGTGCGCGAAACAAAGTGAAACCCAACAGATTCTATAAAGAATTGCGATCGCGCCTATCTTCGTCCTTGAAGTCTTGTGACGTGGAGCAGTGTATACGTTTAATGCTTACTAAACGGTTTTTGCGATATAGAATAGCCAGCTGTTTTATGAGCTGATAATCCACTTACGCGATTTTTTTAAATATATGGAAGTATTTCCCGTTAAAAGACGTAAAAGTAGCTTAACGTTATAGGAGGCACTTTGAAGCAAACGGAGAGTGACAGAATGGTAGGAAAAGAAATTCCGAATAAGTGAATGATAACACTTAAAAGTGCGAAGCAACAAGAGAAAGAAAAATGCTGGGAGGGGGTGGGGGGGAGGAAAATGCAGTCGAGAACAACAAATCATAGACAGAACTTAAATACAAAGAGAACAAATAAGTGACTAGTCTCGAGGTTTGAAATAATTGGAATCTGAATAAATGCGTGCACGCGTCTGTGTGCGCGTGAATATTATATATGTAGTGTGTCTGCGCGTGCGTGCATTCGTGTGTGTGCGTGCGTGCGTGCGTGCGTGTGTGTAAGAGGGAGATAAAATAAACAAACGAAGAGACAGACCACACGGAGAAAAACATTTCCTTTTTAAAGGGAATATACGTTGTGGTATTTTCACACACCCGTTACTCTGCCGAAAAAGAAAAGCACACAATTTAAGAAAAGCATCTTATACAAGGACAAGGCAAAAGTATTCAAACACAGAAGAGAAAAGAACGATGCACGTTTTATGCGATGCATGTCTTGTGGGACCCAAGATTTATCAGATACAATTATGAACGCCGAAAGGAAAAGATGATACTTTGTTTTGCTTCAACTGAGTTTCACTTGAACTAAGACAACCTTACCAGACCCCACCCCCACCTCACCCGACCGATTTGGAGATGGTTGAGTCAAGTGAAGATAATTAAACGCAGTTTTTCACACTTTTTCCCTGACACTAATAGTTTCGCTTGACATTAATTTTACTGTTTTGCAGAAATGAGTAATGTCATTTGTGGATGGGATCTTTATGCTATTTCACCTTAATTTAAAATCGCCCCTCTGACGCCTCCTACCCACCCTCTCACACCTCCTACCCACCAAACAAGAAACCCACAGCTGCTGACGTGTACACAAACTCATAATCTCTGCAGTTGTCGCTTGTGTCAGTACATAGCCATTAATAGGTGAGGCGGGCCAGTGGTTTGCCTCTATACTGTGCAAGCTGCAGCTGTCTGAGGCCGACCTGCGCAGTTCTGCAAGTCGCGCGATGGTGTCATATGCAGTCAAGATTCTTTCGGGATCGAAGCTTACGCATGCATTCAAGCCCACGACAAGCCCACGACAAGCCCACGACAAGCCCACGACAAGCCCACGCCATTAGCATCTATTAACTTCGCTACGTAACTTTTTAAAATTGAAAAGCACCGGATCTAATATACGGAGAGAGTCGTGGACATATGTTATCGAACAAAACCTTTGATGAATCGTCATGTTATAAGCCTACAGGTAGCGCAACTGACACCGATATGTCGCGGGGCTGTCAGACTTGTGTCAGATTGATGCGCCATCTGTCTTATGGTCCGTTTCTCATTTCCGACACTTTCGTGATTCTGACAAGTCAGTGTCACGTGACTGCCTCGTCTGTTGTGAAGAAACAAGCAGGGAAAGAGAGGGTAGGGGAGAGAGATAACAATGGCGAGCGAGCGAGCGAGTGAGTGAGTGAGTGAGTGAGTGAGTGAGTGAGTGAGTGAGTGAGTGAGTGAGTGAGTGAGTGAGTGAGTGAGTGAGTGAGCAAAACAGAGACGGAGAGGGAGGGAGGAAGGGAAGAAGGGAGGGACAAGCAAGGAGCCAGTACAGACAACTACACATACTTTCAGTCAAACACCCAAGCAGACTGTTCGTAATGTGGCTGCTATCGACTAAACAGCAGACTCTAGATTCATTCTTCCTCTGCTAACACTTAAAATTTACCCATTTTGCTAGTCTGTCCACATGTACTGTTCTGCTGGGTTGCAATATAGCATACATTTTCCGCTATTCATTTATTTAAAGTATAAGATCAGGAGTCGGTTCAAAGCCTTTACAGTACACGTTAGTAGCGTGTGTTGTTTCTCATGCACCTCCTGGGGTGTAAGCTTGAGACCCTGCGCTTCTCTCAATGTGCACAGCTCGTACATTCATTCACCCTCCGCCGCTGTTGACCAGTCGGCAGGTTTCTTCACGGTCACCAATCAAGAACTTCTGTTTTGTTCCCCAACAAAAAATGCAAACTGTTTTTTTTTCTTTTTCTTTTCTTTTATGTTCACAAACGTTTTGACAAATACTTGATCAGCCTCGCTTACGAAATGGAAAGCATGTACAGAGATGTAAGGACTATTCTCGGCATGTCTGGTAAAATAGGGCCTTAAGGGAATTATGAGGATAAGAGTCATTAAACCTGAAGGAGATTCTCTCCCATCTTACTCCCTTGAATCTCGAAGTCTCAGTATTTTTATTTTTATAGTGCGCGGAGATTTATATCAAACTTTCGGCCTCATTCAAGCAGCAGTCATCTGCCCCGCATCTTGTTGAAAGGGCGCGTGCTTTATCCCGCCCATTGTCACTTTGCTTCGGGGGCTTGTCTAGCGTCCACACTGCACTTGCTGTTTAACAGATGCCTGGAATTTTTTCTCTGCTGCTGACAGGGACGCAATTGTATGTTGGGGTGCTCTCCCTTGGACTTTTGGAATAACTAATGTTGTCATCTCGCTGTCTTGAGGAAATAACTACCACAAAAACGGAACAGATCCAAGCGAAATTAAACGATAGACGACACAAACGGCCGACATTTTCGGGGCATTATCCCTTCGTCAGGACAATTCAAACACAGATAGAGACGGAGGCAGATAAAGGCACGAACAAATGAAAGCAAAGACAAACCCCCCCCCCAAAAAAAAAACCCAAAAAACAGGCACTTAGCTGGGTGAAGCGGAGAGAAGTAAAAAGTCCGGTGTGGGGTAAAACTGCTGGGCAGGGTAGACCCACATTAAAAAGTGGCCGCCAAGGGAGGTCATGCATACTGCCAATCAAACCAGCCTCTGCGGTCGTGGCCAATCGCATGGCGGGTAGCGGAGAAAGAGGGGAGGGGGTCTTCGCGGAGGTTAGTTACAGAGGGAGTTAGTTACTAAAGGAAAGTGAAGATACAGGTGAAAAGTGGGGGGGGGGGGGCGGACGAACAGAGGATTAAGAGAAAGTGAAAGTGGGTGGTTAAGGGAGAGAAAGCCAAGTGTGTGTGTGTGGGGGGGGGAGAGAGTAGTGTTTCAGGTTTATTTCCGAGTGGCAGTCACTTTTTCTTTTTATTCTGAAATAATTATTGTCAATTTACAGGAAGAGGAAACGCATAACTGAAATAAATCAACGTTAACGCTTGATATGGTTGAGAGAAAAAAGAAAGATATACCTAACTACAGTTGTTTGGCTATCCCTTGTGCGAACGGGTGATCTCAGTGGCCGACAGGTGATATATTTCTACTAAAATGCATGACAACCGTATTTCACAATTTAATTCTCACTTTATATTGTGTGTTTTCTGTACGATTTTAAAATTTAGATCGCATTTTCTTGTTCATTTATAGTTTCTCAACCATATAAAGTCTTCCACCACCTCAAAAGAAAAAACCCAGAGGTTTCCTGTTTTACTGGCAAACTCCATATGTCCGTCCGTCCGTCCGTCCGTCCGTCCGTCCGTCTGTCTGTCTGTCTGTCTGTCTGTCTGCCTGCCCATGCGTGTTTAAATTATGGTGGGGGACGAGATGGAGGGGTGCGACAATTTAAGAATATTTTTCGTGCATTAGAGCCCAGTAAAGAATAGAAAGTCGTCGCGGCCAAGAACGAAGAACATTGCTACAGCTGTGCTCCGCCAGTTGACGGCAGCGTTTCAGTGTGAGTCACAGCTCGCTGCGGCTTCATTGTCTTTGTCAACACGACAGGTCACACTGTAGTCTACTGAACGTGCCGTCGCAAGGATCCAGAATGCGATCGCTTCCAGGTCACTAGGCAAGAAAGTTTTACATTTTGAAACCTTATCCTTCAATAACAAGACTCCTTGTCGTTCCCCACCGGCAGCCAACTCAGCAGCCACAAACAACTGGCAGCCACAACGACCTGTACTCTATACATCACACTTCGTTAAACAAAAAATCTAGAATAGCTCAGACGAAATACTCCTTCTCTGTATGTTATTCACGGTATTTCTGTCTCTTGTCGCTTCACCCCCACGACACATTTTTTTTCATTTAGCAATATAACCGCAAATGCGCGTAGATAGCTGCAGATATTTCATTAACTCCTGCAGCTTGAAAAGTAGATTAATTAATTGTTTCTATTCCTTTCCAGTTTTCTGAATTTCACGTCCTGTTCACGCTTCCTTCAGGGTGAGTCATTTGTGTCTTCTGCCCTCTGTCTTCTGTTTTCGAAGCAACGTTTTAAGAAAGTTGCTGTTGGCATTCTGTCGGCATTCTGTTGGGATTCTGTCGGCATTCTGTTGGGATTCTGTCGGCATTCTGTTGGGATTCTGTCGGCATTCTGTCGGGATTCTGTCGGTGAAATGGTCAGCGTCATCCTTTGAAATGAGCAGCTAATCCAGAAACGCTGTTCGCTGCGACACCTGCGCCCTATAGCAAGTAAAGTCGTGTGACAGGTTGACCCCTTCTGTGGATTACGGTCTCATAAAGAGCGACTTGATCCAATGAAAGCATTAGTAAACATCTAACATAGTCTAGTTATCTGCAATAAAAAATGTCAGGGGTCAGGTGTAAACACAGGGCTTAGATACAGTCCCGTTTAGACTTCAGATGTTGCATTTAAGATATTCTCTTATCTCTTTCTTCCTTCTTTCCTTCAGTTCTTTTTTCCCCGTAGGACTGTCACTATTCGTGGCATACCACTATACCACTATGCCACTGCCAGTACAGAAGTGGATGTCCTTTGACCTTTTGAAAACGTAAAAACTGAACGGAGACCGACTAGGCGGACGACAAGACAGAAGAGAGAAAACCGCTTAACGTCGACAGGGAACACCAGCTACAGAGTTGAGAGAAAGTGTAGGACGAAGAAAATCAAATAAAATGAACACATGCAGGTCGTGCACAGAACCACTACCGACAAATGAAGTGTGCTAATATCGGAAATTTACTAAGCGACTGCACATTACAGGTATATAACCACATCCGTAAGGTTCTTTCTTTATAACAGCAGACAAAATCTTCTGACTGTCGACATCAAATCGGCCAGCGGAAAAATGTCATGGACACAATTGCATCGTGCACTCCCACCTTGTATGCAGCCCAGTTGTCTCTCTTGTTTGAAACGATTCGCCGCTAGTTTCGAGAAAGAAAGCATCGACAAACTTGCAGGAACTTCAAAGTGCCGGCTTGTAATCCGAGGCAATTAATTTGCAGCTGCCTTGATAAATCTGCAAACACGTGCGCGGGTCTGGCCGAGCAAGAACATAGCCGTGTCAAAGGGTGGCGGGACATTCTTGTCGGCAAAGCAGCCGCCTGTGCAGGCGGTGATCAATACTACCTGCCCGGGAGGAGGGACGCTGACAACACCGAATGAAATATATGAACGCAAACACATGAAAAATTTAGCGCTACAAACTGACGGCGGTGAGGAACTGGAGGAAACGTGGAGGAGGCATGGAATGCTATCGAGCAGCGAGCTTGAAGGAGGTACAGGGAGGGTGTTGAAAGGATGACAGAAGGGGAGGAAAAAGGAGACAGGAGGAATAAATTAGAGAGGAACTGAAGGCATAGCAATACTGGAAAGACAAACATGGTGGTAGAAGACTGAAAGACCAATATGGTGGTAGAAGACTGAAAGACCAATATGGTGGTAGAAGACTGGAAAGACAAATATGGTGGTAGAAGACTGAAAGACCAATATGGTGGTAGAAGACTGAAAGACCAATATGGTGGTAGAAGACTGGAAAGACAAATATGGTGGTAGAAGACTAAAAGACCAATATGGTGGTAGAAGACTGGAAAGACCAATATGGTGGTAGAAGACTGGAAAGACAAAAATGGTGGTAGAAGACTGAAAGACCAATATGGTGGTAGAAGACTGGAAAGACAAATATGGTGGTAGAAGACTGAAAGACAAACATGGTGGTAGAAGACTGAAAGACCAACGTGGTGGTAGAAGACTGAAAGACCAATATGACTATAGGAAAAGAAAAAAACAAGAAAAAAGTGAAAGAATGACAACAGAATCCTTTTATTTAACAAGTGGTCCAAAATAGAAGGAAACTAACACGCAAAAAAATGACCGATTCCCTTTATTTATATCACGAATGGCCCAGCGCTCACAATTTCTGCTTAGAGATCAAGGAATAGAAAAGAAAAACACTATCCGTCTAGTCTGTATCTGTGCCACACGCCATCTTAAGCGTATGCACGGAAAGCATCTGCTAGTCTGAGGTCTGGGGTCTGCATTCTCTGGCGTCGCACACGACATCCAGCGCCTATTCCAGCCAGTTGAAAGCAAATGCAATTTTTATTGATAGTCAGAGGGAGCCTTCCAAAACTTATTTTTCTGGAGCGGGCGCAATCGTAAGGCTTGATGCGAATTTTATTGCCTCGAGAGCGCGAGCGACGCTCTATAATGATGTTCACCATAAAAGATCTGACACCATTACCTAACTTTACTCGCACTCTCGCTGCCAGCAACCTAGCATCTGATGCAAGCAGCTCTTATATAAGATGATTGAAGGACAAGTTTAGAGATAAGATGTGCGTGCGTGCGTGCGTGCGTGCGTGCGTGCGTGCGTGCGTGCGTGCGTGCGTGCGTGCGTGCGTGCGTTTGGAAGGAGGAGTGTAAGGCAGGGAGGCGGGGACGGATGGACGCCATGCCAACGACTGTCTGTCTGAATGGGGGTGGGACAGGAGATCTGGATGCTCCTTCCGTGACTCGGCAACGCTGCATCTCTGAGCAGTTTGCTGCGGAAGTGGGCAGAAGTCAATTTCCGCGTGGAGCGAGGAAGTCTGTGCGATAAAGGATGACTAATTGACTGGCTGCTACTGTCTTGACAATAATGTTCTCTAATCACGCCTTCTCATCGCCACAGGCCCGCCGCCCGCGCAGAGCTGCCTTCTGTTTTCATCAACTCTGCACCGCCCGCAAACAGTTGTGTAAAGAAGATGCACATGTCCAGCTTATTAGGGCAACCCTCGAGAGACATGCGAAAATGTTCAGTATTTGTGCATTTGTTCACAGCAGAAGACTGTATCTCTGATTCGAAGGTGTCCAAAGATTAGAGATTTCCCTTTTATCAGTCAGTCAGTCAGTCAAGACATGTAGGCAGGGAGTAAGGGAAAAGAGAAATAGTTTAAACGAGACTTGAGACAATGTGAGTAAGATACTGAAAGAAGGGAAGACACGATTAGAACGACAGGTAGACACAATTAGAACCACAAGTAGACACAATTAGAACGACGGGTAGACACGATTAGAACCACAGGTAGACACAATTAGAACCACGGGTAGACACATTTAGAACCACAGGTAGACACGAATAGAAAGACGGGTCGACACGGACAGAAAGACAGGTAGACACGAATGGAAAGAGAGGTAGACACAGACACAGGTAGACACGGATGGAAAGACAGGTGGAGACGAACGCAAAGACAGGGACATACGGACAGAAACACAAGCAGACACACATAGAAAGCCAGCTAGATATGGACAGAACGGCAGGTAGAAACGAACAGAAAGACAGATACTGGGATATTTGGACAGGGAGATACAATCACAAACAGAAAAAGGAGCGATTTAGATGACAGGCATGCAGTTGAAGGTGGG
>SMGT01005559.1:153547-181047 GCA_004794575.1 Lanistes nyassanus
GTTACCATCGTATGTCACGATACATTTAAACCAGTGCTTATAGCTTGTGTAAAGCGAGTGTGAAGACTTTACCATCGTATGTCACGATACATTTAAACCAGTGCTTATAGCTTGTGTAAAGCGAGTGTGAAGACGTTACCATCGTATGTCACGATACATTTAAACCAGTGCTTATAGCCTGTATGAAGCGAATGTGAAGGTGTGACCATCGTATGTCACGATACATTAGACAGTACTTAGGCTGCGCAAGCGCACATTTCCAGTATAAAGGAAAATTTCTCTCTGAAACCTCTTACCAAGCTGAACAATGTAAGCAACACGACCAGATCGTTACTCCTTAGATTTGTTTCTTTGTTAACGAGCTTTTTGACGCTGCCCCTTCCAGTGTCCCTCAACTCCACCCCCGTATACCCCCGTATACCCCCGTACATCCCCGTAGTTGACTGCACTCATCAGCATAGAGAGGAGCGAAAATTATTATTGCTGTCATTGCAAATGTTCGAGTGACTAGTCGACTAGAATGTGTGATGTGATCGTTCGCAGGCAGATGGGCAGGCGACCGGGGAAAAAACCCAAAGGACTGAGAGACAAACAGCCGGACAAACAGTCAGACAAACCGACCAAAATTCAAACCTATTCCAATAGTCTACACAGAAGAATTCTGTTTTATTTGTTTATCTTTGTATGTTTCAGGTCGAATTTTAGTTGACATTCCATGCAAGGTGTGTCAAGACCACTCTTCGGGCAAACATTATGGTATCTACGCTTGTGACGGGTAAGACAGAAACATTCCAACTGCTGAAATTTATAGTGGTTAAAAATAACAGTTTTCATATCCACAATTGTCCAGCGATGTGCATTTCTTTAGGCATTCTACTAATTTTAAAAATAAAACAAAGGAGCGGTGACATTTCAATCTTTTCCTGAAGCAAGGAATGCAGCACGAAATGAGAAAGCCTTTCAATGGGCTTATCCACTTTTACTGAAAAGAAGGAATAGCCTAAATATAATTTAATTATTTTTTAATTACCTGAAAAGGTGAACATTTATAATGTGTAATAACAGTGGGTGTGATGTAGGTGATGATGACAATGACAGAAGAGGGAGAGGGGATTCAGAAATTTTACGTGATTTATCGTTTCCTTTGCTGTTAGAGATTTGAATTTGACGTTCTTGGAATGACACACACCGCATCTTGCGCCTCGTACCAAATCCTATGCTCTTCACTCATTCTACTCTCTTCCTTCCATGCTCCATTTATTCATTCCTCATTCCATACTTTCTTTCCTCTTCTTTCTCTTTCCTTTTCTTTCTCTTTCCTTTTCTTTCTCTTTCCTTTCCTTTTCTTTCTCTTTCCTTTTCTTTCTCTTTCCTTTTCTTTCTCTTTCCTTTTCTTTCTCTTTCCTTTTCTTTCTCTTTCCTTTTCTTTCTCTTTCCTTTTCTTTCCTTTCTTTCTTTCTTTCCTTTCTTTCTTTATAAAAAAATGAACAATTCTGTCAGTTCCACTCTCAAAATTTGAGGCTGGCACATCAACAAAAATCTATGGAGCGTTTCCCGCAAGGAGACAGCGATATCCGAGAGGCTAGATGAGGCTGTCGTTGTCGTGGCTCTCATTTCACTGACGTGGACGAGACGCACGGGGTTTATGAGTTGACGGGGGCGGGCGACTCGACTACGTTAGGATCTTGACACAAGACACCTTGTCCACGTTGGTGTGGCGAGAAATACCTGTAATTGTTCCTCCTGCATGCCACTTGACAAGTCGAGTAACCGCTCTCTCTTCTGTTTTTTTTTCCTCGCCAGGTGTGCAGGCTTCTTCAAGGTAAGACGGTGCTTTGATTTTAGTTGGGACTTTAACATAACACACTGCTCGCTTTCATCTATATTCACCTCTCTCTCTCTCTTTCTCTCGTGCCTGCTTCTAGTGGTAGCGGCGCTGGTGGTGGCTGAGGCGTCTTGATGATTACGAGATAAAGGTGATGGATGCCGACCGTTGCTTTTGTGTGTGACTGCGGGCGCGAGCGCACGTGCGCAGAGGCGGCGGTGGCAGGAGGAGGCGCCATTGTGCATGATCTGTGCTTGCATGCCTGCGTGCGCACGCGCTTGTGTGTACGTGCATGCATGTGTGCATGATAAATGTGTGGATGCACTTATTGGTATGACTTATTAAAACGCCGAAGAATGCAAACAATATTTTCTTATTGTTATCTTAGCCGACCAGCTTCGAATGTATCACATGCAGGTGTGCAAATACTTTTGTTGTGTGAACCCAGTCTCGCACTTCCTCCTATCTTTTCCGTCTTAATCCCCTTTCACACTGCGCCTGTCATTTATATTTTTAAAAGATTCAACTTGTTTTTACGGCCCTGATAGCCTTACAAACCATTTCCCTTTTTTCCCAAAGTACGTATTCCCGCAAATAATTATTTTAAACAAACATCCATCGTTAAGGCCGTTCGGTCTGTTCAAAATCGTTTCACAGACACAAGAAATTGAAGTACGTAAATACATTGAATTGCCTTGGGGATTTCCCCATTTAACTTAAAGTTACTGTCCTGAATGTGAAATTTCCAATTGTTGGACTACAGGGAGTAAAGAGGACAAAATGCTGAAACACAATGTGCGCTTTCTCTTTGGAAAAAAACCCCCGTACATTGTCGGCGATATTAATTGTGACGTGCATGTTTGGTTGCTGTGGCTTAGAGGTTAATCTCCCAGAAACTTAGAGATTGCAGACGGTTCAAGTTTCAAAAATGACCTACTGTGACGTGTAAATTGACGGCAAGATCAAAGCAGAACTAGATCAAGGAATAAAGTAGTACTCTGACCACGTGGCAAAGATGAAAGGTGTTGACAGGGATACCTGGACATCAGCAAACTCGCACTGGGCCGCTTCTGCTATCGTCTTTTACCTGTAAACCTAAAGCCACCCAAAGCTATGCGTGTGCGTGCGCACAGAAAACAGCCCGCAGATGCGTGGACGGTCGCGTCTGGGCGGTGCGGTACAGGCGGGGCGAATTTCGTAAACGATATTTTCTGATGTCGTCTGGTGTAGATTTTCATTGTCGTGGTGTGGTTGCCATCATTAACGCTGGCGTTTTTATCATTGCAGATGTTGCTGCAAACATTCCGTATTGTTGTGCTCAGTTATCTAATTATCTGAACTGTTGTGTGCTGTTTTTCTAAACCGCCTAGTGATCTAGTGGTGAAGGCGCCCGCTTCCGGGGGAGAGGTGTGTGGTTAGGGCCCCGGCCGAGTCACACTTGAAACTTAAAATTTGTCAATTTAGTACCTCCCCTGCCAGACGCCTAACACTATAGGGAACAGTACTAGGACTGGTTGGCCCGGTGTCAGTATGATGTTACTTGGTGGGACTGAAGCCTGTGTTGCGGCAGCAGTTCCACGTGTGTCAGCACGTAAACTTTGTCTACCCAGCACGTCCTGGTCGGCATCTAGTTTGTGGCGAGACGTTATACACACAAAAAAAAAAAGAAAAGAAAAGAAAAGAAAAAAGAAAAAAAGCCCCAATCGTTATTATTTTTACTTAGTCTTGTTCTCAGCGCCCTGATTATCGGATTTGTGTGTATCATTTTGATTCTTTTGATAAATAAATAATTACACCAAAGGTGAAGTAATTTTGGTAAAACAACCCCCACAAAACGCATTTCACTGTGCTCAACGCATTTCTTGCAGTATTTTTAAAAGCGTATCTCACTGTGTAAAAGATGTTTATTGACTGTGACTATATGCCCTATTGTGTGAAAGGATGTTTATTCCCATGTAGAATTTTTTTCAGACGTAATAATTTTTATCACAATCTACAACTGTCACGAGCAATGTTCGGTTTTATTAAATCAGCACGCGCACCGCTGTGCGAAACCAGAAGACCTGGATTTCACTTTAAAACCGCGTGTATTTTTTGTTGTTGTTGTTTCTTGTTTGTTTGGGGGGGGGGAATCGAGGTGGGACGGGCAGCAGGTACGCTAATTTTAGGCGTTTACACCTGAGCTAAGCCTGCCGAATGCAAGTGTACAAAATTAACTCAACCTGGTGTATTAAAGACTAACCCTAACCCTAACCCTAACAATCTAATGTTGATTTTTTTCGATGCTTTCGATGAAGGATTTCACTCCAACAAACTTCTCGAGATCTTAGAGAGAGAAAATAGAGTCTGCAAAAAATGTCCAATCTGATGCTGAGTTTCGTATTGCAAGGGGGGAACTAGTTTCTTGTTAATGCCTTCAATCGACTTGAGTCCAAATGTGGATCCCGCAGAACGTTCTTCGAGGGTTATAGATGACTTTGTTCCTTACGCTGTTACATCGGGTTTACTTCGCCGTTCATACAGGTTCAATGATTAGTGTTTATATGCAACTCTTATCCGTTGTGACTTGTTTTTATCTGCAACAAGCGTCAGTATATTACATAACCGTGGTCAATTTTACTAAATCTGTACATTTACCCTAATGCCCTGAGCAATGAAAGGAAGTGATAAAGGCATTGAGTTCATTATGATCCCTACAATGTTACTTTATGGGGCATTTATACCAGGGCAGTTGTGATGCAATATGAACCTGACCCTCATCTGTCAATAAAAATGTCGGTGATTTCTCATCCAACGCATCATCGTGAATCATACTCACTTGGATATAAAATCAGTTCATGGCTTGGGAAAGGAGTGGGGTATATGCTTGCTTCTTTTACAAGTTTTGAAAATTTCACTCACGGAGAAGTAACTAAAATACCGTAACATTAAAAGAGGAAGTAGTATAAAATATCTCAACACACATTTATGCGTAATCCGACATCGTTGATGCTTCCATACACAAATTAAGGTGCAAAATTAATTTAGAATAAAAGGGAGCAAAAGGTAGTCAGTATTTATTGCAAAATAAGAATAATGGTATTTGAAGGCAATCTTTTGATGTCACGTACTTCGCGTCTGACTTCAGGTCAACACTCCGCTCTCTTCTCACCCCCCACCCCCCAACAAACATATCTCTAAACCTACTTACCAAGTGTCCCCCTCCCTTTCCGCCGAGCTCCTGTGCCACCTCCCCGATGCCTCAGACTGTCTGGTGGGCAAGCTGCTGGGGCCAGCGTGGATCCGGCAGGCTAAGCCGCTAACCCCGGTGTTTGTCTGGGCACAACGCCCCGCGATTAGAAAGTTTGGGATTTGCGGAACTCGCGGCCACCTGCGGTGTGCGGACGATGCGAGATCAAAGGCGCGCCGAGGCAGGTAGCGGTTGTCAGGAGGTTGGCTACAGACACAGTCGCACGAGCAGAGCTCTGCACAGGTAAGAGATGCTACAGAGGTGAGGCAGCTACACTTGCACTCAACACGGAGCGTGCGCATGCGTCGTGAGGTGGTCGGAGGACAAGCCCAGTGTCAACTTGCACGAGAGTTGTTGCTCTCTTTGGTTGCGTATACTAGAAACATGCCAGCAATGTGCAAGCAATGTGCAAGCAACCAAGCAGCCTGATGGCGCAGCTGTAATGCACTTTTTGCCCAGACACTTGTGCGAGCTGAGAACAGGTCTCCAGCGCACGTATTTTTCCTGAATGTGGCAGCTTCTTACAGGCGCACCAGCTTGCCGTGATATACCTTTCGTTGTTGTGCATGTAACAGTATGCAACCAAGCCTATTCCATCAGATATTGCTAAAACGTTTTTATGGGGCGGGTGTGGTGCGAAGAGCGAGGAGCGAGGAGTGTATAGACAGGACTGAATACCCAGAACCGTAATACGAGAATTTTATGAATGCTGGAATACCCCTTTTATCACCCCAATAAGCGAATTGTGCGCAACGCAAGACTGATAAGGTGACTAAAAGAAAGTCAGTCTAGGTCAAATATTTATACAGGATAAAGAAGGAAAATTTAATGTAACTTGAATGAAAGGTGAAAACTCAGCAAAAATGACACTATTTATCCGAAGTTCATATAACAGTTTTCAGTGACCTAGGGAAGAGCGTAATTTACACAGTTGTGGATGTATATGTGTTCTGTGTTAGTAGATCAACATCATGCGTGAACATATTTTTCGTGTTTTTTTTTAATTCGGGTGGATTAAAAATGCGTATGTGTGCGTGCATGCTTCTGCAGTGGAATCAGCAGCAGCCATTGAGCTAGTGGCTGCAGCAGCAACAACACTAGCAGTGATAACAGAAGTAACACGTCCTCCACTCTATCTATCGTTGATAAATTCTTCCATTCCTCGTTCCTCCCTTCTTCGTGTCTCCCCCCCCCCATCCGCCTCCACCCCCTGCTTGTCCAGCGGCAACATGGGCAGATTATGTCTGACTACAACGCTGTTTCTGGCCCCTCGACGCCATGAATTTCATAGATTTCACATCTGGGCATGCCATGGCACTCGTCACAAGGGGAGCAAGAAGTCAAGTTTGCTTATCCCCCCTGTGAGCGCAGCGCAGCACGACACTCGGTGGACAACGCAGGAACTTTCCAGCGACGCGGACTTCTGTCGACAAGGAACAACTATATCGCGTTTAACCATACGTATCGCATAGCATCCACGCCCGCTGCCTCCCCAGCTACCCAATTACACACTGACATCCCAAGGCAGAAAGTTTCCCTGAAGATACAGACTTTCCAAGCGACGGCAAGGTTGGAAACCTGTTGCAAGAAATACAAATACTATAGACAAGAGCTGACCTCGTTATTTTATTTACTGCAAGAGACAGCGCATAACATTCAGCAGCACTCGACCGTAGCTGGGAATGCCTTCATTTTCCCGCTTTGCAATCTCTAGTCATCTGCTCGAAGTATCTCCCTGACTCAGGCATTTATTTTCCTTGAAAAATTCCTCCAGGGAGTAAAACTATGGACACAGAACACAGTGTAGCAAAACAGTGAATTACAAGAAGGGACGTTTGAAAGATGTGATATCTCGTCAAGAATCTGTCTCTATGGGTAATGTTATAATAAACAGCCGATAGCTTGGGGTGAGGTTAGCTGTTAGCATAAAGTCTCTAATCTTCGGCTCACCGAGGCGGAAGTTCTCGATTCTGATAAGCTTACTTGCTTAAAAGATCTAACATACGTGTATACGTGATGTGTTGAAAAAAAAAGACGTGCATATGGACAACAAAGATTTTTGTAAAACTTAGAGTAGTTGTTACTACTTTTATGTGATCGATATGCACTGGAGTCCGGAGCTAATTTTTTTCACGTATCACGGTTAAATTGAAGACGTTTTGCGTCCTACGCCAGTTGAGTGGACGACACAGTATCTCGTCTCGTCATCAGCGTCGTACCTCGTGGAAGCCACGAACACGAGGTAACATTGTTTCCTTCCAATTTCCACAGAGGGTTCGGCGGCTGCGCAAATTCTCCCTACCACGCAGAACGTTTTGTCAGATATGGATAATCTTTGAACCAGTTTTTAAAAAGCTTTTAAAATTGAGCTGTATACCGATGCATCCGAGGGTTTGCTGGTGACTCAAGTGTTAACCGTAATACCGGTAACATCAACTCGACACAGCGACCGCATGTTAACTCAGAGATAAGCGACGGACGGGTAGCCCTTGTTGTCCAACAAACGCCCTGCAGGCGTTGCAGCCACTCGCTCGCCCACTGACGTGCTGCATTCCTCTGTCGCCGCTGTGCCGTGCAGCTGCTCGTGAGTAATCGGGGCAAAATCTTCGAAAGTATGCGCCGTATTAAGCCAGCAACGCTGTCCCAATTTCTTGTTAACTGCTGCCGTCAGTGGCCAGAAATACACCACAAGAACTGCGCTAACAGACAAAAATGCATGTATGCTACACTGAGAAAATGCTTGGTTAAAACTCTTGTGAGTTTTATATATTTGTTTTGTGCTCTTGTTATTTTACTGCTGTTGTACTGTTGTTATTGCACTATTGTTATAGTTGCTGCTGGTGCTTTTGTCATCAGCGTGGTCTTTGTTGTTGTTGTGTTATCAGAACATTATTTTTTCAGTCTTTACTATCACAAAAGCTCGATGTCGTATAGAAAAATACTTCGATTTTAGTGCTGTCAGAGTTCAAAAGGCATTGCGCTGGAATTTGAATCTTAAATCTTTGATCTTGAATCTTGAATTTTTGAATATTAAATCTTGAATCTACACTGGAAGAACATTGAACATATGATATCGAACAATCTAAAGATGGCTTCCTAGCTAAAAGGGTCTACAAAAAGGTGGAAACGTTCATTGAATATTGCTTGAAAGCTTTTAGCCACATTTATTATATGCCAGATTTTGAAAATCAGTATTTTAAAGATTTTGGTACATGGCACTAGAAAATAGACGGGCAAGCAATAAACACGAAAGCAGCCGTACCGACAAGTAAGGATTATCGTGAGTTCGTACTGAGTCAGAAGTGACGGCAACGTTTATAGAGACAGTAGAAACCTCCAGAAGATCCTGGTTTCTGAGGCATAGTTGAGTGTTATGGGTACGTACGCTATGGATTACAGAAGCCTGAGGGAGACTTGCAATCTCACAGTATGACAGTAAATGGGAGTGGTCTGCGAACTTTATATAACCACACTGTCACCCAAACTAGCAGCAAGGGACGAGAAGGACTAGATAGAACGGCTCATCTAAGATCCTGCCCGCTTTGTTAGGAAACGGCTTCGAAACGCCTCCACGCAACGACTGGTCACAAAAACATGTCATCGCCTTGGGACAAGGAAAGTGAACTCCGGCTGATGGCCCTCAAGAACGACAAATCGTTCTTTTTGGCGAGTCGTGCAGCAGACAGTAGCTGGGACTGGAAAGGCCGTCGTCTGTCGTGAACGCAAAGGGGGGAGTAACTGCTGCCAGATTAACGGTCTGACTTGCCAGCTAACGGCAGGGGAGGGAGGATTTACGCCTCGTGGGGTCACGTGACCCTGTCTGTTGGGTGGCCTTAGTGAGGGAGATTTAAGGCGATCAATGCACTGATAAGGTTTTCGAGTGGAAACAGAAGCATTTTGATCGTCTTCCAGTCCCGGGCTTTTGTTTTTGAAGGTTGCTGGCCCTGTCTGTGGGGGTCGCCAAGCTTTGGGGGGTTTTTAGGTTCGTCCGGAAAACTCACCTGAACCAGGACAAGAAATCCAGGAGCAAATTCTGAAATTAACTGGCGAGGCGAACTGAGGGCGATTAGCGCTGGCTGTCATACTGTGTTGATTAACTGCTAGTTGAACAAACACAAATACGTCAGCCGTGACGTCTTTTCTTAATTTGCGTTTCCCCTGGATCTTCGTCACCCCGTCCAGACTGGTTGGAAGCCTGAAAGACTCTGACCTGACCTTGGCAGGACTGGACATGGAGTCTTCTCCAAGAAAAAATCTTGAAAGCAGCAGGCAAAAAAAAAATCTTTTGACTTACCTTCTCTCGCAAACTGCCATTTTGTGGGTCACGCGATGGCTTCGCGATCAATTTCGACCCTTCTCTAAAATATGGCAGACATTTATACCAGAACAGTGTGGTCATGCTGCCAGAACTCACCCCGCGTTCTCACCAGCCGGAGACATTAAGGTTGTCATGATCGAGACTGCCAGAAACTCTGTGCGACCTTTGCCCTGAAACCGAGCCCTACATTCACCGTGCGAAAAATGTTCGTTCTTACGAAAAGAGGGAACATGCGTCTACATGTATATCGCGTAAACGCCCATTCATTTCTGGCCTTTGCAGGAGTTAAAGGGGTGAGGAGAGGGCTAGATATAGCAAAGAGAAAAGAACAACAGATGAAAAGCAGGACGACAAGTAAGAAGAAAATAGAGCCAGACCAGGAGGAGAAAGAAGAGGAGGGAAAATCATACTAAAGTACGTGAAAGTTATACTTTAAACTCAAGGGAAAAAGTTGTATGGCACCTGATGATGATCGTCTGCCTCTGCTGTCAAGCGACGCTATGAGTCGCGTCCGCCGGCCCTCACGGCCAGTCTAGTGCCTGTCTATTGTGTGAAGCGACGGGTAGGCTACCCGGCAACGACCCTCCGCCTCCCGCATGGGTGCAGGCGGAGTCCACAGCAGTATTCGGCACCTGATTTATCACGCGCTGCAGGTCTCATCGTCGGGTAGAGGGTAATCTGTAGTAATATAGGGAGATATTTATCAAACAGACACGGTCTCATCGCCATGGAACGTGTAGTGTACAGCAATTACCGGAAATATTTATCAAGCAGGCCAGGGTCTCATCGTCAGGTAGTCGGCAGCTTACAGCAATCTACTGGAGATGCTTATCACGTAGCCCAGCTCGCACTGGCGGGTTGCAGATATACTTTATAGCAGCAGAACCAAAACAAAAATTCCCCAAATTTCCTGGACGCACACATCACATGACCCTAGACTCGTCCTCAGAGTAGCAACGATATAAGGGAACCAACCAAAGTAACCGTGAGTCATGACCCAACGGGGCATTTAGGAGATTTGGCATAAGAACTGAACATAAATCTGAACACAACAACAACAATAATAATAGACGAAAAAAGTGATGAAATTAGCAGAGAGAGAGAGAGAGAGAGAGAGGAGAGAGAAAGGATGAAATAAAGCAAATAGAGAAAAGAGATAATTAATGTAAGATATTTTTAAACACGCCAGGACTCATCCTTCAGTATAAGTAGCGGTCGTCCCTAGCAATACATGGGAGATAGTTTTTAAAAATAATCTGTTACTGTTATATAGCAAATGGTAGTCTATAGTGCTATACAGGAGGCATTTGTCAACCAGCCGGGAGTCTATAGCGATGTACAGTATATGTCAACCAGATGGGAGTCTATAGCGATGTACAGTATATGTCAACCAGATGGGAGTCTATAGCGATGTACAGTATATGTCAACCAGCTGGGAGTCTATAGCGATGTACAGTATATGTCAACCAGCTGGGAGTCTATAGCGATGTACAGTATATGTCAACCAGCTGGGAGTCTATAGCGATGTATAGTATATGTCAACCAGATGGGAGTCTATAGCGATGTACAGTATATGTCAACCAGATGCGAGTCTATAGCGATGTACAGTATATGTCAACCAGATGCGAGTCTATAGCGATGTATAGTATATGTCAACCAGATGGGAGTCTATAGCGATGTACAGTATATGTCAACCAGCTGGGAGTCTATAGCGATGTACAGTATATGTCAACCAGATGGGAGTCTATAGCGATGTATAGTATATGCCAACCAGATGGAGTCTATAGCGATGTACAGTATATGTCAACCAGATGGGAGTCTATAGCGATGTACAGTATATGTCAACCAGATGCGAGTCTATAGCGATGTATAGTATATGTCAACCAGCTGGGAGTCTATAGCGATGTACAGTATATGTCAACCAGATGGGAGTCTATAGCGATGTATAGTATATGTCAACCAGCTGATTTTCTATCACAATACGTGGGACCTGTTAGTTCCTGGGCCGGGTTGCAGACACAGACGCTTATGGAGGGCAGGTCTGAACCTTGTTTTCTCGGGTAGAACACGTCTTGAGCAACTGACTGACAGCGTCCCACAACACAGAGAGGGGTTTACTTTTTGCACAGCTAATCCTGCCTGACCCTTTATCAGCCAAAAAAACCTTTTCTGTCCATCAGCCGTCACGGTTAACCCACAGGTGAGGCTGAACAGCAGTTTGATTTGCGACTGCTGTGTCGGACTACACCTGAAGCAGCAATTACATGCACATGCGTTGTGTGAGACCGACTCTGGTCGTGCTGTGTACAGTCTGGATATTGACTTCAATCCACACGCGACGTAGGTGTCATGTCGATACACCACAACGTAGGTGTCAGGTCAATACGTCATTCGTGTCACGATCTGCAGCGTCTGGGCCAGAAAGGCGCCTGGGATGAAGGGAATGGTGGGACTTGAACAACGCTACGTCACCTGGGATGAAGGGAATGGTGGGACTTGAACAACGCTACGTCACCTGGGATGAAGGGAATGGTGGGACTTGAACAACGCTACGTCAGCCTTCGTCGACTTTCTCGTCCAAGACAATTGTTGGAGGTGTCACGCAAAACTGAATTTGTTTCAAGACAACTTTGTGCAAAAGATTAAAAACCTCAGAAATTTCCACTTAAACGATTTTGTTTCTTTGGCATTCCGAGGTTGTCTTATTCTGTCTGTGGTAACAAGTGGCTTAATTCTTCGTATTTTATGTTTGATTATTTTTGTGGTTTCAATGCCTATTTTAAGCAAGAATTCCACTTCAGTTTACAATTAGATTATAAATAATAGAAATTGTTTTAATTTCTGTGAGTTTACATTGTGAGTTACCTACATGTATAGTCTCAGGTTTACTTATCGAGTCTATAATAACACATACCAGTGTAAATTCGTTGTTTGGCTTGCCCATATCACCACAGGGACACATGGATTCACCTTTCATCCACTCAATCCTCGATGTCTTTCGCTACCATTCTGCTACAGCCACCACTGGCGCCGTGTTCCTTCTTTCCACCTATCATAGTTCTAACCCTTCTTGTCCCTCCGTCTTCAGCAAACTAGTGGAAAGCAATGGCCATAAAGTTTATATAGACAGATGAAAGAAAGAATGAAAGAAAGAAAAAGAAAGAAAGTTCTAACCCTTCTTGACCCGCCGCTGTCCCTCCGTCTTCAGCAAACTAGTGCGAAGCAATGCCCATACAGTTTATATAGAAAGATGAATGAAAGAAAGAAAAAAGAAAGAAAAAGAAAGAAAGAAACTAAATCAAAACAATTGACTATTTCAGCGCTCCATACGTCGCAATCGCCAGTACATCTGTAAGTCTCGTGGTCAGGGAGGTTGCCCAGTGGACAAAACCCATAGGAATCAGTGCCGGGCCTGTCGTCTGAAGAAATGTCTGGAAGCCGGCATGAACAAAGATGGTGAGTAGACTGCGCGCCCTTCACCCTTGACCTTCTCTCGCAGACCTGATCTATGCACTTTGCTGCCTGGCACCAGATGAACAACTGCCGCAGAGGGCAAACAGGTCTGTACGGCGAGGTGGGGGTCGTGGAACTGCCGGATGGAGGGGAGATGGAAGAATAAGAAATATGTCAGGAAAACGAGCGCTTCTCGGCACATCGACCCTTGATGAGATTTTTTTGCTGATGGAAGCACGTTGTCGTGTGGAGCGGGCTAGGAACAGGTGACGCTGGGTTTACACCGCTCGGCTAAGCAGCCATATTTGAAAAATTCGAAATGAGGCTAATTGTTTAATGCAAGCAGTTCGATTAGTTCTTAAGGACTGGTTTCATCCGACCTAATCGAGCCGTGTAAACCACACATAAGGCAAGGGATCCAGTAACCCAGGAAATATCTATGCTTGTTCTCTGAGGTCTTCAGGATGCCGCCAATCTCCAAATCGTACCACGAAATCTGACGAAAACTTACAGTAACAGCCGAACATCTCCGAAGCAGAGTTTGGCTTTATAAATAGCTTTTGTGTGGGAGGAAAATCAAGAAAAATAAGCTATACTTGGCGAACATTTTTTTCTTTTACATTTTTTGTTGGATGGTTGGTTAGCTGGACTGATTATTAGATATTATGTTTAGGACTGTCATTGTAATCTCACCAGACAGCGGGTGAACATTGTGTGTCGGCAAATTTCTCAAAGCATCGCCCTCTAGCTGTTCTGGCAAAGGAGTTCCGGCAAAACGATGAATCACGCAAGAAAACACTTCCGTTTGGAATGTTTGCAGCTGGTCAGGAAGGCCAAACATTGTACCACACTATATTAGATTATATTGCTAGAACGTCCGTGTGATAATTGACCGTATCAGGAGAAGCCGGGTCATGTGACGCTGGACCGGTTATTCTAGTTCAAGCGGCAAGCAATCTGGCAGAACTAAATACAAAATCGCATGAAACATGCTGACATTTAAGGATTTGCAGAGGCGTGGAAGTGCAGAGTTGTTGCTTATCCACCGACACGATCCATTGACAAAGGAATTAAACTTATCTTCTGTCAGCGTCGTTGCTCTTGCTGGAGAGGTGGGGGTGGGGGTCAGACCTCGTTACATGGTCCGACAGGGTGTGGAGGAAATGGATGCAAGGCGAAGCCCGTTTAGTCACGTTTGCAAAGCACAGGCTGCAGTCATTGCTTGATGAGGAGATCTTTGCTATGCTGTAGGCAGAAAGTGCTGTATTTTTCTGTTATTGCGGAGAATAGGTACTGTCGAGAAATTTTTGCACAATGATATATATATATATATACAGACATTTCACACACGTATACACATGGCAACTATTTCAATTACTTTTAAATCAAATTAAATGCTTCATTTACTGTCAAGCAATGTCTACAGTCGTTTGCTTGTGCTAACCAACATGCACCACAGGTTCGCCAACGACAATAATTACCAACAGACAGCGTATATTCCCTCATATATTTTATGCAGCTAAGTAAAGAGGTAGGTAGGTAGGTACACGTATGTACATAAATACTGAAGCACATTCTCTAAACCCAATATTTTCGGTGATAACTTTCACAAGCTTCAGGTTAAGCTTCCAAGGCGCCCACGTCAAACGTGCACGTAAATGCTTAAACAATCATCCTGCAGTTGGAAGGTGTATTTTGCTTTGCTATGGTGGCACATAGTCTTTAAACATGCACGCATGCACACACACCGAGATCGACAAAATCAGTAACTTTCATGTTTGTGGCGGCGAAAGCTAGTGACAAATAGGTCCCCACAGCAAGAGCCGCTCAAGTGGTTGCCAGAAGGAGCGCAACACGAGACCTAGAAGGCGATGAACAGGTAATCGAACACTAATTGGTTGCCGATACCTGCGCTTGTGAGCTGGAGTATTGCCGTATCGTCTCGAGCGACCCTTCACTGGGTTATGTCAGCCACACCCTGTACCGCCTCGCGCTAATTGTTACGAGACCTACTGTGGTTCTGTTGAGGGAAAACTTCAGGGGCAGATACAGGGGTCCTGCAAACAATTTATTTGAGAAATTGTGAGTTAGAGACAGAGAGGTTAGAAGGTTAACAATGAATTGAAGAAATGAAAAGAAAGGGTTAGTAGGTTGGGAAGCTTAAAAAAGCAGTTCGAAAAATAACCAATGCCCGCATAAGGAACAATGAAAAGAAAGGACACACACACGCGCGCACATACACGCACACTAAAAAAGAAAAGCACCAAAATAAAGAGGCAAATATTTTATTATGTGTTCAGGGTTTATAAAGTGTCTTGCCCTTCCTGAACGGTAACACCCCTTTATTTATCTTTTCTCAACAAAGATTTTCTTTTTAAACTGAAACAAAAAGAACGTGTGTACATTTGTGCATGTCACAAAGGAAGCCTACCCAGAGTGTTTAGAGACAATGATCGCAAAGTGTTCAAATCTAGGCCACCAGTCGGATTTGATTGCATAACTGACAACTTAAGCATGACGCCGAAAACAAGCATACTTCAAAAACCATTTTCGGTGTGTTTCAAGTGTAGTCTTAAAACATGAATTACGATAAAGTTATACGAGAGCAATTATTATATCGACAAGAACAAAGTATGCCTCCTCGTGGGCCACAAAGAGAAAGTAGGTTACGTCACTTAAAGAAAATAATTACGTAATAAAGAAGCTAGAACCCAGGTATTGACGATGTTAGAGGATGACATTGACGTTCTTCTGCAGAAATATCACAAAAGGTGTCGATAGGGTAACCGGTGTGCATATTGTTTGCCGATCGCTTATCTTCCAAGTTTTGGCTGTTTGCTTTCCGGGCCACATTAATTCCATGCTCACCTCTTTGATCTAATATCAGCTTTTGCAACGCCCGACAGGTGCAGAGGTTTTGAGTCTCGTGACCGACAAAGTAAATCTCGCATTAAAGGAGAGAAATATGCACGGGAACTAGGGAAGCAGCTTTCTAGAGCAACGACGGTTATGCTATCAAGAAGTGTATGATAGTGCTTCGTTTAGGACATTGAATTACAGTGTGATGAACTCTGCGGAAGGTATTACAAAACCCAAGGAAAATTTAAGAGAACTGCCGAACATTTTTGAAGCAAAGTTTTGTGTCTGGTGAATACCCTAAAGCAGACCATTTTCCAGCATACGAAACGAATTTCACGAAAGTAATTTTTGATGTGAATAAAGAAATAAGAAAAAAGAATCAGGGAAAGAAGCCGACTTTTATGGACAATTGTTTCTTTTACATTTTTCATTGTTCTTTTAGTATCTATGGTAAACAAGTGAGATCCTTTTACATTTTAACGTATGTATTATCAGCCAGAAAAAATGAGATAGTTAACATGAAGGTATTTGGATCCTGAAAGACTCAGAATATCTCGTACTGGGTGCAAACTGAAAAGTACAATAAAACCATCCAAACGGGATTCTAAAAGCCATATGCGAACACGTTAACGATATCTATCCTCCATCAGAGCATGCAGTTTGTTCAAAAGAAAGTCTATATAGCCTATGCTCGTAATAAAAAGGAGTAGCGGGTCTTTTCCTCATCAGAACATCGTCTGCTGAGGTCGGTAAGGCTCATTCTGACGTCAGCTGGCAAACAACGTCACGGCACGTGCTATCCCGTCGCCCACCGGGCCGATTCCTGTCTCGCCGGCACTCATTTCATTAGCGCAGGGATTCGCGCGTCCTTCTGGCTGAAGCGCGGTCACTGCACGGTGCCGTGATCTTGAACGGACGAGCGGGCCCGTCAAAGAGCCTCAACCCGAAGCTAATCACGGGCCAGAAAATCTGTCTAAATATCAGATTGCGCCATGATAGGGCCGGCGTGAAAGGCCTGGGTGCTGCCAGTGCCGGCAAGAGTTTGCTCTGCGTTTGTTTGGCCAGATCTGCAGCGGAGTGTGTGTGTGTGTGGGGGGGGGGGGGGAGAAGGGGAACTCGGGATGTCTGCTTTGCCTGCAGTAAGCCTACGATCGTCAGTTGCTGTCGAATTACCTCCTCCTTTTTGCTACTGTGTAACAACTACTGGTCCTAGCTCCCGTCCGCTTTAATTAGCTGCTAATGGGCCATTGTCGGCGGAGTGAATGCCCCATGGACTGTGCCACCTAGCGGCGGCACGTTCGGACGTGGCGCGCCGATTGTCTGCGACAAATTGCACGGGTCTTTTGCAGCAGGCGGACAGAAGCACGCGGACCGCTCTCTGGCCGCGACAGAAACTTGAGGAAAATTACCTTTCCCTGACAGGATTAAGCAATTACCTCCCTCTTTTGTCTGCCGCTGCCCAGTGTCGCGAGATTGTCGCGAGAGAGCAAAGGCCCCGTCACTCGAACGTTAGGTTCATCGCTTCCGCTTCCGGTCCGGAGACGCATGCTGGGACTGTCGATTTTTTTTCTCCTTGACGTCGTTTTGTCCAGCAGTGTCTGTCGTAGTGTCCGCTAATTGCATGGAGCATTCGCAAGATGCGATGATTGTTTTAGGTCCTTCCTTAACCGGACGAACGTGCATCCGAGATCGTATTGTCTGTCACCAAGGACTTGACATTCCAGTCTTGTATCTAACCGACCCAGACGGCTCCGCGAGATAGAAATCAAATTTTTGCTTGTAGAAGTTTTAAAAATAAAGACGCGTACTTATTGGAACGTCTCAGGTCAACTTTTCTGGGAGCAAACACGACCCTGTCGCCAAAACTGCGTCACGACGCACCGACTACCTGGAACCGAGTGATCTGGACAGTCCTTTTCGAGTCTTCGTGGCTGGCTCCATAGGCGACTGATTAGGCGAAATAGGATGTATGTAAGTCGGGAGAAGAAATATCTCTCGGGTTTTTTTTAAGTTTAAATGGCCAAAGACTTAGGCTTACCAAGTTCATTTTTCACACGCTCTCTCTCTCACTCTCTCTCTCTCTCTGCCTGCTTCTTCCACCTTTGTCTCCATCCACCTTCAGTACTCGACAACAAAGGTCGTCAGATTGTTCAGAGAAACAAATGTTCGATTAAACGTCTGGTAGAAGTAACAATCTTACAATTTGCGTGACGAGAAAAGAAAAAAATTATATCATCAAAAACAGGATATCAGCAACTTAAACCTTCAGCAATGTCCTGAACAATGAGAAAAACCCTCTGCGATCTGTTCATCTATTAACAGGGCTTTTGTATATAACGATTGTTTATTTGTTGCAAAAAAAACCAAGTCAGGAAATAGTTACACATTTCCTCATGTCGTGCGGTCATAAAGAAAGAAAGAAAGAAAGAAAGAAAGAAAGAAAGAAAGAAAGAAAGAAAGAAAGAAAGAAAGAAAAAAAAGAAAGAAAGAAAAGCAAGACATACAAACAGAAAAGAACAAAAAGCAAAACAAAAACGTCCAAGATTAGTCTGCCACCTGTGTACTTGTCTCCTACCTATGAACCAGGTGTTTATATCAGTGCAGACACCGCCAGTCTCACACGTGCTTCCAGGTGTGCAGACGTCATTGTGCATATGTCAAGTGCTTCTGCTGCTCATGCGTGACACACATTCCTCTCTCGTCGTCTGATGCCTTTGGGCTGCTGCTCGATGCAGCAGGACAGGCAAGACAAACAGCACCCCCTAGATTGCTGCTCGGCTAGCGTCACGCGCTGCTTGCCAGGCTTCGGAAAGGTCACCCGATTAAGATTGTGAAATAAATGGGAGCTAGCGATCGCTAGGAAGGCGTTCTTGCGAGGGTTTTGCGGTGAACTGTCGATGTAGAGGTCATTGCGCTATCTAGATACGGTTTTTGTGGGGAAAATGCTATGCCAGCGAGACAGTCAGATCAACAGACGTTTTCATTTTTAAACACGGGTTTAAAATAAATGGAATTAAGTTTACGAGTGCTCTGTTTCCAGGAATTTAACGTATTTTGGGACTGCAGAAACACACTTTAGGCTACAGGCAACCTAGATCTTACCTTACAGAGAAGAAGCCAGAAGCCAAGGGCCTTCCTGTCTTTGTTTCGCCTAGTGCTGATTTCACTATAAGTATACGAAAAGCAACACCTGCAAAGCCAGAACTACAGCTGTAGTTATCACATCTCTCCGCCATTCAGACACCACAACGACACAACATTACGGAAGATTCAACAACCCAACCACTGAGTCGAAAAACATTGGTGTGTACTCTCTCCTGCGCCCCACAACTCCCTGAAAATAGAGGAAATACAGGTTTGTCGTGCAGTGTTAGTGTTAATTTTCAGTACTGACGCAAGCTATACCTATGACTGTAACCTTTCGGACAGTTTCACTTTCTACAACTGTTGAAAAATAATAACTGGCTCTACAAAAAAATATTCTCCTTCCCGTTGTGTTGGCGTAGGAAATGGAGAGGATATCAGGATAGGTATAGGGATGAAATATGGCTTCATCGTGCAAAAGGGAGCCAACTATATAAGCAAGATTGAAAACTCTTCTGCTTGCGAGCAGCGAACGCCGAGAAGCCGGCAGCGTCCTATGGATTGCAATGATGTTTGAACACCGCATCCCGTCTCACCAACGGACTCTTGTTGCACAGCGCACCTCATCTACCTTTTAATTTTCCTGCCGCTAGTGGAGATGGAAAGTATCTTTGCTCTAAGTCCGTCCTAGTTATAGCTTTATTTACCGAAAAACGCGCTGTATTAATTATCTCCACTCTGGGCAAACATGGCGGCATGCGAGGCAACGGCAGCTGTCGCGAGAGCTCTTTTGTGTGTGAAAACAACGGAAATTCAGGAGCTTATACAGACGTCAGAACAGAGGGCCCTGATGAACTGCAATCCGCACGAAGGTCTTGGTTTCCGGTGTTTTCCATGAAAATGAACTCATTTCAAGCCAAAGTGCCCGACCACCTATGCGGAGAATAGAGAAATTAATCTGAATTTACAGAATTATCTGTAAATAAGGGTTTTCTTTAAAGAATCCCGGGTAGAAATGCACGGCGGAGAGTTTCGGTCTAATGGAATCAGTTAAAATCTGTCGTGTGCGCGTTTGTGTGTACACATAAGCGAGCGCAAGCATGCACAACAAACACGCACGTGCCTGTGTACGGTCGAGTGAAGAAGACTCGCATATTGTCTCGAAAATAAATACGAAAACATAAACATTAGCATATACACCTTTTCCCACGAACATACCCATGTACAAACACACTCACAGATAAGTAAGCACACTTACACACTCTTTAATCACGTATAGACTCACGCACACACACACACACTCCCCTATCCATCCACCCACTTACACGCTTGCTCGCTTACTAATTATACTTACTAGCGAGGTCAGCCAAGCACCCAACCAACAAACCCAACAAACAATTGATCTACACTCACTCACTCACTCACTCACTCACTCACTCACTCACTCACTCACTCACTCACTCACTCACTCACTCACTCACTCACTCACTCACTCACTCACTCACTCGAGAGACAAATATTTTTTTGTCTTCTAATAAGCAGCCCCCCCCCCACCGGCCCAGCATTAAGCTGCCTCTCCGTACTAACCATCTTGGTGCAGATAACAGGCTGGTGGCTGGCGCAGTGGGTAGGTTAGTAACATGGTCCCATGCCCTCTTACCATATTCCCTCTCAGATACTGCCTGAGATGAATGTAGGACGTTAAACGAGAAAAAAGTGTGCATTTTCTAATTACAATGAAACCAGAGACCACAATAACTTCAAACCATGGCTTGTTCTGAATAACTTTCTAGAACCACAGAGATAAGGTCAAAAGCACTGGGAAAAGATGTGCCTAGGTATTGTCAGTACAAATTCAATGAAGCGAGTAGGTAAGGGGAAACATTTTTGTGTTGCTAGACTGTGAAACTGCGGTCCTTACTTACTCGAGCCCTAAATGACCGCCTCAGTGGTTAAGGGGATCGCTTCCGAAGCGGGACATAGGTGGCTCGCATCCCGGCCGAGTCATACCTAAGACTCAAAAATGTGCAGTCTGGTAGCGGCCCTGCCAGATGCAATAGGGAACAGTACTAGGACTGGTTGGCCAGGGTCTGAATAATGTGACTGGGTGGGATTGAGGTGTGGCAGCACGTAAGCTTTGTCTAAACTACACCGTCCTGATATGCATGTTTAGTCTGCGGCGGGACGTTAAGCAACAAACACTCACCCATCCGCCCTAAATAATCATTAAAGTGCACTATGGCCTATCATGGTCATCAAAAAGCCTGCCGAACATGAAAACCCCTCCCCCTCGATCTTCATTAAAACAAAACGCTTATAAGACTGAATAAAGGTCTTTTGTTGTTAGTAAGATATTGCGTAATAAAAGAAAGTCATTAGTTTTTTTTAAATTAAGTATTGTTGCTGCTTTACTTTGTTTGCTGTTTTTATTCCCTTTTTCTGCTTTTGTTTATCTTTCATTTTTCTTTACTCCCCAGCTTACCGGCAGACCATTCCAGTTTTTGTCAGAGATATAATGACGTTTAGCCGAGATGGCGGAAAGTTCCATGAGAATGATTAAAAATCTGTTACCTTGCACAATAGTTACCCACAAATTTAATTGTCAGCAAGGTCATGACCACGTCAGAAATCATTCACTTCAACTGACGTACAATGTCTGGTCACAGATGGGCCCGCGGGGCTAGCTAGATGCCTCCAGGCTGGTGCCAGTCTGTCGCTAGTGAAAGGTGGCGCCATTGTTCTCGCTTTCCGGGTGCTTCACATCTCGCGCCATTCTCGCCTGCATATTCTGTGACAAGTTGTAATGTGTTGCGCTAGTGAGCGGAGGTTGTTATTGTTCAAATGTTGTCTCCCGCAGCCACATTATTTTTGTTGTACTTCTTTCCTAACAGGAACTCATAGTGTTTGGAATCTGTTAATATTGCTTATATTGTATTCCTAGGAGCCACAAAATTGCTGTTTGTTGTGTGCATATTATTTACCTAGCGACTGCGGACATTTCGTTAGTGTTGACTGAATCCTATCCCAACAGCTATTGCACTGGTACAGTTTGTCTGTACTTTGTCCAACTTCTGTCCTTGTCTTCGTTTGCCTCTTATCCTTGGGACTAAAGAGTTGTTACAGTGGTTTACGTTACCCCTCTAGCTAAGTATAGTCGTTGTTGTCCATCTAGTAATCAATAACAGCGAGAGTTACTGTTTCTTGTGATGTCGTCACCAGTCGGTATACATACCATCGGACGTGTTGTTTGTTGTGTTCAGCGGTGCAGCACGAGAGAGGTCCCAGAAACTCCACCATTCGCCGCCAGGTGGCGATGTACCTGAAGGAGACCAGCGAATTTGGCTCTGTGCTAGCGCCCCACCCCTTCCGCCCCCACTTCCTGCCTGCCTACATGAGCTACGACCACATCAACGACGGCATCACTGTCTCCGCCATGGAAACCACTACGTCATCAGTGGCGGTTGCTGCTGCAGCTGCAGCTGCTGCCGCTGTGACAGCCGCTGGCTCCAACGGCATCATAATGCAGCCTCTGGCCAAGGTGAGGGTCACGTGCTGAAGGTCACGTCTGGGGCTGGGTGCACGGGGAAAAGTACAGGAATGAATTGTGGAGGGAGTTGATAACACGCCTGAAAGTGGCGTGCATTTTAATCGCCATAGCGTGTGAAAAAATGTGGCGAGCACAGTAAATATCGTCTGTCGTGCATGCTGACAGCGCAATCATAAAGCTTCTGTCGTGTACGCGGATTGTGTAATCATAAAGTTCTGTCGTGCATGCTGACAACGTAATCATAAAGTTCTGTCACGCGCGCTGACGCCAGTCACCTGTCTCACTCTCTCACGCAGTATCCGCACGAGGTGATGCAGGCGTACTGCAGTAACCCCGAGGCGATCTGCGAGGCAGCGGCCCGCCTGCTGTTCATGAGCGTCAAATGGGCCAAGACGGTGCCAGCCTTCGTGGCCTTGCCCTTCAGCGACCAGGTCATCTTGCTGGAGGAGAGTTGGCGGGAACTGTTCGTCCTGGGGGCTGCGCAGTTCCAGATACCCATCGACGCTGGACCGCTCCTGGCTGCGGCAGGTGAAGCTCTACTCTAGTTCGTGCCTTTTCGTGCAAACAAATTAAAAAGTTGATTTACACGAACCCAGGTCGCCGTTCCGCTTGAGAAAACGAGGCAACCTTATTTCTGTCAGTCGCTAAGGCGTAGCTCAGTATCGTTTGATAGGAGAGATATAAATAAACTCCGAGTTTTGGGAACGGGATTTTTTTTAAATTATGAAGTTTTGGTTCAATTCTGCTTGCTAGTGAGAGTGTCAAACCGGAAGTGAAGGAAGTGTCACTTGGAATTATTTCCCCTGAAAACAACTGTCGTCTTTGGGCAGGTCTGAACTCAGACCAGACAGGTGCAGACAAGCTGGTCAGCGTGATGAGTGAAGTCAGAGCTCTGCAGGAGACCATCGCAAAGTTCAAGGCCCTGCAGGTGGACCCCACAGAGTACGCCTGCCTCAAGGGAATCGTTATTTTTAAAACAGGTTTGTACGGGTGGACTGGGCTGGCTCTGGGCGGTGCTGTGTCTTTAGCTATCTAGCGAGTGAGGGAGCGAACGAGCGAGTGAAAGGGGAGGATGTTTGCCGGACAGGAGTGACTGAATGAAGGGAAAAGATGTCTGGCAGAGTACGGTAGAATGAGAGAACACTAGAGGGAGAAAATGGGAAAGTGAGCTATAATCAAACTTTACCAATGTGAAATTTATTATTTTGTGAGAGTCTGTGCGTAGGAGAGGGACAGACAGACCGAGAAAAGGACAGACAGCTGAACGGACCGACTAGCGGACAGCCAGACAGACAAAACACTGATTAATATTAATGGCCTCACTTCCTTTCTCCGTGTCCAGCAGTGTTTGTCAGCGGCTCACCAGATATGAGGACGCTGCGTGAGTTTCACTCAGTCGCCACCCTGCAGGACCAGGCACAGCTGACCTTGAGCCAGTACATACGCTCCGCCTACCCCACCCAACCCTTCCGCTTTGGCAAGCTTCTGCTGCTGCTGCCCACCCTGTCGGCCATTTCCGGCGGAACCATCGAGGAACTCTTCTTCCGGAAAACCATCGGCAACATTCCCATTGAGAGGCTTCTAGTGGACATGTACAAGTCCAGCGACTTTTAGATGGAGACCGGAAGTAGACAAACCGGAAGTTGAAAGAAAATGAGACAGGCCATCGTAGGTAAAAACAAACAAACAAACAAGCAAAGTTTAACAGACTGATAGAAGACTCAGATGAAAAAACAACTTTTATTTAGAAGTGATATTTAGGAAAGCACAAACTCTGGCATGGCAGGTAAACGTTTCTTCTAAAGAAACTGCGGGAGCCGTGAGTGGAACCTTAGTTGGGTAATGCGCTCTTCGCTGTCCTGTCTGCGAGCAAAGACTGGGTCCAGCATGGCCGTGCATAGAACAATCGTAGGGCTCTCTGGAGAAGTTCCGATTAGAAATTCTGTGCGCTGGGCAGTAGTCTTCACCTTCTCACAAGGCAGAAGTTCGCCACGGCGCCTTCACAGCAATCTTCCAAGAAGTTTGCGCAATGTTTTAAAAATATAAAAGTCAGATCAAAACATTCTTTACATTTTTACTTTAAAGTCGACGCTTTTATGTCACGTATACTTGACACTGCTTGGTATGCTGAAAAAAATCTGTTCACGACTTCAGGTATTCCAAAAAGGAAACTTTCAGTCAGGGATTCGGCCATGATGGTTGTTGTGAATTTCACCGGAGTTTCGTCTTTGCGTCGTGATGTGGTGCTGTTTCGTCGTTAACCAGTAGAATTGCACTGCTCTTCCAGCATCAAATACTGGCGGCTTCAGTCGAGACTATGAGAACAGTACTTTCTTTCTGGTTTGTCTAGAAACTGTGAGAAGCGTTCCTTCATCTTCCTACCACTTCCGCAGCCTTCGACCGCCAGTACACAGCTTTGAGCCAGGTTGTGTTTGCACAAATTGTTTGAAGCAACAGTTCGTGATGTAATGAAATATAAAATATGCCATTTCATGAAGTTGTGCTTTTCGTCGCCCCAGCAAAGCGTCACCGTCCTGATATGCACATAGATTGCGACTGGACGTTAAGCAACAAATACCACTACCGACAAAGCGTCAGGTAAATGTATGGTTTTTGAAGCGTGAAAGCAGGAACTAGTCTTTAAAGCACGGATGTCAATGTGTCTTTCCTGCCTACGTCACAGATACACCAACCCCAAATCCTCCACCTCCGAGAAAAAATGTTTCTCCGGACTACTTACATGCCTCACTGGCGTGCAATATTCAGACAGAGGCTGCAAGTCTCAGAGCTCATGTCTGCAAGCACGATTACTCTGAAATCACCGTTGTTTGAGATGTTACCTAGTAGCGTGATTGTTTTCGCTTCAATCCGACAAGTCGTAGCGCTTGATTTGCTTAAGTGTGGTTCACACTCTGTGACGTTCTGTGTGAGGAAGAAAAACCTCCAGAATTTTTCGTTGCACAGATTCAGATTGGGTTGTCTGCAAATGTGACCTACATGTATGTATCTGACTTTTGGAAAGGAAAAGTGATCTACATTCTCTGTCGAAGCGAACACATTTCAAGACCTACTGGAGAACAGCAGTGTGTCCTACACAATCATTGATATGTCGAGTTATGACACTATTTAGACATACTGATATTTCCGAGGAAATAAACGTTATTCTTGTGGCGTGACAACAAATCAGGTCACAAACAGTAAAGCAAATAGAGCGAGTGAGAGCGACAATGTGTGTCAGCGAGTGGGAGTGAGAAATGTACACTTTTTAGTACATATGTATGTATTTTGTATGATTGTATGCATGCACAAATGCGCGTATGTGTGTACATATTTCCTCTCATATTACTTTCGAGCATGTGTGTTTTTGAGCATGCCTTCACTTGTGCATTCCATAAACAGTTCATGTGCTGAAGCCTGTACGTTGATCACTTCATATCATTCCGTTTGTGGTTGTCTTTTGTTTGTTAAAGGAAGTGATCTGTTTGGAAAAGGAAAAGAGTCATTTGGGCTTGCAGAAACAAACTAACAAACAAGAGCAACCCCCAAAGTCTTCTTTCCATATACATTCTTGTACCAGTGCAGAACAGACTGATCCGTTCCCCGGTCCCACCCGCTAAAATGATAATACTGCTTATCATTTGAAATATTATTATAATACCCCATGCGGGTGAAGAAGAAACATGAAAACTGAAAAAAAATATTATCGTAACATATCAAGAATTAAAAAAAAGAATGTCCCACTCTCTGCCTAAAGCACCTCTAAGCTGTTGTGACCAGTAAGACAGCAAAACTATCCTTCGACAGCCCTCTGACGCAGCCTTGTGTCTGTACTCGCAAGCTGTTCTCGATGCACGTAGCCAATGAAAGATGGTTCCTTTATTGTAATTTACCAACGAAAGACGGTTCCTCTAATTTTATACAGCCAATGAAAGATTTAGTCAACAGAACACTGTGTCTCTGGTCTTTGTTGTTAACAGAAAGTATTTTCTGTAATCTACATCACCTCTCTATGTTGTCAACAGACCACTCAACGATTTCTCTCATGGTCGACAGAACAGTTTCCTGTCCAGATCTAAAGGTATCTTATTCAGCCCTCTGCAGCCAACCACATGTTTTGTCTCTTGCTGCCATTCACAGACATCCAGCCCTTCTCTGTAACGGGCACAACAGTTTCACACCCTCTATAGTCCTCGAAACATTTCTGCTCTCTTTTAAACATTCAATCTGTCCTGTGTAACTCTAATGTTCTGGTACTATATTTTTTAGGGTTATATGTGGACATCCAGGAACTGCAGCATAAACTATTTGAGTTGCAAAACTCCGATAAAAGCCTAACAAGCATTGATAGTCTGTCGGAATGAGGTACATACGTTGACTGTTCTCTTCTTTTATATTACAAAACAAAAATTGTTCGGGACACTGTGAAGGCTTTTGCCTATTTTGCTTCCCAGCCTAGACTATATATCGGAGGAAATACTACAAACTCTGAAGACATTTTTATTTGTTTGGTGGCGTGTTTGTGTAAATCAGCTTCATGCCTTTGAACTGAAGCCTCGGCCAGATTCTTACTTCTTTGTCCAGCAAGTTTATTCTGTGTCACTGCATTTTTTAAAGGCTCGGCGTCTTCAGTTTTCCGTAAACTTAATGTTTCGACATAACGGTACATTGCATTTGAATATTTTATGAAACAGTATCGGTTTAGGTTTTTCAAGCACGGAGGTATTGATTGTTTTAAATTTTAAAGATAAAGTTGTATTTTAAGGCGGAAAGTTTCTCAAGTGGGTGCCAAGTTTAGCACTCTGAAAAGGTGATAGTTCGATAAACAGCAAGCGTTCATTCCGATAAAGGCCACTTTGACGCTTCAAGCACTTTGAAACTTTACAAACATCACTAAAGCTTTAGGTGAACCTGTTGGCTTCTCGATACATCTTAATGGAAACAACAGCAGATGTCACTGTCATTAAAAAAAAAAAAACTGCACTACCAAATTGCGGTGTATCTGAGAGGATGGAAGAAGCATTATAACCCAGCCAGCGTTCTTCCATTCACTACGCCGATAGGCATGCACCTACACGCACGCGCGCACGCACGAACGAGCGAACGAAGTTGGTTGCGTAATGGGGGTGCTGAATGGGCTCTACCGGCAAGCTCATTTTATGGGGGTGGGGGAGTGGGGGGGGGGTGG
>SMGT01005559.1:181078-191266 GCA_004794575.1 Lanistes nyassanus
GGGGGGGGGGGGGGGGGGACCCGGAAAACTGTACGGAAAATAAAGGGCAATAAGTAGAGAGGGTAACATAACCCAGCGCCACCAAGTGTTCCCAGAACAACTCCAGTCCGCTTTCTTCTGCTTACACATACTAACGAAAACCTCTGGCTGACAGAGTTTTATTTAAATGTACATCTTTGCTACGTTTGGCAATGCTTAAGTAATATAATATATAGTCTATAATTCTATTTCTATAATTAATTAATTCTATCTCTATAGTAATGAATCATTCATTCTATCGTTGAAGTAGGTATTTAATTTATTATATTTCTATGATTAATTAATTATAGAAATAGAATTAATGAATTCTATTTCTATAATTAATTCTACCTCTATTTCTACAATTAATTTGTTCTTTCTTTAAGAGGAACAGTACTATGTTTTGTTTACGTGTAGACTGCCTAAAACATGTTTTACGCGAACGGGAACTTTCAAAGACAGATCCTGACATTTCGGCATATCGGCATATACTTTTTTTTCTTTTCAAGTAAATTCGCATATTTTCGAGCAGCCTGTATTCCAAGCGTGCAATGTAAAAAAATCGACTGTAGTCTGAAATTGTACTTGCTGGGTACAATTATCAAAATTCTGTTAGCCCCCTCGGGCATGGCAAACAGAATTTCAGACACTTTTTCTTCTGACAAGGGGTTTTAGATATTCTGTTTGTAGCATGATCTGCGTACATTTTTTTCTGCTGATTCCGCAGCCAACTGCTGTGTGCGGCAGAACAACTTAATCGTGCAAGTGCGCCCCCAAGCGTCGCAGAACATGCTTAGAAACAAGAAAGATTAATCTGTTGCATTTAATGAGTTTTAAATTGGTAAAGAAACTTGAATGATAAAAGTGATCAGGCTTTGAGGGAAAAAACATATACTTGACTTTCTGAACCTTTTCTGGCCTTCTACTATTTGCTTGCACATGTAGCGTCTGTTGTGTTGAAATACATGGAGCGCACCACAATGTTTAGTTTTAAAAATAGACGCACATAGTTCTGCATTTTGTAAAACAAAACTTTTGTGTTTTTCTGCTTTGGTATAATGCCTCGCTTCATATTAACCACTGTTTTGAAGCTCTTTAATAAGTCTGCAAAAGAACTGTTACGATTGCTGGAATAAATTTTTTTAATTCGATTTAATTTATTTATATTATTTGAAAAACTCAGGGATACCACTGTTGATCAACTGCTATTGATAGATTGACATACCTTCACGTATATTTCCCATGTTCATGGCTGTTGTGTAAACAATAAACTAGATGCTTGACAGATGTATTGATGATGCTGTCCACCAATAAACCTGTTGCTTATCATGTGCATGACGTCATCGTGCGTGACGTCACAGACCGTGTGGATCGACCCTTCCCCCACCCCCACCCCCCGAACCTGTGGAAGATCTGTAAGATCGTCTTGCTTAGGGACATGTTTATTTATTTAGAGTGGTCAAAATTCACCTTTGTGCCATTGTTCTTTTTACTGATTTTTTCCCCCAGAAGTGTCGTGATAAATGAAATATCTGCATTTCGTAAATAAACAGAGAAAATATCTTCCGACGCCTGACATTGTCATGCTGTTGTCGTGATCGTGGTGGAAAATCCCTACATACGCTCTGTGTGTGGGTGTGTGCGTGCGTGCGTGCGTGCGTGCGTGTGGGCGCGTGTGTTAATGCTACAAGTGGACAGATTTGGCGATATTTTAATGACGACAAGGGTAGGGTAGGGGAGAAGAAAATATACCTACGCACATCTGTACACACTGCAGGTCTCAGGGCGAGAAGCGAGTCACCAGCCTTCGGGTCCATAGCTCTGTAATGTCACTTACTTCAAAGACTTGTGATGCAGACAAACACCCAGCAGACTGTCTGGTCAGACCTCGACGGAATTTGGAGAATAACAGTATGGTGACTAGATAAACGCAAAGAGGCTGGGCATAATTGCACTTACCTGCTGAGCAAATCAGACTTGGACTGGTCTACACCAGGACTGGTGCACGATCTCGCCCACGTCTGCAAGAAGGGCCAGAGGGACCAGACTATTTCTCTCCTTGCATTCTAATTTTGTAGTCGTCGCTGTTGGGGTACTATCGTAGCGAAAGAAAAAGGCAACACCCCGCTGCTTTTCTGGCTTCAATCGTCAGGGATCGTCCTGTTGTCCTGTTTCCGTACGTGGATACGCATCACTTTTCTCTCCATCCTCTAACGTGAAGCACAGACGCCTTTGGTCTTTCTTGTGTTAGCTTTCGTATGATTTTAAACTGCTGTGGTGTTTTGCTGTTGTTGATGTTATTATTAGTTTTTTATTTTTTTACAATTTGTTTTGCTTGTTTGTTTTGTGTACGTGCCGAAGCAGAAAATTCTCCTTTTTCGTATGCCAGTAAAAGTAGCCGCTCCACTTGCCGTCTTTTGTGCGAGGAAAAAGATGTGGGCTTGTACTTTTTTCGTTATGCTTCTATGTGTAGCTTCTTTATTTTTTGTTTATTCTTATGTTTTTTTCTTGTTTAAAAGTAGAATTAAAATTTCCTTTACAGTTGTAAAATATCAAAAAGCTTTAGTGTCTTGTTATCAGAGAGATTCTATGGCAGCAACAGGTCCCGAGGAAAGCCTCTGGCTCCGCTTTAATTTATTAATTTATATTATTATCCACCATCCGTCTGTCAGAAAAACTCATCCAAAAGCTTTTTTTCCCTTTGGATGGCCTCAGGGTTACCGACCGCAATCGCCATATTTTTAAAACCTGTGCAAAATCAGGTAATTACTTTTTCGTCTATGCATTACATAGGTAAAATCTCTCTCTCTCTCCCTCCCCCCTCTCTCTCACACACGCACGCACATGCACGCACACACGCACTCACGCACTCACGCGGAGGACATATTCCCTTTCCACGCGCCCTGTTCACGGCAGACCTGTCCCTGAGTGTAATGGTGCCCGGAAGATAAAGACGGCTTGTTATTCCTTCGCTGTTGCTTGGGACTCGTCACCATAAACCTTTCTATTGTCGTCGTGGCGATTTCATCTGTCAACACTTCGGTAACGTCACAAGAGGGAAGGGATATTTTCTTTAATTTCTTTTCTTTGAGTTTTCCACTTTTTTTCTTTTTTCCCTTTATTTTCTCTTCTCTTTTCTTCTGTACGTCGCACATAAGACACGCATGCGCATGCTGACCGGAAAACCCCGGACTAGCTATAGGGCTGCTATCTCGTTCTTGCACTTGACTAATTACATACAATTTGGCGAGAATTGAAGTCAGTCGGTACGTACGTTCATGTCACTACATCAATAATAAAGTTATAAACATATACTATAATTAAACAAGAAGACTTTATAAGGTTAGTACATGAACACACATGATGAACGAAATGGGATAGTACTATAGTAAAAACGAACAGAAAATGATATACTACTGCAAGAATCTACGTCTGCTTTACCTGCACAAAGAAACTGTGTTTTCGTTTAACAGAGCTAGATAATGGAATTTGTTGTCAGCATCGTTTAAATCACAGAGAACACGCAGCCGAGCCTTTCTATCTCAAAAACAAAGTCTGTCCTTATGAGCTGGTAAAAATTATTATTCAGAGTTCTAAATTCTGCTGGTGGGAAGCATGCAACTTCTCGTTGTGCAGCCGTAACTGAACACCTACCCTCGCTCGCTCACAGGATACTGTACCTTGCAGGAAGAGTCAGACCACTTGAAGAAGTCTTTTCACTTGCCTTTGTGGTGCGTCAGCAAGTTCGGACAGGCCGCAGGCATGTGCACTCTAGGAGGAAACCGCAGACGCTTTCAGAAGGCACCTTAAGGATGCATTTGAAAGACTGCACACAATATTCTTCTTTGATCTTCAGATCTTACCTTGCATCAGAGTGCACATTTGCATTCCTAACTCGATATGTTTCGTGCAAACAGCATTGAATTAAATACAACCCTCTCCTGACATTGTCAAAGCTGCAGAGTGGCAAGGATTTCTGGGCAGGATTGTATGGACAGTGCGTACTTTGTGGGGAGCTTAACCTCTTAAGACAGGCAGATATCACACAAAATGCAATGCCTTGAGTCTTCTCATTTCTATGTATGTATGTATGTATGTATGTATGTATGTATGTATGTATGTATGTATGTATGTATGTATGTATGTATGTATGTATGTATGTATGTATGTATGTATGTATGTATGTATGTATGTATGTATGTATGTATGTATGTATGTATGTATGTATGTATGTATGTATGTATGTATGTATGTATGTATGTAATCCTCGATCTTAAATTCTAAAATAGGTAGACAAATGTAGGAAACTCATATATTGGGAACAAAGACGGAAATTCTACAACAGTAAATTTATTAGATAATCACTACTGTCTACAAAAATTTTAAGGCATGTGTCTGTGTTTATTTAGACAATAACAACAACAAACACAACAACAACAGTCAATGCTGAAAGTCGAAGAGATGCAAGTTGCGCCACATACGCTCTCAGTATGCCGCGTTTTTCTCAAACCGCTTCTCTCTCTCTCTCTTTCTCTGTTTTGCGGTAGAAGGGTCACAGAACGATTTCTTCCGATCTTCTCGTCAAATTAAGAAAAATCTTCAATGTTTTAGCAAAGACATTTAGCCTATAGTGGAATGGACCTTGGGTCAAATAGGTGCATCAGTTTCAACATTAAAGTGTTTCGAACTCACAAATCATTGGTTTGTGCCACTTGAATACATCCAGACACTTGCGTCCGAATTTGTGTTTAACGAACAAACTAAATGTTAAATGCGCACTTTAAACCAAAAAAGACTTCTTGTCAAAGCAGCAGACATATTGCGAAAGCGCTCTTGTCTCTCTCAGGGGTGTAACCACCCAACGCACATCTTCTGCAGGATTTAATCGCCAAATTGCTAAATGACAGTCTGCGGGACTAACATCTTGAGAAGTTTCCGGCTGGCGATCAGCGTTTCAGTAAGTCCGGACAAATAAGGCTAGGATGCAAAATAACAGCTTGTAGCGTGTTGAGGTGCGCTCGTCCCTTCCAGTGCTCGGTCCGTAGATGTTGTCCGTGGACTACAGTTGCAATTCGCCTGCCCTCTCCACCAGACATCGAATCGATCGTACCCAACATCCTACACGCTGCTGTTGTCTGCGCACGAGCCTTTTTTCCTTCCATTTTGAACGGAACAAAAGCAGACGATTGATTTTTCATCGAGTTGACATCATTCTGGCAAAAAATAAAATGCTCTTTTACCCAACAAAATAGAAAAAGGGTTGGATGATTTCCCTTGTTTTGGGTAAGTTCAGTTCTCTTATTAATGATGGGAACGTAGATTACCATAAATTTGCCATCGATTTCTCTCCCGCTCATGGATTTATCCGTGGCTTCAAGGAAGAGAAGACATTAAAATCAGGGTTATCGTTCGTGGTGGGACTGCGCGTCGAGAGCCCGCACACAGCCGGGGCACAATCGTTAGTTCGACAACTGGGAAATGTGATGTTTGTGTCGAAATTGTTGCACCCGAAATGTGTTTATGGGCTAATCTCAAATCTCACTAGGCAATTTGTGGAGACATAACAGGGCTAAATTACAGGCTTCCAAAGATGTTACATTTGTCCGACACTGTGTGCACGTGATCAAGGTATCATATGATGAAAGTCCTTTCGTGACCAGTGGTTGCATAGGTCTTGCTCACGGACTTGCTTTTGTGTTCTAATGAATTTGTGGACTACTGTATGTTTTAACCTAAATACTTATTTTATTTTTTCCTTTTTTGTCTTTCCTTCCTTTCTTCCTTTTCTCTTCCTCGTAATCTGATCTTGAGCCTTTTCTTACTGCCGTTTCAAGCCCCCCCCCCCTTCCACATTCAGCTTTGAATTACAATTTTGATGGGTGGGGGAACTTAGGGATGGTGTAGGAAGAGTACTTTATCGTCGGCTTTCTTTTTCCCGTCTATTTTTTGGGTTGACTTCAAAATTGATTCAAGTATCGCAGCGCATCATTACTTCCTAAAAAAAATTCATCGTCACTCAATATTACCCCATTACTTGCTAGAGCTGAGCGTCAAATTGTTGTTTGAGAATTTTCTTTGTGCAGGCTCAGTGAGCCTTTCGAAGTCTTACTGTCATTTCATCGCTTTAACTATTATAGTTTTTTTTCGCTTTTGCAGAACGCGAATAGGTGTGTTCAGCTCTTCTTTTCAATAACCCCATAACTTGGTGTGTGACGAAACCAGTTTTAGTTTGACAGTCACGTGATTGTTGACCAATTGCAATTAGTTTTGTCACCTGACTACACGCCTTTCTCTCGCCGAACATGCAGTTCTCTAGGAGTGAGTTCGAACATGCGTGTCTGTCAAAAAGAAATGAAAAGCTAAACCACAAATGAGAAAAACCTTGGAGAAGCTTTTACAGCAGTAGGCTTGACAGGGAAGGGACAGGTTTTGCAATAAGTTCAGACCCGAAGCCTAAAATGGATCCGATTAGGTCCCGGAGTGCACAAGGACCAGGCATCGCTGCATCAATACATCCTATTTGGCGCAGAAAGAAGTTTTATATCGGTCTCAAAGAGTGACAGCCTTTCTTCAAATTCCCTTCTGACGTTCTTTTCGTGAACTGTAAATTTCACAGGCAAACACACACATATATATATATTCGCAAAATATCTGGTGAGCGTGCTAGATATTAGTAAAATCTTTTTACACATTTTACAGCCTTCTGATACGCAATAGCAATGAGTTGGCACCTAAGTCGAAACAAAATGGACACGAAAAGTGAGACAAACATTCCGAATTGGTACACAGAAATTCAGTGAGACAAACTTTAAGAATTGGTACAAGGAAAGACAGTGAGACAAACATTAAGAACTGGCACAAGAAAATACAGAAGTTGACTAGTGAGCCATCCTGTCAATCACCTGGTCACCTAGTCAGGCATTGTTTTTTTTATAATAGTTTCCCATCTCCCCTCTTATTCCTTTCTCTTCCTGAAATTTCGCGCGTGTCCACGATCGTACACACGGACATATTGTTGCCGCCAATGCCCGTGCAATTGCACCTACTTTATCCATGCGTCCCATTATCCCACGCTTACCATTATCCCTCTGTCCCATTATACGGAAATTCCAGTCGCCAGCAATCTGCCGACAGGTCTCTGCCTATGATTTGCATAGCGTATATCCCTGCCAGCCTTGGCCAACGTAGTCGGAATTTCCCAAACAGTTGTGTTAACTTCTTTCCCGGCGACTCCGTGTCAGGATGATTTACGAGGTAATAGCAGAGCGATTTGTTGGCACACATTATCAAGACATTTTCTTTTCCCACCAGAGTCTCTTTGTGAAGAGGAGCTGGTCGAAGCATAATTGCAGATGGTGATACGCCTGAATCTTGATGCCAGAACTCCTATTCTCTTCAGACCCCTCCGCCCTACTCACAACTCTCACTCTATCTGCTGGCGCAGTCTCTGGAAGAACAAAGAAACAACAGGTAGCAGCCAACAGTGAGGAACTTGGAAGAGGGTGGGGGTGTTGCAAAGGGAAGGGGAGCAGCTGGAAGGACTAATCGATGACCAATAAGCAGTCGATAAAATAATGGGGAAGAGGCCAAGCCAAGAATCCCCAAAGACCGACTGCGCAAAGGAAGGGTTCACAACCCTTAATTAGCTAATCGAAGCAGGGTTTTTTGTTCCGACCATAGGTGGGAATTATGGCGAGTCAGCCACGCCACACACACTCACACACCCTTCCACACACACACACACACACACACACACACACACAGAGCCACAGAGCCACAGAGCCACAGAGCACTCAGGACAATAGCAATGTGGCAGGAAAAGACAAAGAAATAAGAAATAAAAATAAAAGCATTGCGGGGAAATGTAAGGACTTAAAGAGTGGTGGTCATGTAGATAGACCCCTTCACAGTTCGCAGAGAGACAGAGAGAGAGAGAAAGAGAGAGAGAGGGGGGACGAAGAAAGGAAGGAAGAAAGGAAGGAAAAGGGAATCGAGAAGGAAATGACCAAACCGGATGACTACAGCTGTCTTTATGATTTTTCTAGGTGAACAGAAATCATCATCATTGCTTACGAACAGTTTTAGAGAAATAAAATTTGAGTTTATTGTGTTTAAGTCTAGAATTTAAAGATTATGGGGAAGGTACTTTCGAGAAAACTGATAATTTAAAAGACCTCTTTTATGATAACAACTAAGATTCAGGTTTTCAAACTGAGATCAAGTCCGTGACCGCGAGTCAACTGGTGGTCTGAACAGCGTGACAATACCTTGCCGCACGAACTACAAGTAACTGAGACCGCGCTAAACCAATATACACACAGACGGATGCAAGACAGAGTTCTTCACACACACACACACGCATGCACGCATGCATGCACGCACGCACGCAGGACAGTCAAACCAAATGACTGCAAACTCGCAGTAAGGGGGTTAAAATAGAAAGTGTAGAAAGAAAAAAATAATGCTAGCACCTGTTATGGATACCAGTTCTGAATGAGATAATTACCGTTTGCAGATAATCACCGCTGCAGACTTGTTGCTTCAGAGCACACAAAGGACTCCATAAATAGATAGCAAGTGTCAATAACAATTATCAGAAAAAGCTGCCTTTGTTGTGATATGTACTTCTTTCCCGTTTGAAAAATGTTATTAATACTTCTTTTTTGGGCTGTTTCTTGTTTTTGGTTTTTCGCTCTTGTTTATAAGTTTCGTTGTGTTACTGTAACACCGTCATACTGCTTTACCTCTTTCTTCTTTTTTTCTTTATCTTTTCATCCAGGCTGTCGTCATCGTCAACTGTCCACTCATGAGCACGTTGTCATGTTGTCGTCAAAAAGCCCAAAAAAACCCCAAAACTTAATTCCTGCTGGTTTGGGTCCGCGCGTTTCACCCGTGGAGGCTTGTAATATACGCTGGCTGTCTTGGAACAACCTGCTGCTCCTCCCTGTGTCAGAAAGTCGCCTTTATCAGTTACGGGTTCGCTCTTATGAATATTGCATAGCTGCTTACAGAAGGGTGCCACTTTGTTTAGGTTCTGCTTACCGCGACCTTCAAGTTGGTACTAGCCAAGACTGCACAAGACGCCATGATGACTGTGTAATAGATGGCTGTTGTAAAAGAAATCACCGCCCCTGGCCCTTTTAAACTTCATTTCTAATGATTTTAAGAAGCAGGGAACTGGCATCCTTTACAGAACGGTATAAACACATTTGGCTGGTAAGTTATGTCGCATATATTGGTAACCAACATGGTGTCTGCTGACTTATACCTAAACCCTCTTTCGTTCGTATTCACGAATTCGTATGTAACCAATCAGCTGTCGACTGGCTGTTTTTGTAACACACTAACATGACTGAGTCTAGATAAAATAGAGAACTCCAGACTCCATACAATGCCGTTCGCTCTCTGGTGACGGATATCAGCAGCTGACATTACGTGGATGCCATGCTGAGCAGCCTGCATGACCGCGCGGATCATTTCTGGCCCACATCTGTGCCAGTTGCCACTAATAACCTTCCACACGACGTCTGCTGCTTCAGAATAAGACAGAACAGGTACACGAACAAAGAGCACTAAACTCGTTGTTTGTGCCGGTTTGCTTGATACGCAGTTATCAAAAGACATTTGTACACAAGCCCAGGAGTTATCTATCCTTTTCTCTGGAAATGCCTGAAGATCAGTTTTCGAAAACAATTCCCGATTTGCTAGCCATTATATCAGATCACTGACGTGTTTCTGAGGAAGAGTTTATTGTTAGCTGCCTGCCGGACGAGAGGCATGCGTGTTTGAACTTTTGGAAGTGTATCAGGGATGTGAGAAACAGCTAAAGATTCCTGACCAGAAATGGACAACGTACGCGGCAGTGATAGGACAGTTCAGAGATGGACAGAGACCAGACTGGCAGGCAGACATGAGCAGAAAAAGGTGCGCAGGAACTTACGTTAACCCAGCTGCAGCAAATCTGTTGTTTTCTAAAATTAATGAAACATCTTTACGCGATGTCCGTGTTTCTTCTCGTAGTCAGCAACAGATTATTGAACATCTTGTTTCTTTAAATGTGCGTGTTTACTTTTCCATTCATTCATTTACCAAATGTTCTGTCTGTTTGAAAACGAAGCTCCATCCTGATCTCCAGCACACAACCCCCCCCCCCCCCCCCCCCCCCCCCCC
>SMGT01005559.1:191682-214374 GCA_004794575.1 Lanistes nyassanus
CCCCCCCCCCCCCCCCCCCCCCCCGCAAACACAGTCTTGCAAACTTTGCATTCAGTGCCGATTGTTCATGGCGTTGCTCAGTCACAATGAAATTCCAGCTCAATGAAATTCCACGCTAATGTTATGGCACAGGGTCTGTTGGAAACTTTCGTCGCTTTCAGCTAAGTAGCCAGGTAATTGTAGATGGACAGTGCTTACACCTAGCGGTGATTTCGCACTATTGGGCGACGGGGTGCTGGTCTTAAACTATTCACTGAGAGAACCACCAGACTGATAGTGTTTAGGGGAAATTCTTAATGGAGTCTGCACCGGGTTTGACCCGCCGCACTCCCTCACCGAGTTACGTAAGGTAAGAGCGGACTGCTGCGAGGACACTGCCAAACGGTAGCAAAACTTAAACATATATATGCAGAACATATATATAACAAGGTGTGTGTGTGCGTGTGTGTCCGTGAACGAAATAAAATCCATTTAAAAAAAATCTAACTGCAAACAAACGGAAATAAGCAATAAAAAGGGCGCATTTAACTCTCGTAGATATATGTTGGAATAAGTAGAACGTAGAGGAAATGTATTAATTTAGGCTGTGGGTTGAAATAGCTGTGTGCTCGAAAGCGAAATGCATACAACAAACAATAATCTGTGTACACACACCGGCTGTGTCAAGCCTGTGGTACATGCAGTACTGTATTTCGACTTACCACTAAAGTGACAACCCATTTATGATCACTGTCCCATTTTTGGGACGAAGTACATACATTTCAAGGACTATAACGCATTTGCAGGCCCTGTTGTGACTCAGCTGCTGCAGGTTAATCGAGGGGCATTTCCCGCATCCATGCAAAGTTTTACCTTGAGTATTCTCCCTTAACAGTAGGAGTTTGGGATGTGCGTCCCAAAAACTTCAGGCATCTTAAGCATCATCACGGCAAGCACAGAAAGGTAAGGCTGTCATTTCTTTGTAAATCACTTTCTGTTCTACACTAAGAACAAAAACTTGAGTTTATTTTAATCCTTGAATACTTTTTCTTAGTTAGCTGATAGATATCTTGTGTCTGTACTGATATGTGTGTTCTGGTAGTGCTGTCCCAAATATGGGACAGTGGGCACGAGAGGGTAAGGATTTGGGGTCAAACTACATGCATTGTATTTTCTGCTTTTTTCTATGGTTATCGCTGTTAATGGAGTGGTGTCAGTGCTGAAAGTAGCTTTTAGGAGGCTGACATCTTTATTGAATTAAGTCAAGTACATGGAAATACTGATGAGGACAGAAAGATGAAGAGGGTACACTTTTCAACCTCAACTGATATCAGGTGCAGTTTTATAGGGCACCGTGACATTCTTCTGCTGTCAGGATGCAACCCTGTTCACAAGGAGACGAATATTCTGTTCTTCAGATGAGGATGTGATGAAGGAGGCTGTTCACTTAGTATGGATGAGAAATTTCTGATGTACTTCGAAACTGTCGAAAAGTAAAATTTCTTTCATGACGAGTTCACGATGCGTTACTATGGACGACATGGTGGCAAACAGTTCCTGTGGGGGAAACCAATCAGTTTTGGCTGGAAGATCTGGATGCTGATCGGGAGCCCATCTCTGGGCTTAGTCGTCCAATACCAGCCTTATAACGGTGTCACGTGTTGGGGTCTGGTGGGTCAAGGAGATTGCACCCTAGATTCCAGGTGTGATCCAGCCTCGACTCTCCGGCCCTAATTAAGGTCTATTATTCCTTGTTCAAGCCGCCATCTAGCAGCTCACGTCATCACCAGCCCAGGTTCGGTCCCTGTTCACACTTATGATCGGGGGTGCTGGCCCTAGAAGCAAGGGGCAAGGTGTTACTTACCCTGGGGCAGCTGGGGAGCGACTAGTGCAGGTGTCAGGCTGACCAGGTGTGCTTTAGTTTGTTCAGGAGGAGATTATGTAGCTGGAGGAATCCAGTGGCGCGTAGTAGCTTTGATGTAGCCGATGGGTGTAAACGACCAGGAAGGGGAGGGGGTAGTTGTGTCCACACTAGGTGTCCACTTAGGGGCGTGTTCTACTAGTTGACACCGGGTTTGGCTTCTGCTGTCTCTGGCCTGATTGGCTGATACATGTAGCCGCCTTGTTGACCACGTGCGTGTGAATGAAAGAATCTACGGACGAAAGTTGAGAATAAAAGGACTGGCTTAGACAGTCGAATGATCTTACGCCAAAACATCCTGTGAGAGAACGTCTTCTGCCCAAAACATCCTGTGAGAGGACATATTCAGCCAAATCTACAGTGAGGGCTTCGTTAGCCTGAACTCCTGTGAAGAAGAGCTGCTGTGGTGAGACGTACGTGTCTTGTGGTACCAGTCTGCTGAAGGCTGAAGGATTCAGCTGCAGAATTTGAGGTGTCTCGTTCTGCTAGACGTGTGGAAGTCTAGCAGCGACAGCGCGTGGCTTGAGTAGACCAGTTGCATAGCGCAAGGGACACTGCGAAGGTGTGTGATCCTTCCAGATTGGCGTGAGACTCTAGCAGCACGTGCTCCTCTGCTGTGGGAAACCTCTACGCTGACCGGGCGGGAGAGAACTGCAGAACGTAAAGGAGGGAGACCGAAGACCCCGCGGACAAGACAGCCGTCTGAAGCAGGGGGTGAAGGTCCAGCCTTACAAGGAGGCTGTCTGTAACCGAGCTCTTGGGGTGAGCTCAAGGGGCTGTGTGTCAGCCTTTGGAAAAGGTCATATCCTCTGTGGCGTGTGTGATCGTCAGCATCGAAGTCTGCTGTTACGTGGAGGTGTTCAAGAGGTCTTCAGGGTATCTACTGGTGAACATATCCAAGGAAGGAGCGCTGCAACGTACAGACTGTCGTGCGGACTGTAAGAAGCATTCGGGAACGAGTGTTGTGTTCTGTGAGTGTTGTGCATCACGTGGTCATTCTTTTCTTGTGAGCAAAGGCGATATTAGGTACGTGGTTTGTCATTGTGTTTAATGGCGAGGCGGGTGATGTGGGTTGGTATCAGATGTTATAGTAGACCTAGCTCGAACAGAAGGAAATTGCGGGAGCCCTAGAGTTGAAACGAGTTGTAACATATATTGTCTTGATTGTAAATACTCGTTGTTTCTATCAACAATACATTCTTCTTTTTTGTGTTCACTGTATTACAGTCTTTTGTTGTTCTTTATGGGAGACTGTAGGTGGTGGGGGCTCGGCCATATGGTTAAGAAATCATATTAATTCATTCTAGTAATACAGTGATAGTTCCACCTACGCATATGTCACACTCTTGACGGTGGTCGTGTGAGCGAGAATAGGAGCTGTGACAAACGGTGTTGTTGTTACGTCATTTTGGGACAGAGCTTCCACCTGTTGGTGATTTCGTACTGCCATGGTGCCAAAAGGACGTCAAGCTAATTACACACACACACACACACGCACGCAAGCGCGCGATACGAAACATGGTCCCATTGTCACTACTTGGCTTACCAGCCAATGGAAACAAAGCGTGAGTCAGTATTCTCCCCTGACTAAAATCCCAATCCATAATATGCAGTTTTCGGTGTGTCAATGCCTGTTGATAGCAATAGAGACGAGCGGTTCATGGTCAATGCTGCACTTAATACGTTCTAACATAGTTATCTTAGGGCCCACTTAGTTTCAGTGTTCACTCTGCTAGCCCTATAAAGTTTTATTGGAAAAAGAGTTTACGAAGGCCCGGAAATCCAGAGTATTAGACACTTGGCTTACACCTCTCTACTCTCGTCGGCTGGATCTGTCACAGCGAATGGGCGCGTAGTCCTGAAAGTGCTGCTTACGCATAGACAACGAAGTTGTCTGCCAGCCCTTCGTCACACGGCGGCATCGTCTTACAGGTGCGCGAAGAGACTCGTCCTCCCCCGCCCCCTACCCTCCGCGCCCCTCCTACAGAGCCATCCATCATATTTGGCGTTGTGTCGGGTGTCGGCTTACGGGTAGACTTGTAGGCCACCCAGATGACAGCGATTGTAATCACTGTCAGGTGCGAGAAGGACAACAGAATGACTGACAAAATCCCACCTTGTAAGCAGGAGTACAAATTATTGGTCGCTGTTCCCGGCCATCAGCCGCACTTCTCAACTTCCGTGAGGTGACTGATGGTCAGGTATGCGAGGGGCGGCAGAGGGGATTAAACATATCGATGTAATCAGAATCTTTTTTTGTTCATACCCCACATGGGGTCGCTTGACTTTTTTCCCTCCCATACCCTCTGCTATGTATTTTGGAGTGTGTGTATGTGTGTGTGTGTGTGCGTGCGTACGTGCTTCAGTGTACGCGCGCGTGCGTACGCGTGTGCTTGCATGCGTGTGTGTGTGTGTCCATATGAGTGATGACAGACAGACAGACAGACAGACAGACAGACAGACAGACAGACAGACAGACAGACAGAAGGCCAGAAGAGAACGGGAGAACCTTATGAGTCAAACGTACCTTTTGTAGATATATTAGCTAAACACTATTTGGGTATCTGAAAACTGTTCATATATGTATATGCATATTTATGTATAACAGATTCCTTTTGAATAATTTTAATGCGCTTGCAGGTTTTACACAGAATAGTTTCTGACGCAGTTTACAAAAGTATATTGTAGCACGAGACGGCTTACAATGAATATTTTCCATGAACATTTTTAAAAAAATATTTTTTAACAAAGCACATTTGGTGAATGACCAACCGCATTCCATGAATTACACAAAGCACACTCGATTAACTACACGTTTGATGAGTTACACATTCCATGAATTACACAAAGCACACTCGATTAACTACACGTTTGACCAGTTACACATTCCATGAATTACACAAAGCACACTCGATTTACTACACGTTTGATGAATTACACATTCCATGAATTGCACAAAGAACACTCGATTAACTACACGTTTGATGAGTTACACATTCGATGAATTACACAAAGAACATTCGATAAACTACACATTTGATGAGTTACACATTCGATGAATTACACATAGCGAGCTCATAGCAACACACTGGCTATTAAAATATTAACAATACCCCCCCCCCCCCAGTGCTAATCTAGGATGGGAAAAGGGTGAAGGGATTCCCGGACAAAGCTGGAACAGCGTATTTATGAAGTTCCATATGTTCCCCACATGTTTCTCGCGTCATACATTTTAAGCTTTACCTTCCAGCCTGTGTACTCATAGCCGCATACGTTTTTCCTCCAGTATTTTATCTTCCCTTTGACTCGCCCCTTCGTTAATGTTTTTTTTTCTTTTCCGAACATTGACTTATACTCGATTGATTATCTCACTTGATGAAAAAACTATTTGCATTGATTTTTCTCTTTTGCCTTAGGTTAGTTCCACGACTTTGTGCTGTAGGATCTTCAGATTAGTCCCGACATTAATAACGAACATTTCCACGGTTGTCTTAAATACGTGTACAATATTGTAGCTCTTTAGCTTCATACACACTGTTTTGTTTTATTTTCAGACATTTTGATGAGTTAGTTCTAGACTTTCTGCCCTCAGCAAAAGCAGTTCCTCACGTTCAAAACTGCTTGCCGGGTATTTTACGTCGATCTGTGGCCCAAAGAGCAAACATCTCATGTTTCAGTGTGATTTTCTCCTTGGCTGCCATTCTTTGATCTGTCAGTGGAAATGAAAAGAGGAGCTGCCTGGCCTTGGAAACTGGCAGAAAGTCTGGGTGTGTAGACCACGTGGTACACACGGCTGGTGACCTCCTTTGTGTCGCTGATACTTGTCCTTTGGCGACCACGAAGCGAGAAATTGGTGACGACAAACATTCACCGAGGCCCTCAGATCATGTGTTCCGAGCGAGAAGTCGTGATCAACATGTCTGTGAGATTTCGTTCGTTCTTTCTTTCTTTGCCTTTCTGTTACTTTCTTTTAATTCCATTCTTCCTTTCTTCTTTTCTTCTTTCCGTTATTTGTTTCCTCATTTATGTTTGCTTTTATTGTTGATTTATTTATACATTCCCTGCTCGCTGACCGTTTCTGTTAGTGTTGTTGTTGTTGTTCACTGAGTCTTTTGTGCGTTATGTCGCTTAGCTCGTTCATTGTTATTTGAACAGTAGTAACTTGATTCATGTTGTCAGACGAAAAAGCTGTAGTTCCTAAAGGTAATTTAAGAACATTTTATATTTTATCGTAATCTCAGCCTCGACCAAAACAAAAGAAAGGCACACATAAGAACAAAAAGCCATAATGTGAAATGGATACACTGTTTAAATAACACCTTACAATACTAAGATTTGCATGAAGATAATGCTGATATCCAATATTATACAGTGTTTCATGTGGTAAGCTCAGTCTAACACTAAATATTGTTAAAAACAGGGATCCCGCTCATACGGGGAGGGGGGTGAGTTCTTGTCCAAACCACACCTGACTTGTATCAGCAGGATGGCAGTGGGCTGAGGGTAAGGTCTGGGCTTGGGGCTGGGGTTGGGGAGGGGGCGGGCGACAAGAAAACAGAAGAAAAAAACACAGGCTTGAAAAAACACAGATTTTCTTGGGTGGTTCTACCCGTTTCCTCTGTCCAGCCGTCAAAACCCTCCCGGGGGCGCCCAACTGGAGAAAGGATTTGAATGACTTGTTCCCATTTATCCCCTGACGCCGGCTCTGAGCTGCAATACTACCTCCCCTGTTAGGGAAGGAAGGGAAATAATTCGTAAATATCACGTGAATCCGCATCTTTCGTCAGCGGCAGAACGGGATTAGGGCCGGTAAGGAGAGAGAACTCGGTATTTTGCCACCAAAGATCACCCCGCACACAAGCCGTTGGATCCAAGGGGAGGTGATACGGGTGTGAAAAAGGAGTCATCTTTCCTCCCCAGCACAACAGTCAAGCCAATGGCCCTCCTGGGTATTACAAGTTCTCGCAAACTCCCGCTAGGCGAGATCAGACGTCCGTACAACCTACCTGTCTGTTCATAACAGTCTGCACTGGACCTGCTAGTCTTTGTGAAGGGTGCAGTCGTACGCTTTAGCTCATATCTGTAACTTTTTCTGCAAAGAAGGATTTTCTTTTCCCGGCAGCGAAAACTGAGCTCACACAATTTAAGTGGCTCAGAAGAGCCCAAGTATTGTAAAGAATTGCAATGATATCAAAATGAGAGATGACTTAGAAAAAAAACCTTTCACTTTCCACCCATGTATAATATACCCCTCCCCCAAGAAAAAAGGTAATCACACATTTGACTTCCATGTGTGGATATTAATATGTGTTATGCTGACACTGAATGTGGTGAGGTTTAAAAGAAAAAGAAGAACCCGCTGCTAGTCTTCAGATGGAAGTTTGCCGTGTTCTCAAATCGATAAAAAAATCTCAAATCGCGGAATGTCATTTTGTTACTTGTACTATTTTCGTATGCGTGATAAGAGGTCCGAGATTGCACATACTGCTGCAGGCATTCAATAAGGCCCATCGCACACAGGCTCACGCATTTCACCCTGGAATATGGCGAAACCATTGTTTTATCGCACGTCCTCTCGATCTTAAGTCTTGATTATTGCGGCGCGGTCCTCTTGGTCTCTCGTCAACAATTATCAACCCTTCACGTCACATTCACATCAACACAGCTCGGATCATCTAGAAATATTCTGTGAAAAAGTCATGCACCACATCTTAAAAACTATCGAACGGAAAATTAAATACCAGCCTCACTGTACGCGCATCAAAACAGAACATGTTATAGAGAATGCCAACAGGGACCGGAAATTGCAGCCGCTCAAGCATGAAGATCTAGAGACCAGACAACAACGCACACCTGAGGTCAGGGAACGCCTGATGACACACCTGCTTCTTCGTGGTAGACACACCCCCATCCGCCCCGGTTTTAAAACGCAGTTTGATGGAGACGGGAGCAAAGTTAGGATTTATATTAACCGAAGGCACTCGTTCCGTGACATTGCTATTGACTTCTGTACGACTCGGATAAATATTGCCACGAGCAAGATGCAAAGCTCAATGGCGCCGCACTCCAGTCTTCAAAACCCCCCCTGCCGGGCGTTGAAATTACTCCACTCTGTTTGAAATATTTACGCAAGAACGTCATCAGCGCCAAACAAAAACTGAATGTTCGAGGCGTTCATAAAGTGTGGGGAGGAAGTTGACAAGAGTCATTCCCCTTCAGCAAACACTAGACAAGCCTCCTTCATCCCAGCCGTGGCTTCGGAACCTTAAAAAAACTACCCTCATTTTGTTCGTAGACAAAACGTTCATTGAAATCTATATTTTTGTTCTTCTTTAGGTCATACATTTCCCGTTCATGACTTTTCTTTCTGCTCCTTAGCTCACAGATTGAAAGGGTATTGAAAACGCTGCTGCCCCAAGGAACAAAAACGGAAATTAACTGTCCATACAAAAGGCAGACCCCGTCGATCTTTGGATCGCGTGATGATAAAAAGGTTACCTTTTCCACTGACACGCTTGTGAGAAAGCCCACGGGCAGCTTTCCTTTACCATCCCACAGAGCTGAACTCTTTTACTTCCAAACGTTGTTGATCGATCTACAAAACAAGTTACTGTATCGGTCAGCCGCTTGTTGTTGTAGTTATCGGTTTTTTCATTTGTTGTTACTTTTATCATTGGTCCAAACTCCTATTTTTCAAAGTATGACAGCTCTTTCCTTGACTGCGTATCTGTTTTTCCAATCGGAAACCGCAAGTCTGAGGCAAGAATTTTTATGAACTGAAGCCCTGTGACCAATTCCTGCTATAGTATATGGTTACGAGCACAGTTACCGTTAATAATATTATTATTTATTGCTAATATTATTTTCCAGAGAACACACGACTATATTAAAATCGTTTAACAAATACCCCAGTATAAACACAATTTCAGAAATACATTAGAGCTTGTGTCTGGGGCCCAGTCTGAAATATGGTAAGTACAATGCAAAGGGGTCTTGCATCCACATCGCAATCATACAGGCACTCACAGAGTCCTTTGTTGTGCTTTGCGCGCTGATTGGAAGGGTATAAAAATGCTTCACAACGTCAGAGAGAGAGAGAGAGAGAGAGAAGAGAGCAAGTTACGATCTCTATGTAGAAGACTTTGTCGAATGTGGAATTACATGATTGCAAGAGGCTGCAACCGCACTGCGCTGTTTGAACAGCACGTGCACGTGGTACTGGGGACACATTAATGCCTCTAAACCCTTCACACGCGCCTACATCAAGGACTGAGATGAAGCGTGGATGTCTACATGGCGGTATTTTCATAACGTTAACTGCCTGTCTGGATAATGTACGAAAGCCTCAATCAGTCCACTTGTTGTAACTTTTCCCCACGTTTTCAAGTAGTTTCAAACGTGGCCATGTTGCTACTGGATGTCGCCAAGGCAGTGAAATCGTATGTTGTAGGTTCAACTCTCTGCTCCGTAACACGTACTTGCTATAAATGTGGCTCTGGTTTCCAGGGCGGACTGTTTGCTGTGATATAGCTTTACTGGTAGACTTGGTGTAGCAGTTGCCTATCAAATCGATGAGAGGATTTCACACGGAGCTGTCGCGATGCACACATCCCCAGTAGGTGACGTGTCGTGATGCACCTGAAGGCCCCACAGTCCTGTTTGCTCGCAGAAAAGGGTAGTATGACGTGTGTGTGTGTGTGTGTGTGTTTTCTTTGCTTTTTTTAAAATCCTACCAGCCTATAGGAACTCTTTTATCTCTCGGAGGGTTCTGGACCTGTTCGATTTACGACTGACAACACACATGCACGCACTCACGGACACAAAGACACACACACACACACACTCTCTCTCTCTCTCTCTTGCACACACAAAAACACACACAGTACTTTCAAACAAACCAACCTTAAATTTTTCTCTCGTATTTCAAACTGCAACCTAACTTCGCCAGTGTCTTTGAACGAAACGAAATATAAAAGGTCTCTTTCCTTCCCTGATAGGAAGACACACCAACACCAAGTCACTTTACATTTGGAAGTTTCAGAAAATGTCCCCCTCATTACCTGTGCATATAAATATACCATGCAGAAGACCAACCCACACACTTCAGCTCGGGTGCACCAGCAGCCTCATTCTCGATGCGTTCGTGTTCCTTCGTCTCTGCGCTGCTTAGAAAAAAAAGTTGCTCCCCCCTCCGCCCTCATCCACCTCTTTCTGTCGTCGCTGTGGCCGAGTGTGCACGAGAGCCTTACTCCACGCTATCGTCTGACTTAATTGAATTTCATTTTTAATAGGCAGGAAAGGTGCGAAAGGCTTTGAGATGAAGTATAATGACTGTTTGCTCTGTCCATCCCGCCATCCCTGACTCTGCTGCCGCTGTGGCAAAGGACAGATCCTCTAGCACCCCCGCTGCACCCCCGCTGCCGCACCCACGTCTGGTCTAGGATGTTGACACAGCCCCCAAAAGTTTCACCTTTTTGCGGTGACGTTGTGACAGCCATAGAACCCTCACCGCTAGCGTGGTAAATAAGAAACTTTTTTCTCCTCTCTTTTTATCAAGCCCGCTATGGAAGGCAGATAAGGTAAACATCTCGTGTGCTGGGGACCTGGCCAGAGCCTTTGTGTGTCCAACCTTCTCCAGATATCGAGAGAAAGAGAGAGAGAGAGGACCGGCCAGAAAAGAAAGGAGTGGAGAGAGAAGGAGAGAGAACGAGACAGCCATAGAGGGAGAGAGAAACAGAGAAAGGAAGGGGGGAAAGAGAGAGAGGGAGGGCGCTCAGCATCTCTGCACAATGGTCAGTTCGTTCAACTCGTGAATAGGATAGGTTTTTCCTCCATTGCCTCTCCTCCACTTGCGCCTTTCCCCCTATTTTTATCGCTTTTACACGAAAACTGACACAGGGAAGTTTAAGCACACACTCGAGCGTTGCCGAGAGTTCTACCGCAGCCCAAGGAAGAGGGACAAGAGTTTGCTCGCACCCTGCCTGACGCACCGCTCACACCTTCAACCCGCGTCCGGACTCCGAAAGAGTCGCTCTGTGCAAGCGGCGACTTCCAGAGGAACCATTCTTCTAGGCCTTTCCTTTCGTCCAGCTTTTTCTCTGTCCCTGTGTTCTCTTCTCTGTCCCAGAGAGATCCACCCATCTCTTTCTCGTGAAAGGCAACTGTTTATTAATTAAGACGTGGCTGATAGGCCGCAGCTGTGCTCAGAAAGCAACCAATAACGTCATCTGTTAACCCGGATGCTGAAAGGCAGCGCCATCTTTCGGGCCAATGGAGTTTGGGAAGGGGTTTGTTCTGACTTCAGAGCGTAACGAGCTGGTGTTGGTTTGGATTTATTAACAAGTTCGCCGGCTTAATTAACAAGGCAAAGAAAGCGGCCGCTCTCAAACTGGATGACCGAATCATTAACCACTAGTTCTGTCAAATCAAATTATGGAAAAGACAGCTATGGATCTTATTTTATTGTCGTAAGGGTCAGTTCTGGCCCTCGGTGTATGAAATTCGCCCGCAACATTTTGCCCTCTACGCCTTCTGGGCACAACTGACAACATTTTGCCCTCTTCGCCTTCTGGGCACAACTGACAACTTTTGCCCTCTGCGCTTTCTGGCACAACTGACAACTTTTGCTCTCTACGACCACTTAGCACCTTCCTCATATCGAACATTCTCCAGCAGATTTATTGGTTTACCTTCGGACCCTTTCTGTCCTTTTATTCTTCTGTGGGAAGAATTGTTCGGCTTCTGCCTTGTCTGGCGACTGGGGATCACAGCCAACCTTTGGCATCATTAGCACACGCTTTGATTTTGGTCACGTTTTCACCTCTCCAATTGGACCAATTTCTTCACCATTTGGCCATTTTATAAACGTCTACATTTTATGCTTGTTTATGCTCAATTAGCTGAGCTCAAGCATATACTTACAATTCATTTTTGTGGACAAATATTCTAAAATATGTGTTGGATGCACTTCGTTAAGCATAAGTTTTAAGTGTCACCAGGAACATCACGCAAAGATCGTCAATCTTGTCTTTTCTTTCAAATTTTCTTTTCTGAAAAAAAAAGCTGTGAAAGGAAGGAAGTAGGCAGGGATACGAAATGTCCTTATTGTTTAATACCGTGTCAGCAGTACGATTTATCCCATCGAATGCGAATCTGCTTTTCCACGCACTTGCGACAGTCATGCGCGCGCAGGCCACATTTCATCCCATTTAGCTGAAAGACACAGGCTCCAGCTTAACGTGAAAACAGCAGCCTCTTCGTACTAAACCCTAACCCACCCAAACACCCCTCACAAAAAAACCCCATAAACAAACTCGAATTCTAATATCGGTATGGCACCAGCTACCTTTCAACTGGGAAACCCACCCAGTGACTTTATCACTCGGCTATCGACCACCACACATTAGTCTGTTCACTGTACGTAACTATAAGATGCTGGGCTGCATAAAGGTCATGGCTTGACCTAGAGTTATCTGTTGTTGTGGTTAGCCGTACGCGGCGCATGCGTGCCCCAGGTCCGGGGAAAAGCAGACTCGCCAACGCGACAGGGTAGATGAGAAGGGCCGTTATGGAGGGTGCTGGGGGAGCGAACAGAAAAAAACCACAGAACCTGGAGAAAACCCAGGTAAAATACGTGTGCCGTCTCGGGGACTCTAGTCCAGAACCCTCTGTAGTGCTGAAAATCCAGTAAAGGGGCATCTACGTCAGGACGGAGCGATTCTTGTCATAAAGCAATCGGCTGTTATCAGTCAGGTTAGCTGATCATATTTCGATGATAAACCATGAACAGAAGTCCTATTAGTCCAATAAGGTAGCGTGGCCGAGCGGTCTAAGGCGCTGGTTTTAGGCACCAGTCTCTTCGGAGGCGTGGGTTCAAATCCCACCGCTGCCATGTTTTTTCTTTTTAATATTTTTTCCTTGACATTAAAATACGCAACGATTGTGGACGTCAACTACAAATAAGTATTCCCAAATGGGTGGGTGGGGGAGGAGGTTTCCTGTACAGTGTCACGTCGGCCGTAGATTTTGCAGCTCCTTATAGTTGCAATGAGCAAGCCTTGCCATTGCTGTACACAGCCGAATGGTAAAAGTTTTAGCAGCTGAAAACAAGACAGTTCGATTCCTCTATATTCATTTTCCCCACTTTGGACGTTAAGCAACAAACCAAACCAAACCCCACTTTTTAAATAAAAAAAAACTTTCTTCGGGCTGGGGCAAGGGGTAGGTGTGCGGTAATGGGAGGGGCCCAAATAGGTTAATAATACGTACGACCTATTTGTTTACATTAGAAACAAGTCGGTATAGTCTATTTACGTATGTACGTAAGTTTTGACATGTCTACGCTTATAAAAAATGTTAATCTACCCAGTAGGCCTGCTCGAGACGCTAATGCTCACACCCTGACGTGGTAAATCAGAAAGCCCCGCCTTGCGCTAAATAATAATAATAATAATAATAAATTTCGGTTTCAGAGAAAAAAATCCATTAAATCTCAAAACAGCCCATCAGAACGCCTTGAGCAGCCGAACTAGTTTGTTCTGTTATAGATGTAAATTCGCTGCGGATACCTTTTGTAACATCTTTTCATGCAACCAAGGGAGCCTACCGTACCCAAACACGTAGCAAAGAGAGAGTCGAAAGTAAGGAACATGGCAGATCTTCTAAAAAAAGATCTGCTGTTCCTTGAGGATTTCATGTATTTGTCCTATGTTGTGTTTGTGTCGGATCCCAGTCGTCAACACACGCTTAGTGAGCGAGCTGACGATATAAATTAGGGATTCGCTGTATGCACACGTGGTACACCGGGGGTTAGCTGTATGAAGACTAGGGTCGACTCTCTCTTTGCTGCGTGTTTGGGTACGGTAGGCTCCCTTGGCTTCATACCTCAGCATACGGGTGTGTCTAGCGCTGCCAGTACCTTGTTGGGATTATCGTTTGATAATTTATAGCGCTCTGTCCTCATTTGTTCTTTATTAATCTTTTCATGGTCTGGAAATTTCTTGTGAATCTATAGGGATGAAGGTGATGGTTTTGATTTCATCTAAAAGTTACTGTAATGCCTTTATATTTGTCTATAACTTAATTATTTAATAATCTACGCGGCTTGATTAATGTTTTCATCCGACTAAGTCCAGTCGCGTGAACCCCTCAGTAAGGGTCAACGCAGTGTGAGATTCGGTTTGTAGACAGTCATCTGGCAATACCTACAATCTAATGGGCTGAGGTCATTTCGATGAGTGGATTACCATCAATGGAGAAAAACATCACAGAACTGACAACCGCAGATTTTACTTCTGAGCACCACATCAAATCAACCAGAAGAAAAAAATACAGCTCTGGTAGCGACGGGAGTCGAACGCACGCCTTCGCAGAGACTGCAGTTGCCTAAAACCAGCGCCTGAGACCACCCATCCTCGCTACCTGTTCAACCGTCGTCGTCGTCGTTGTTGTTGTTGTTGTTGTTTTGTGGGGGAAAGTTCTTCCACCTCGCGGTGATTTCGCACTGAAGGGGAGGGGAGATAGGTGTGGGGAAAGGGAAAGGGGTTCAGCCGCTTCGCATTTTGCAGTCTTTTATCGTCTAGTCCTGAGGGCTGAACGGACTGACGTCTTGAAGGGAAAGTGCTTCCACCTATCAGTCATTTCGCGCTATAGGTAGAAGGGGAAGGGGTTTAGGGGCCAGGCAGGGGCCAGGCAGGGGCCATGCGCTGGTTGTGGCTACTGCAGGTAGAGGCTGGATCCCTTGGCTGGATCCCGTGGCTGGCTCTTTCTGCTCTGGTGTCCTGGCAGTGGTGGTTTGCTGTTGTCGCTGTCCCTGTTGGCTGTTCCTTCTATTGCCCTAATCCTAAGTTTACTATCTTTCCTATTTACATTCTGATTATTTGTTAATGTTTCATGCCATGTCGTTTGTAAAGGCATGTTTCGTGACCTGATGCACAGAAAAGCGTGGGAGACGTCACCACCTAGCCTCACTAGCGTCCCTCGCATTCGTAAAACTTCCCTCAGGGTTGACGCTGCTCACTACACTCCCACAGGCCGCGCAGACCCGTTTACCTGATTTCCTTCGGGGACTGGGAGCGAAATGGAAGGGACGGAGAGGGGGAGCTGCCTGGCAGAAGAGAGGGGGCTCTAGGCGGGATGGGGGAGGACCAGAGAACAGCGGAGCGTGCTATGGGCTCGGTGTCAGAGCTTTCACCTCCTCTGGGACGTCAGGCTCCGCGGGAACGCTCTCTTGCCGCTGAGGGTGGATAGCTTCAACTTTTAAACGGGTATTTTTCGGGGTGGCTGACGAGTCTGCGAGGAGGACAAAAGAAGGTCGTGTCTACCCGCTCAGCGCAGGTGAAACCTGAAACAAAATAAATACCCGGACAAGTTGGCAGTTGTTAGCTTCGGGCGAGAGACGAAACGGCTTTTGAAGTATGGATCGCGGGGAGCAGTTGGCTTGGAGGGGGAGCAGGGGCAGGGAAAGCCTTCAATACAGGGCGGAGAGTTTGGGTGTGCGTGAGAGTTTGATCGGCAGACAGCCAGCGAGTTCTCGCTGCTCATCCCTGTCACCCATCTCTCAGATTGTTAAAACCGGGACATGAGGTTTCATCTCCGCTGAAATCTCTATTTTATAAATGTGTTTTTTAAAAATTAGTTTTAATTCTTTTATGGGTTAAATTTGTTGCAGTTAATTCTGTTTATTAAATATACAGACAGCTGTTAAGGTTAGTTCATTCTTTTGTAGATTTAGATGGTTCGTGTACACAGTATATATCCCTCTTTTTTATCTGTCCGCTTCTCTCTCTTCTAGTTTTGTTAGTCAGCACGTATTGTTGAAAACTCTCGTAGATGTCTTTTTATTCTGGAAATTCAGTGGTCACAAATTTGAAACTGGGAGGCAGGGAAATGGGTGAAAAATAAATTCTATGAAGTGCTCACCAAACTGAACGGCAGGACACCATCTTAATCTTTTTTTAAAAAAATTGCCGGACAAATTGCGAGCATTTAGTCCGGACAGTTTAAAAAAAAACATTTCATTACAAGTAAAGCTTTCTCGGATTAAAGAAAATGGAGAAATCCTATTTGTTTCAATGACTGGTTTGTGTTCAGACTATAAGCTATTTTATCATATCTAAATTTGCCTTTTTTAATGTGTCAGTTCAGCGTACTTATAATTTCCTGATATATGGCAGGTGACGTGGGATTGAAATAATGTCAGTTACAGAACCGACTGTTACGCAGCAGCTGACAAAAATAAATAAATAAAAACAGCAATTCATGTTATTCGTAAACAGGTTTTTGTTTAATGAATATGCCCGCGTTTTTCTTTTCGAGTTGTTGTTCTTTTTGATCCAGATCGATGTTTTTCATCTCAGTCGGACACTTACTACCTTACGGTTTTCATACATTTAAAGTGAGCATATAGCTGTCATTACCCTTACATATAAACAGATATTGCGAAGACTGTTGGGGAGATAATCTTTACATAAAATAGATCTTGTGACGGTAGGGGACATAATCCTTACAGCAAATTGATATTATGATGACTGTAGGGGAGATAATCTGACAAAATAAATTTATGCTGACTGTAGGGGAGATAATGTGATGGACTCATGGCGAATTTCGTGTTCTTACTGAAAATCTGGAACTCAAGAAGTGATTTTCGTGTATCTCAAGAACGTGCAGTTTCGCACAGCGATGCGCTGTCAGATACTGAGAGTCCAATAAGTGTTCACCTGCTAATTAATTTCACGAGGCAACGGTGAGTAGGTCACTGTTTCAGGTAAGCAATAAGCGGAGCTAAGGTATAATGTAAAATACATATTATAATGTACAATAAATATTGTACTGTAAAATAAATATTGACAGACTACTCCATGGCTAGCATGTCTTTACAGTCTGTTTGCTTAGTCTCACTCCGACTGTTCAGGGAAACCAAGCCTGCAGCCATCTTGGAAGCAAATAGTTTGGGATGATGTGACTGTCCTGGCTTCTTGCTCCTTGTCCCTCCACCTGGGTGTGAACGCGGGCTACCGCCAGATAAATGCTTTGGCTGAAGTGTTAACTTTAGCAATAAAAAGGGCGTCTTTGCCTGCAGCAATCGCCTGATTATCAGAAAGAGCACGTTCGTCGGCCAGTCGGCTTGTTTAGCTGTGGTTAGAGTTACTCTTCTTGCCACTGACGGATTTGTCACCCGCAGTTTAGGACGCCAAACGGTTTCTCTGGGACACACTTACCGTCTTTTTTGCTTTAGAGTGTGGACAAACGGAGGACATTTCATTTGGGACGCTGCCATAAAATGTGACCGTGTGCATTTTGAGGGAGTGGGAAAATTTTTAATTTTCTTTTCGAAAAACTTTTTTTTAGCTTGAATCAGAAGTCATTTCGTTTAAACGACAAAGAAATGGAATTTGTTCTTCCATCTTTGTGTCGTATTACACTCAGTTATGAAAAGACCGTGTTGCATGGGGAAAACATCGTTCCTGATGTTTTTGTTTCTTCGCTTCTCTGAAAGTTAAACAGTATCTTCGTGATAAGAACAAGTAAAGAATGTGTGGGAAGCTTGAGAAACAAAACGACAGATATCTGAAAAGTGCTAGTCATAATCATTTGCATGTCCTTCGGTTCTCTTTCTTTCTCTCTCTCTCACCTGTAACGCCCACACGCATGTGTACACAGATTTGCAAGCATGCTCTCAAAGACTTGCACACTGAAAAACACACGTGTACATATAGTCAATGTGCGAACAGTTGCACACACTGCACGTTCTCAATAAATTTCAAACAGAAACAAAGGGAAGAGACAGCCAAACACTCACTGTAGCATTCCCTACTGGACGGTATTTTCTCCCCTAATAGGGTGGAATCACTCCTTTAAAGTGATTTTTCAAACCGGTGACACAATTTCCCAGCAACAATTACTCCCGCCTCAAAATCGATCTCCATTTTAAATATCCTCCTCGTATGGAAAATAGCTCCACTACCTCGGGCAACAATCGACAAATTAGTGTGTCGCTCTCTCGCTTGTGCGCTCCGATCCTCATGGTCAGTCCAGCAATACGCGGAGCGGCAAAGACACATGGTACAATGGCGAACTAAAAATTGTTGATTTTATAGATGAAGGCTTCTATCACGAAAGCCATTTTCCACTGAAAAGCGAGCGTGCACGCGCCATTGTTCGCCAAGACGGGCCGCGTCGCTTGTCACCCACTAGCAAAAGGGCGACCACTCGTGTCGAAAAAAATCAAACTGACAGGCAAATGGTCACCGAATTTCAGTGCCAGCCCCTGCAAGAAATCACCTTTGTGCCCCGAGGAAGCAGCAACAATTACTGAGTTGATGTGCTGATCGTGTGTGCTGGGACTGGAAATCATCATCATCATCATCATCATCATCATCATCATCATCATCATCATCATCATCATCATCATCATCATCATCATCATCATTCCTCCTCTTTATTGTCATCGCACTCCTTTGTTCAAGTTACTTATGGTCTTCCTCGTCTGTATCTGCTGCTGCTTTTCCAACACCTTCTACTTTTTGTTTGTTTGTTTGTTTGTGTGTGTGTGTGGTGATTTTTTTTCTTTAAGCGCTGACAAGGAATGTCTTCACCTTACTTGGCTTTTGCTGCTCACAAAATGTACCTGACTAAAATTAGATCTACCTTCTAATCATAATAATCTATTGTAATGACAGCGAAGAATTTTAGCTCCAGATGTTGTGGGAACGGAAAGTTTATGTGAGATATTTTAGTGGTGTTCATAACGAACGGAGGATCCTGATTTGTTGAAAACTCTCTAGTTACATAGACTAATCCAGAAAGTGCCGCGACTGGGACCGTGAGAGCAAAAAATGTCTGAGGCAGTGACCAAAACAGAAATTATGTCTATGCAGGTGCACGCGAACACGCCGAACTATCTTCCCTTAGAGAATCGAAATTCAGCGGGAGTGCATTCCCATGTCTGATAACAAAGATGGCGGTGACGGGAGGAAGCCTGCAGTTTCCTGCCCTTGCTCGTGTGGAAGCCGTCAGCGCGCTAGGCGCGTGTTGTGTAGAAAGCCAGGCCGCAGGTTTGGAGAGTTTGAAAACCAAAGCAACCGACACAAGTTTTGTTAGCTTTGGCACACGGGAGGTAATTCGCTGATCGAATGTTACTCGCCACAAAGTCAATCAACTTGCAGATATCGATACTCGCTGAGTGAAGTCCCCTCGGGACGCAAACGTCGATATTTTTCGACGAAAAAGACAAAAAGCGTTTTTTAGGGCAGCCTTTTTAGTAGCGACATTATTACCTGTGTCTGCGAGCGTGCGTGCGTTTCTGCGATGGACGGATGATGTGGGCGAGAGAAGGAATTATTAAAGGGCGGTCTTAACTTCACGTGGACGCGTGCAAACAAGCGCTCGAGTTTCGTCGCTTGCTGTCTTTTGTAAATGTGCTTTGAGTTCTTGCTTCTGCCTGTGCCGATAGAAGGTCGCATAATGTGAATCGCTAAGGAATGGCATGGGAAGGGGGGGGGGGTGAGAGGAGCGAGGGTTTGTCCCTGCATCACCATCCCCATCACCATTGCCATCCTCACCTTCATTTTTATCATCTCACCATTCCGGGTGATACAGATCACTTTTCAATCAGACTGATTTAGAACCATTTGCACACTTTGTTCTACTTATGTTATTTTATCACCATTCATTGTTCTTAATTTTTAAAAAATTAGGAGAAAGGTCGCCTTTTATTACTGCATGTCTGTGTAATTCTGTGTCGGTGAATGTCAATTCATATTGACAAATGAAATAGTGGGAATTATCAGCTTGTGTCTGGGTACTTGTGTGAAGGGGGGTGGGAAGTGGGGGGGGGCGCGCTTGCGTGGACCTGTAACCGGCTCTGTCACGTGAATGGCCGAAACAGTATTTCTTTGTTTTTCTGTTGGGTTGCCTCAGAAAATTGCGCATGTCTCCGTGTCTTCATACCTCTTAGGGGATCTGAATTAGGAGCACTGGAAGCAACAGCTATCAGTAGGCCTACAATCGTGGCGGAAATAAGCGTTTATGCACAGAACAAACAGAGGAACATTTGCGCGTATATTCGGTTTCCACTGTACACAAATCCCCGTTTCTGAGAAGTGAACGACCAGTTTGAGGCGTCAACCATGGCGTACAGCCAACGCCTCCTTTCCTGTCACGTTGTCTTCCTTTGTCGCGATGCCGAGCGGCCCCTAATATAGCGGCAGGAGTTCGAATCTCGTGTCTAGCACACGTACTTCTACATGTGGCACTTGCTATTTCACGGGGCTGTGTGTCAGGAGTTTGCTTCAGGTCCGCCAGTTCCTTCCCTGTTCCTCTTCCTCCTCCCAAGGAAGCCTTCCTCATCTGTTCTCCTCTTTTGCGAACAAACTAACTACCCGTTGTCATGACTTAAGGGGTGATATTCTCGGAGTGATTCGCTTTACTAGAGAGAAGATTTTCACCTTTGTAAGGCAGTCCAGGCGAAAGAAAGACAATTAGATCGATGTGCCATTCCTTGAGTCCTCGTAAAGTCGGCCTCACACAAGTTTTAACGAAGCCGAGTGGAACCAATGGTAAGGAGCTTGCCTAACTAGTTGCACCACCTGTGACATGCCGAGCCGTACCTTAACTTACTGGACTCGTCTTCTCCAGAATTACTGAACAAACTTTTATGGTGATCTCGTAAATGTAGATTTAATTGACCAATCGTCACCAAAACCTTTACTGCCTCAGGTCAATGGTTTCTACACCAAAGGGTGACGACGCTATGAAATAATGCGAGAAATCTACCGAGGGAAAAGATTCTCATACTCTGACACGTTCGCTCAGTCTCACACAGGCAAAACACTACTAGCTCAAGATCCCCCACTCTCGCAAAAGACACAACTGCAGCGAACCGTTATTCAACATATATTTCAAACACTAACTGGCTCGACAACATCAAATATATCTACAGATTATTTACAAAGAATCACCTTGCTCGTGTCTAACCAACAATGAAGCTATGACACTGCTACAACCAGCACTTCCTCTACCTCCCCTTTTGGCATACGCCCGGCCACTAGCTTAACGTCTCCTGTCTCCGGCAGGATAAAACCACCTATCTTAATTCAACCCGAGTCCCAGACTCTAAGATAGCCTATGGCAAGAGCAGTCCTATAAGGCGCAACAGCAGTCACTTACTACTCTGTCTCGTAGTCGGCGAAATACACTCTGTGTATCTGGCGTGAAATGCTGGAGCCCTTTACTCTTTCAACGTCTTGGCTAAGATGGCGAGGGGCAGAGGTCCGTGGGTCTACACGTGTCCGCTTCTCTTGGTCTTCCTACATTAACTCTCTCTCTCCATGTCCTGTCCGAGTCTGTCTCCCTACACTCACGTTTTTGCCTGCTTAAGTAGTAGGCGTCCTGACACCTTAACCTCGATTAAACCAGTTCTGGCCAGCCTAGGTTGGGGAGGAGCTATCAGCCTGTCTATGACGTACTTTCCACCTACCAGGTGTGAAGAGAGAGAAGGGGTAACAGGCTTACCTAGGAGTGACAGGTGATAACCTAGGAGTGACATGTGACACGACCGACTTCGTATGTTTTCAATTATAGCTTATCCTCCCCTCGCTGAGAATGTGGTGAAAATCTGAACGTACAGAACGAAATTTAAGTCAGAGGCTTTTCCTGCAGTCTTGGTTTGTTTATACCAGTGTCTTCATTCAACTGATAGCGTGTGAGGTTGGCGTAATGTTCGTTTGCTGTGCTTTGCAACACATCGACCCCTTCCATCTCTTTGACCTCCGACCTTTTCAACCAGCATCCTGCGTTCAAGCTGCCCCCTACTTGTTTAGAGACGAGGATCTTCAAGGTGCTGGATGTGGCATGTGTCCCGGATGTACCGATCAAATGCAGCTTCAACGATCGGTTTCTGTCCCACACACAGACAGAGAAGCCTATGTCGATGCGCGCTGTATGCTTATTTGGATTGTTTAAATCGTCTGCTTCCTATTTTCGATAATTATTTTTGCTCTCCCATTTATTTCCCGCTCTCTTCATTGACTCAGAAGATTTCTGTGGCTGCCCTCGCCGCTTGGCCTGTGTGGGCTGCTGAAGCAGACGCAACCCAGAGGAGGGTTGTGTGAGCGCGGAGGCTGTGGCTGGAGGCTGTTATAGGAATTGATGTCGAGCGACTTCACAGAATTTCTTCTTTGCTCAGCTGTTGTTAGTGTAGTCAGTTTTGTCGTTTTAATGTCCAGTATTTAGTAGCATTTCTTCATCTGCTACCAGCAAGGATTCAAGGAATACAGCACGCAAACCGCACCAACCGATTGTAAAGCCATCCCTGAAGGTGTGATGCAGTACAAAATAAATGAAACTGAAGTAATGAGTTCAAAATGTGTATATCAAAACTGTTTATACTGTTAGTGGCTCCAACCTTCTTTCAATAACTCAGATAAACTTGATTGGTTTCCGAATCTTTTTGCTGCTGAGACTAGCTGCATGCACATGAATCCTTTGTTGCTTTGTGACATCTCTCTCAGAACCACTGAATTGACTGGTTATGGATCTCATAAAACTGGACCTTATAAACTGTACGCTCGCTCATAAAATATTTCCAAAGTTCGGTAGTGCAGCCGACAGGATGCATTTACGACAGTTCTTCCAATGTGAACATCTGACTTTGCAGTTGAATACAAGAACAATCTTATAAATATTGAAAAATTTAGTTAGGGAGCCAGTCATTGCTGAGTCCGAAATAGTTTAAGTGCAAATCACGTTGCTGACACAAAAATTATTTGGATTTCTTGTCTAAGTTTTTTTTT